>JAGFNQ010008048.1:0-42421 GCA_024364735.1 Boesenbergia rotunda
CTTCTGCTGCACCATAATCACGAAGGCATTAGGGAAGGTTTCAAAAAGATAGATCCGCTTCCTTAACGATTCTTCTGAAACCGATCTTACGGATATAGAAAGAGATTCATTCAAGTACATAGACAATAAGTGGATAGTAGAATCGAAAATACATATCATCATCTCTTAAAGATCAATCTCTGACCATTACATCAGAAATATAATACACCCATCATCTGCACTACGCTCTAAAGGCATTGGAAAAGAATTCAAGCTCTAGGGCTAGATAGATGAGCTCGATAAGGATATGGCAAGACAGATGGCTATCTCAAAGTTCACCATAGAACAACACATTCAACAGCAGTAATCAAACCTAGAAACGCAAACTAATTCAACAAGTGTTTTAGCAAAGCTAAGAAAACATATGAATCTAAACTAGCACCAAATCCTCACAATTCTCGACCGATATCTTCATCATCAATTACAGCCTTTAGATACAATAAACAGGGTTAGATGTTTCGGCAAATCTGTACACAGACCGCAATTACCGCCCGTTACTCCCAGAACACCAGTTGCACAAGTTAGCAGACCCTTTGGAACACCGCACCGTCAGGCATCCGCCGCGCGAGCAGGTTGTGCAGTTCGGTTTCACGAATTTGATTCGGCAGCAGCAGTTTGTGGTGAAGGTCGTTGTGGAGGCAGTGCGGGTAGTCACAGTAGCTTTTTTCGGGAGCTTTAGAGTTTGCTTGATCTTCTTGAGCCGGGTTGCGGTGGTTATGTTCTCGATTTCGCGTATAAACTTGCAAAGGTGACGGATGTAGTCTGGATACAGCTCCAGGTTGCAGTGACCTCCTCCTTTGATCCACAACGGTTCATACGGTTCCTTTGCGAGCTTCCACAGGCCATGTCCGTGGAGCCAATTCACTACATCATCTTCGGTACCCTGCCAGAAGATACTTTCCGACTTAATCGAAATATACGAAAGCAAAGCTGCTATTCTCGATCTTCTACACAATGTGAGAAATACTAACTTCAAGGATTCAACTTCGGAAGAGAAATCGGATGAACTTTAGACGAAAAACTTACATGAATTACGAGAATCGGGCATTTGACCTTTTTGATTTTGTTAATGTTCTGCACCAACAAGCAGACGGATTAGTATCGAGATAATAGCTGGCCAACACAAAAAAGCATGCAAACAAATAATGGAGCTAAGAATCAGGCATACTTTATAAATGTCGAAGCAAAGGGTGAAATTGACATGACAAACAACACGAATTCCCGACAATATAGCACTGTGGAGCACTACACCCCGCAATCTTGCCAACCGAGATGCCAAATGCAATGTCGGGCCGCTACCGACTGACTGGCCATACAAGATCAAGTCTTCCTGACTGACTCCATATTCGGTTTGCAGGCACTCATATACTGCTTCAATGTCTGCATATGTGTTGTATTCGCTTGGCTAAACACCACAAAAACCAGAAGAACCAAATGAACACACTAAGAAAGCATAAAATCAGAAGAACGGATACTAATTGAAGTGAATCCAAAGAACCAAAAATGATGAGTTTAAAGGGTTTCCACAATTTCAAGCGGAGAGAATGAAACTCACCTCTTTAACATCGTTTTAAAGCTACAAACACTTTCTCAAGAATCATAACACATTCGTTGAACTTGAGATCTCGGTGAGTGAAAGTAGAAACCTATCTTCTATTTGTAAGAGGAAAAAGAGACTTTATTTGGTTCGAGGAACTACCATACCTTACCACTAGATGCTCCATATCCTGAGTAATCGTATCTGTGCATTAAGAAAGCTTTGTTAGACACAAAATCCATCGAACACGTTTGAAAATATTTTAAGGACTCAGAACAAGTATAGTTTGGCACAGCGATAAACATCTCAAAGTTTTTGTCCATTTCTAAAACTACGGTATCATAATGTGTTTCTTACTATACTTTTACAGAGTATAGATCATCAAGTAGTTAAGCCTGCATTACTACATTGTAAGTGTCTTATCCATCCTCAACTTCATTGAGTCTAATTTTGTTATAATGCCTTCGATAACTCAATGCAAAATATGGATTCGCATTGCTTTGCATTCAACAATCAACATGTAGATGTAAATGGTGAATCGTGCATTCTGCTTTCTTCCTGAAGTTTCAAAATTACACAGAATTTGCTCCACCGGAATCGTGTCAAACTACGAACATGCATGGGAGAAAATTCCTATTCAATAAAACTAGAACAATTGGCTACTATAAAATTAACAGTTTTCAAATATCACTGACATAATCCTGAATTATCCCACACATTTATGGTTTGAATTACTGAATTAAAGCGATCTAAGCCAGAGACGATCATGCAAAAGATCTAATTTTGAGGAGAAAATTGCAGTAACAAAAACAGATAGAATAACTTCCTCGCAAACAAGGGCAAGATACTTGCAGATTCAACAGCAAGCAAGTGCAAGAAATACAAAAGAAAGTTCGATATCGAGTCAACAGATCAGGACAGCTCAAACAAAAACACATGAACAACATGGGTTGAAAAGAACAGTAAAACAAATAAACAAAGAGAAAGAAAACAAACAGTTGGCGAAAAGTAAAAAAGAAGAAAAATCCACTAACCCAATCAGATTCACCCTGAGATTGAGCTTGAGCTGCACGAAGAGATCGTAGAGCTGACCCAGATCTGCAGCATTGCCATGCGAGTAGAGCACAGTAATTCTCGCAAGGGGGTTCTTCAAATAAAAGGCAACAATCTTGTTCCCCTGCTTGGTATCAAGAACCAGAACATCCATGGAATGGTCCCTTGGCACGCCGGACGCCACCATTCGGCCGCTGTCGTCCTTCCTCACGCTGTAAGTAGGTGGGTCGGGCGGGAAGAAGGCGAACTTCGCCGCCAGACTCGAAACCGAGCACCCCGAAAACATCGAGATCGATCCAACTCATTGACAGGGAGGAAATCTCATAAAAAGTGGATCTTTCTTCTTCCCCCTGATTCCCTTAGCTGAGTGTCCCAGAATCGCCTAGGGTTTAGCTTACAAAAAGAGGTCTAGCAACTGAGTGTCGATGAAATCGAAGAAAGGAGCTTCCTTTCTTCAGGTTTTAGCCTCGAGGGTTTCCCGGGGTTCAGTACGAAGAACAAAAACGCTAAAATCTCTAGGTTTAAGCAGGTTGCGCAACTCTACCTAACCTACCTACCTAGCACTGGAGCCAAAGGGGACTGAAAGAGACAAGGAGACGGTTTGACGGCGAAAAGCCTTAGCTTTCTTCACCTTCCCACAAAACCTAGCGAGACCAGAAGAAAAAAATCATCTTTTTCTCACAAATAAGACGAGGATGAACACCCGAATCAGACCTACAACCGAAGAACTGCTGATTGGAAAGCTTCGCGGACGAAACTGACTAGGGTTTGCAAATACACCAACGCCAACAATAACTTGGACTCCTCCTTCAATCTGTATCTCCCCCAGCAAGTGAAGGTGCGCAGGAAGGTCTGCTGCACACATTTAATAAATCACTTGCGGACATCACATTGGTTTGTGGAAAGAGAATGCCAGAAGGGTAGAAGCGAGAATGCAGGGCACCTTGCTACCTCCACACATATGGCCAAGAGCTTAAAAAAACATTGAAATATATAATATTCAATAAAAATCTTGATTTGATTACGGACAAAAATTTAGTGTTCTTTTATATCTCGGATTCTGTCAATTGATTTGTCAGTGCTATAAAAATTATTAATTTAAATTATGATTAACATATAAGAAAGAATAAATATTTAACTTTAACAAAATTTGATTACTAATATAAGAATATCTTATATATTATTCATCAATCCATCTCGTCAAAACTATATATATAAATACTTAAAAAGAAAGGATTTTTTTTTTTTTTGATAAAATTGAGTTTTTTTTCATAGTGATCAATTTTAATTTTTAATTTTATCTTGTTACATATGAGTCGATCATGTGAAGTCACTGGATGATGAATTCCATTTTTTTTTTTTGCTATGACTTAGAAGGAAAGGAATCTGAACTGCGACATATCGAATAAGTTATCTAAGCGATTTCTCGAGTAGTTAATAGTAGAATTTTAGTTGCAATATATTATAGACATTTTATTTTAGTAAAATGATAATTGTAAAAATGATGACCATTTGAATAACCCTTCGTGAGTGTTCTCTAATTTATTCTGATAATGATTCGATCTCCGATTATGACGTATTTTACAGGATTTTTTTCCCAAATGTAATGCGAACCCTGAGATGCTGGACTTCTGGACTACTTGTCGCGAGCGCTTTTCGATTTATCCTGACGGTCGATGGAAAACTTCCATGCATCGGGTTGGTCCGGTCGTCCGAGGTTCAACGTTACCTAATATTGTTAATAATTTTTTTATAATTTATTTTGATAATTGATAGAATTTTTTTTTTAGAATTGAATTGAATATCATCCAAATTAATTGATTCAAAAAAAATATCCGAATTATAAAAAAAATCCGAGAAGGAATGAAAAGCAACGAAGAGAGTAATTTTATAGCAAATCCACACTGGTTGCTTTTTAGGATACTTATTATGTCGCAAGTGTTCATGCTCGAAGTATAAAAACAAGCATAAAAGTGACATATTGAAGATTTAAATTTGCTCTAAATTGCATTTAAAATAGACTTCCAATTAATCAATCAAAGATGTCATTTTATGAGGAAATAATGAAGCAATGAAAACAATGATATTAATTAATTAATATATTGTGGAACATGAGAATGGAGTGGGATTTTAAGGCTGAAAGTGACACCTTGTCTTCTTCAAGGAAAACACAACTCCATCTTTGTTTCCTTTCTTGTCTCCTCACCTGTCAAATTTAATGCTGTTTTTTCTTAAATTAATGCCTAAATTTAATGCCGTTTTATTGAAGCCAACATGTGAAATCATCATCTTTAAGACATCTCTAACGCAAGATTATAAAAATTAATAAAATAAAAAAAACTAAATAAAAAATTGTTACTAGAGTAAAAGTGAAGTTTGAGTTTTATAATATAAGAGTTGTATTAAAAACTCAAATCTATTTTTTTTCTTGAAATTGATATAATATTGATCCCGGACCAGCTGGCGTGTAGTGTGACCCGTCAATCTGGCGCCCCATCAGGAGGAGATAGGTTTGCGGGCCGCATGTGCTCGTTAAATACAGGGCCCAGATCGATGGGTCGGCCCATTTCCCCCAAAGACGACAAGGCAGTGACCCTGATCTAGAACGGTCGCCAAGGCAAGGGGGGTCGGAACCCCCTAAATACTCCCAGACCGGGAAGTCCCTGGCCGGGATGACCCGAGTCAGAGGAGTCTCGACTCGCAACACCTTTAAGTTGCAATACTCCCAAGTCTGAGGCGTCCCAGTTCGAGCTATCCCGGAGTTGCAATACTCCCGACTCAGAAGACCCCCGAGTTAGGAGCATCCCGAGCCAGAAGAGTATCTAGTCGTTGGCCATACTATGCCCGAGTCAGCCGAGTTCGGGCGTACATCCCAAACCACGCACACCACAGCTCGGGAAGCACACCTTTACTCGGGAAGCTCTCCTTAACTCGGGAAGACGAGTTGTTTAAGGTTCTTGTCGTGACATATCAGAACAACCATTCCATGACACATGACTAGTAGAAGAAGTACAGGGTCGGCGCAGGTCTGGTACCATTCCGGCTGAATCGCAAGTATCCCGCTGACGCCATTATCTCCCTGACGCCATTATCTCCCTGACGCCATAATCTCCCTGCCACACCCTGACCCTCTCGTACTACGACCACATACGCCTGTGTCAGGTCGAGCAGCGCTTGCCCTTAAGTTGACAGCGCCCCTTTCCTTATTCCGGTATGCGACACAATACCCTGTCACCCTGGCTATGTCTTACCCTGTCCTCGTATACGACAAATAGGTGGCAGACGGGGTAGAAGCTGTCAGTTTCCCCGACTATATAAGTTTCTCCACTCCTTGTCCCCATGTACGCGCAATAGTATTTTCGCTATTGTTCTATTGCTTTCGCTGCTCTTCCACTATCGGGGATTGACTTGGCCGTCGGAGTGTCTTGCCGGGGACTTTTCCCGGCGAGTTCTAACGGTCTCTTCCTTGCAAATCGCAGCCGGCCCCAGCAATTCGTGATCTTCAGGAGATTGCGTATGCTCTTGGGAGTCTACCTCACTTCGCAATAGGATCAAGTGACAGGATCAAATATATATATTCGTAACAACTATATGTTATGAATTGGATCCAAACAATAGCATATTAGAGTTTTAATTGTTAGATATTTCAATGAGTTTTTATAATGTTGATTTGGCATATTAAAACCATAAAAAAAGCTCTTAAAAATATTTCCCCCCAACGGCCTTGTAGAAATCTAGACACCAAGAGCAGATTTACAATAGGATTTAGAGCCATGACATACTCAAATTTTTATTAATATTATTTTTATTTCAATTTTTTTGTCAATTTAATATATTTTTTTGTTTTCCTAATATATATATATATATATATATATATATTATTTAACCCTTTAAAAAATAAATATTTATAATCGATTTAATGATAAATGTTATTTCTCTTTTAACAAATATCTAAAATTTATATTTTTTGAAGGACTAAATTATTTTTTTTCTACTCTATTCTTTAAATTTCAACTAAATATTCCTTAGGTATCTTTGATAAATTAGAAATATCATTATTATAACGGTAAAGTTGCTTTAAATCCCTAATGGGGAGTCAAACTTTGCATTCACTCCTCATACAAGTTTTTGTTTGTTTTTGCTCCCTAATGGAACTAAGTATAAAAGGGTAAAAATTGAGTATACATCAGTGAAAGTTGAGTATAAAAGAGTAAAACTTGAGTATAAAAGAGTAAAAATTGAGTACAGGGTTATTGATGTGGTGGATGCAAACTGCCATACTCAGTTTTCTAACTTTTATACTAAATTTTCTTCAAATAATACTCACCAAACATCACATCAGGGACTACATGCAAAGAAATATTTGGGTAGGGATTGCATGCAAAGTTGACTTGGTAAGTAGGGAGTTTAGGAAAATTTACCCTTATTATAATAATTATTTTGTTATTTAATATATAATCTTTTAAATTTAAAATTCTAGATAGGTCTTACTCGACATCTAATAAAATATTTTTACAACTATTAAGAAATATCCATGCAGGACTTTGTGAGAGTCACACATGGAGCAACGAACACTACAAGAAAATTATGATTTCACAACACTTGAAAGACAACATTTTTTTTAAAAAGCGTTGTCTTTTTTTTAACAACGCTTTTAGTGAAAACCGTTGTCTATGTTTTTTTATTTCTTATTAAAGACAACGCTTTCAAATACGCGTTGTCTATTGGCCTTTTTTTTAGATCAAAGACAACGCTTTTCAAAAAGCATTGTGTTTGAGTATTTTTTTAGTATGTATAATAATAAAACTTTAGCAAATTTTGTCTATGTAAAATACAGTGTAAAAAAAAATAAAATAAAATAAATTAAAAATAAAAATAATAATTGATAAATAAATAAAAACATATATATACATACAAATATATATATACACATATATAAAAATACTATAAATATGAGTTAAAATTAGAAATAATTTTATGAATAATTTTTTTGAATTTTAAAAATATTTACAGGAATAATTTTGAATTATTTAAGAAAAAAATTAGATTTAAATTATCTAATTTAAAAATTAAATAAGTTTTAAATAGAATTTAAAAATTATATAAATTTTAAATTAGATTTTAAAATTTTGTTTTTAACTCCTCCTCCCGTATAAAATTAGAGTCCTGTGCCTTAAACCTCATCGCGCCGATCGACCCGACTCCTCCTCCCCGTGCCCTAACCCTCGAAGCAGCACTGGGAGATCTTGCGCGGCGACCACGGTGGGATTCTTGGCTTCTCGGTTCGTGCTGCTCCAGTTGCTTCTGGGTTTTGCTTAGGGCTGTAGTTATAGCCTTCTATTTCTCATCATCCTTTTTCTTGTTGCTGTTTGTTTTTTTGACGGGTTTAGCGCGCGTTTTTGTGGAGATGGAGGTTTTGTGCCGAAGCCAGAGTGGCGGAGCTGCTTTCTGCTCCATGATGGAGTTATTCGTCGCCGAGATTGCTTTGGCTACGGAAAAAACTCTCCTTTCGCTTCTTCTAGCGGTAAAAATGGACCTTGTGTTCCACTTGATATCCTTCCAACAATTGTGTTTTTAATTTGTTTTCGACTACTCAAAATCTCCAGTTTGGGGATGTTTTTTTTTTCTTTATTCACTTGCACTGCATGCAGATAGCTTAAAATTTGAACATAAAGCTCCTTTGCAACTGGATTTGAAGTTTTTGTCAAAGTAGAGTTGTGTTTGAACTATTGCTGCTGGTTACTTATCCATTAGTCTGCAGCTGCATTGCTTTCACAGTTGTGTTTATGTAGGATATATGTTGATGGACCAAGGGGATACTTTATTCTACATGACTAATGCACTTTGCAAATGTCCTAAGGAGTAGGACCTTCCTTGATTATTTGATTTCTCGATTTAACAAATTCACGTTTTATATTAGTACCAGCTGATTTTTATTCAGGTGGTAGTTTATTTCTGTTCTTTTTCCCATGTTAGTTATATTCGAGGAGATGATGGAGTTATCATCCAAGCATGATTCTTTTAGGCTATATAACACTATCCAATGTAAAATTATAAGAGTGACATTTTGATTCTTATGCACAAACTGTCTGGTTCCTTGTGCTTGATTTTTAGATGTTCTTAATATTATGAACTTATTGAAGCTTGGATTAGTTATGTTTAATCATAAGAGATTTTTGTTTTCCATGTGATTTAGGTTTCTTGTGGTTCGAACTTTTTAGCTGTCCTATGTTTTGATTAGCAACATGAGTGCTTTTTTAAACCATATCTAGCCTGCTATTTTGCATGTAAAATACTGTACATATGCAAAAAACTTTCTAATGCAATCATATGTGTGATTGCACTTTCCCGCAATGAGGTACCTAAAGGCATTATCAAATATGATGTGGCAAAACAACAAACTTACCCATCAAGGCACTCATCGTTGAACTCATGTGTTCCATTTCCCAAGAATTGCATTCGAGTTTCTATTGATGAAGCAGTGGACAAATTAGCACCTTTGCCATATCCAATTCCAAGTGATTGTGAAGTAATTGGTGATGCTGTAGGAACTCATGTGGCTTGGCCACCACACTTGATAGTGAAGCAAGATAAGGCATATGTGATATTATATTTCAAATTAAATTGTCGCTTTTTTATTATTCAACCTATCTAACTTGTTTACATTTGAAATTATTAGAAGCTTGGAAGGCAGAACTTTGAACAACTAAAAAAGAAGCATACTTTGTCAACAAGTATCCCAAGATCATTACATATGTTATATTGTTATAGTAACGTGCTCTAGATGAAGGAAGATATATATCAATGCGTTGAGATAATGATGTGTTTGACGATGATTGTGAACTTTTTCTGCACCTTGAGGACATCATTTCTTTATATCATTTGGAGCCAATTTTAGGCAATTGTGTTGTTGGCTACATATGGTAAGTGATTTGATTTAAGTAATTTCAGCAACTTTTTCTTCAAAGATAGTATTTTATTTTCATTATTGAAACATTATGTGTGACCATTATATTTTCTTCACATTATTGTTTAGTATATTAATTTTATTATCTTTGCAATGACAGACATCTTTATAAGAAGACGCTGAAAGATAACAAGAAAGAGAAATTCATATTTATGAATCCACACAAGATCCCACATATGGCAAAAACTACGCACGACAAAATAGGTAAGCTTGAAAGGTTGAAACAAAAGGCAAGTGTTTTAGCAGATAGGCTAACTGGTGCATCAACAAATCAATTAGTTTTGGTGCCATGTAATATCGAGTAAGTAAGAAATAAAACATCACTTTCAATTGCTTCCTTTCGCTTATTTATTGAGTTATATGCACTAATTGTATGTCTATACCTAGTTTCCACTGGATTCTCACTGTCATTGAATCTTACAAAGATGTTATTTATTTGTTGGATTCCCTAAGTCACCGCATTCGCGATGAAGATTGGAAATATATAGTGGAAATGTGAGTTCATATATGCTCTATTTTAGTAAACCTTTATTTTACTCAATAAAAAACTCATATATCAAATATTATTAACTTATGAAGGGCCTTAAGATTGTTTAATTCAAATAAGGGAAGGAAAGGTCGAAAAAACGCTAAGTGGGAAGTAGTAAAGGTACGTGTAATTCAAATAAAAATCTTGATTTGATTACGGACAAAAGTTTAGAGTTCTTTTATATCTCGGATTCTGTCAATTGATTTGTGAGTGATATAAAAATTATTAATTTAAATTATGATTAACGCATAAGCAAAAATAAATATTTAACTTCATCAAAATTTGATTACTGATTTTATAGTGACAATATCTTATATATTATTCATAATCCGTCCTGTAAAAATTATATATATAGAAAGAAAGGATTTTTTCAATAAAATTGAGTTTTTTTTAATTTTTCATTTTATCTTGTTACATATGAGTCGACCGTGTGAAGCCACTGGACGATGAATTCCATTTTTTTTTTTGCTATGACTCGGAAGGAAAGGAATCTCAACTGCGACATATCAAATATGTTATCTAAGTGATTTCTCGAGTAGTTAATAGTAGAATTTTAGTTGCAATATATTATCGAGATTTTATTTTAGAAGAATGATAATCGTAAAAATGATGACCATTTGAATGACCCTTCGTGAGTGTTCTCTAATTTATTCTAATAATAGTTCGATCTCCGACTAAGACGTATTTTATAGGATTTTTTTTCCAAATGTAATGCGAACCCTGGGATGCTGGGCTTCTGAACTGCTTGTCGCGAACGTTTTCCGATTTATCCTGACGGTCGATGGGAAACTTCAATAAGTCGGGTCGGTCCGGTCGGTCCGATCGCCCGAGGTTCAACGTTACCCAATATTGTTAATAATTTTTTTATAATTTATTTTGATAATTGATAGAAATTTTTTTTTTGAGAATTGAATTGAATATCATCCAAATTAATTGATTCAAAACAAAAAATTTAAATATCTGAATTATAAAAAAAAATCCGAGAAGGAATGAAAATCAACGAAGAGAGTAATTTTATAGCAAATCCACACTAGTTGCTTTTTAGGATACTTATGTCGCAAGTGTTCATGCTCGAAGTATAAAAACAAGCATAAAAGTGACATATTGAAGATTTAAATTTGCTCTAAATTGCATTTAAAATAGACATCCAATTAATCAATCAAAGATGTCATTTTATGAGGAAATAATGAAGCAATGAAAACAATGATATTAATTAATTAATATATTGTGGAACATGAGAATGGAGTGGGATTTTAAGGCTGAAAGTGACACCTTGTCTTCTTCAAGGAAAACACAACTCCATCTTTGTTTCCTTTCTTGTCTCCTCACCTGTCAAATTTAATGCTGTTTTTTCTTAAATCAATGCATAAATTTAATGCCGTTTTATCGCTGCTAACATGTGAAATCATCATCTCTAAGACATCTCTAATGCAAAATTATAAAAAATTAATAAAATAAAAAAAAAACTAAATAAAAAATTTTAACTTTAGTAAAAGTGAAGTTTGAGTTTTATATTTAAGTGTTGTATTAAGGATAAATTTTCTTAAACTCCCCACTTCCAAACTCACATTTACATGTAATCCCTACCTAATCTTTTATTTGTATGCAGTCCCTGATGGGATTGACAAGACAGTTTTGTGAGTATTATTTGAAGAAAGTTGAGTATAAATGTTAGAAAATTGAGTATGTAAGGTTGCATCTACCACATCAAGAAACTGCATATTCAATTTTCACTCTTTTATACTCACTTTTCACTCTTTTATACTCATTTTTCACTCTTTCATACTCAATCCATTAGGGAATTAACATAAAGAAAAACTCAAATGAGAACTGAATGCAGAGTTTGACTTGCCATTAGGGATTTAAAGCAAATTTACCGTTGTATTAAACACTCAAATCTATTTTTTTTCTTGAAATTGATATAATATTGATTCTGGGCCAGCTGGCGTCTAGTGTGGCTTGTCAGTCTGGCGCCCCGTCAGGAGGAGATAGGTTTGTGGGCTGCATGAGCCCGTTAAATATAGGGCCCAGATTGATGGGTTGGCCCATTTCCCACAATGACTACAAGGCAGTGACCCTGATCGAGAACGGTCACCAAGGCAAGGGGGCCGGAACCCCCTAAATACTCCTAGACCGGGAAGTCCCTGGTCGGGATGGCCCGAGTTAGAGGAGTCCCGATTCACAACACCTTTAAGTTGCAATACTCCCAAGTCTGAGGCGTCCTAGTTCGAGCTATCCCGGAGTTGCAATACTCCCGACTCAGAAGACCCCCGAGTTAGGAGCATCCTGAGCTAGAAGAGTATCCAATCGTTGGCCATACTATGCCCAAGTCAGCCGAGTTCGGACGTACATCCCGAACCACGCACAACACACCTTTACTCGGGAAGCCCTCCTTAACTCGGGAAGACGAGTTGTTTAAGGTTCTTGTCGTGACTTACCAGAACAACTACTCCATGACACAGGACTAGCAGAAGAAGTACAGGGTCGACGCAGGTCTAGTACCATTACGGCTGAATCGCAAGTATCCCGCTGACGCTATAATCTTCCTGCCATACCCTGGCCCTCCCGTACTACGACCATATACGCTTGTGTCAAGCCGAGCGGCGCCTGACGACGCTTGCCCTTAAGTTGACAACGCCCCTCCTTATTCCGGTATGTGACACAATACCCTGTCACCCTGACTATGTCTTACCCTGTCCTCGTATACGATAAACAGGTGGCAGACGGGGCAGAAGTTGTCAGCTTCCCCAGCTATATAAGTCTCTCCACTCCTCGTCCCCCAGGTACGCGCAATAGTATTTTCGCTATTGTTCTATTGCTTTCGCTGCTCTTCCACCATCGGGGACTACTGATTTGACCGTCGGAGTGCCTTGCCGGGGACTTTTCCTGACGAGTTCTAACGGTCTCTTCTTTGCAGATCGCTGTCGACCCCAGTAGTTCGTGATCTTCAAGAGATTGCGTATGCTCTTGGGAGTCCACCTCGCTTCGCGACAGGATCAAGTGACAGGATCAAATATATATATTCGTAACAACTATATGTTATGAATTGGATCCAAACAAGCATATTTAGAGTTTTAATTGTTAGATATTTCAATGAGTTTTTATAATGTTGATTTGGCATATTAAAACCATAAAAAAAAGCCCCCCCTCTGTACAAATCTAGACACGAAGAGCAGATTTACATTAATAGGATTTAGAGCCATGCCATACTCAAATTTTTAATAATATTAGTTTTATTTAAAAATTTTTGTCAATTTAATATATTTTTTTTGTTTTCTTAATATATGTATATATATATATATATTATTTAGCCTTTTAAAAAATAAATATTTATAGTCAATATAATGATAAATTTTATTTCTCTTTTAACAAATATCTAGAATTTAAATTTTTTGAAAGACTAAATTATTTTTTTCTTCTATATTTTTTAAATTTCAACTAAATATTCCTTAGATATCTTTGATAAATTAGAAATATCATTATTATAATAATTATTTTGTTATTTAATATATAATCTTCTAAATTTAAAATTCTAGATAGGTCTTACTCGGCATCTAATAAAATATTTTTACAACTATTAAGAAATATCCATGCAAGTATCGCAAATCCATGAGAATATAGTGTTGATTTTTCTTAAATTAATGCTTAAATTCAATGGCATTTTATTGGACCACTAAGTAAAACTTTTAATATTATTTATTTCACGTACTCAACTTTTATAATTTTAAAATCATGGAGTCCATTCCTATTATACACCTCTCGGATCTCAAAAATTTCTTATACCTTTTTGGAAAAATATTTTACCCATTCAAAAATTTACTATTCTCACTTTATACTATCTTAAAAAAATATTAGACTAGATAACAGACGAACTTGAGATAACCAATCCGACTCCATAAAAATTTTCTACCGGTCACCAGGATAAATCGAGAAGCGTTCGCGGTGGGCGGCCTAGAAGCCTAACGTCCTAGGGTTCACGTCTCATTTGGAAAAAAAATTCTTATAAATACACTATAACTAGGGATCGAATCGTTGATGTCTGAGATAATGACTAGTCACCCTACCATTGTACTATAATCCCTGGGACCACTTTATGCTATCTACTTCATATGAGAGTTCAGTCGAATAAAATTAATTTATGAATTTAAACAATTTTAAATTATTTCAAATTATAATTAATATATTTTTGGAAGCCTCATGATGTATTTATACATTTAAATTTAAAGTAATAAATTTTTAAACTTATAGAAACTTAATAAAATTTATCACAAATTCATTATAACATCTATTCAATAATATTCATTAACCAATACCAACAATGAATTCCTATGACTCTTTTAATACTAAAAATATTAAACTTTAAAATTTTTAGACACGATAAAATATTATTTTAAATTTTTTTTCATAGTAAAATTAATATACTTTTACAATCCATTTTAATGTATCCATGCCTCATATCTAAATTCTATTATGTAAATTGAAAATAATAATTTTTTTTAATAGATAGAATAAAAATTAGAACGTGAAAAAATAGAGGATAAAACAAAAATATAATATGTATTTTTAGAATTATAAAAATTGGATAGGTGAATTCATGGATAATATTGAAATTTCAATGGGAATTTATCAAATGGCATATATAAGTTTTCGAATTTAATTACTAAAAGACGCATATTATTTTGATATTTACTAAAAGATGCATTCGATTATATGCTCTAGCTTCCTGTTTTATTCCTCCTAACAAATCTAAGGCTACATTTGCTAGGCTTATTTTTTATTTTTATTTTCCACAGAAAAAGTGATTTTTCAGAAAACGTATTTGGTTTATATTTTCTGAACTTATTTTACAGAAAAAGATATATCATTTTCTGGAAAACTAGAGAATAAAATAAAGTTATTCTCCAGAAAATGAGAAAATATGGTTGTATTTGGTACGTTTGTTTTCTATTTTCATTTTCCAAAGTAAATATGATTTTCCAGAAAATGTGTTTGGTTTGTATTTTCCAGTCTTGTTTTCAAGAAAAGGATATAACATTTTCTAAAAAACTAGATAAGGATATAAATTCATTTCCTAGAAAATGAAAAAATATGGATTTTTAGAAAATGAAAATAAAAAAAAGCAAACCAAATGCTCTCTACAGTTTTTTCTAAAAAATAAAAATAGAAAATAAAATAAACCAAACACTCCTAACTTTTTCTTTTTCTCTTTTCTCTATTATTGTTTTCTATATCTTTCCTCTCACCTATTCATGCATCCTCTTTTCTAATTTTATCTTTTCTCTCTTTTTTACATGCATGCATGCATGCATAACATATGTCTGATATGTAAATCATATTAGGTTCACGACGTTTAGGTTTTAGTTTATGGGTCAAAACTCATGGACCCAAAGAGCTCTGATTGTATCCATTTGAGTTTATATGGATTTCTGAGGTTGCAAGAAGTTTAAATATGTTATTCATTGTTAATTTTGATTTCTCCGGATTTGTTAAAATGTAATAAAAAATTTGATAAACATGGTCACGTTGGGCTTGATAATTCATATCAGGCCAAACACGAGCCTGCTATGGAATCATATAAGGTCAAATGTGGAGGGTTTTTGTCGATTATTCTTTATTATATTTTAACACCTCCGGATAAGCTGAAATAAACAATTGATAGCATATTTGAACTCTTTGAAATCTCATAAATATACATGAACTGAAATAGGTGTTATCAGAGCTCTCTAAATCCATCAATGAGTTTCGGTCAAAATCTATCAATCGATCTAAAAATCTCAGATTGTAAGCATTTCAGATCCTATGAATTTTTAAACTTACAGGAAGTTCAAATATGTCATTCATTAATTATTTCGCTTTTCTAGAAGTGTTAAAATTTAACAAGAAAGATTTAGCAAAACCTCGAATATTGGGCCCGATATGAACTCATATTAGGACCACAATGAGGGTTTTGTCAATTCTTTTTTATTATATTTTAACACACATCCATTAAACTGAAATAAATAATAAATAATATATTTGAATTTCTTATAATCTCAGAAATTCATCTACCTAAAATGGTTGTAGCATTCTCAGAAGTTCACGGGTCCTAAAATATGTTAGCAAAATTAAAACTACTTTGAGGCAGATGGAGACAAACAAATCTTCCATCTCCCTTCTCTATGCATCCCAAATTTATCATGAGCTCAGTGAATCAAGCAGTGCTCTTATTATTTATTTATTTATATTATATTATATTACATTTAATTAGGTAGGGCAGTGTGGCCGCTTTCTCAATGGCTAGATTCGATATTTTCTATAGGCTCTGTGAAGTGGCAACCAATTAATAATTAATTAATTAATTAATCATTGTAACATTATCAACACTAATTAATCAGTATCATGCATGCATGCATTACTTAAATTTTGGTGCAGTGAATTATGCGATTGTTTATTTTTATTTTTGATTTTGCATGGGAACGTGAGATTATTCCAACTGCGTACGTACGTGCATGTGATGTTGGTGGGACACGGCCCATAAAATTCTTTATGCATATATACATATGTATTATTTAATAAATTACATCATAATTATCGGGGAATTGACCGAAGGACACGTGGGGAGGGAGACTTGGAAATTATTGTTTAGATTACAAAATACACATTAATTATACTTGAGAATGACCAATCACACATTATACTTTGAAAATAATTAAATGACATAATAATTTGAATGGCTATTTCATTATCCCATTTAATCAACATGAGTTTTTTATACGTCGGTTTCCAAAGTATATGTGACATTGAACTTGATGCATATCGATCGAGACCTAAAATAAGCAATATAGAAATAGCATTAATTAGGACACTTACAATTTAAAAAATTCACATAATTTAAAATCAATTTAATCAAATTTATCTAAGTTGATCAATAGATTTTGATCAAAATTTATTAATTAACCTAGATGGGTCTGATTAATCTATTTCAGATCATGTGAATATCTGAAATTACAAAAAGTTCAATGATATCCTCTATTTCTTATTTCAACCTCTTTAAAGGTATTAAAAATATTATGTTAACCTTTAATTAAAACGTGGTCTTGGTCTTAAGGAAATCAAGCCCACGTTGGATTTGATCTGATCTGAATCAGACTAAGTCAGGAGGATCTGAATAAGTACTACCATGGGAATTTTTTATAATGTACATAAAATTATGTACATAAAAATTATTTTTCTAACTTTATGAAAAATTTTAGAATAATTTTTTTGAATTTTAAAAATATTTGCAGGGATAATTGGACGATAGATAAGTTTTGAATTATTTAAGAAAAAAATTAGATTTAAATTATCTAATTTAAAAATTAAATAATTTTTAAATTAGAATTTAAAAATTAGATAATTTTTAAATTAGATTTTAAAATCTAATTTTTATCAACGTAACCTTTCTTTCCCGTATAAAATTAGTTGTATCATTTGGTTTTGGTTTGTTTCGTCCCCGTGCCCTAACCCCATCGCGCCGATCGACCCAACTCCTCCTCCTCGATCTCCTCACTCGCCCATCCCCACCGACGCCGACGCCGTCGGTCCAACCCCCCCTTTGAGCCAGTGAACCTTTTCTCTAGCGATATCTCCTCCTCCTCCTTCCTTACAGTTCGTCGATCGCTACTGATCACCGCCCGACGTCGACCCCTTTGTTTAGCAAGCTCACCAGGTAATCATCTGTTTTTGTTATGAGTTCTTGTTGCAACCTCCTATGTTCTGGATTTTTGCATATTGACAATGATAGAGTTTTCCATATTGCCGCAACCTCCTATGTTCTGGATTTTTGTATATTGCTGCAACCTCGTGTTCTGAGTTCTTACCATGAATCTTGTTCGGAGTTCTTGCTAAAATCATATTGCCGCAACCTCCTATTTTGTGAGTTTTGCGGGAGCTTTTGTGAGCTTTTGCGGGAATGAATTGGTTTTGTGGGAACTTTCTGTTTAAAATTGGTTTGTCGTGTGCTGCTTGTGAGCTTGTGGGATTTTTGCTATGACCGACCTTTGGTAATGATTTCTGTTTAAAATTGTTTTAAAATTGGTTTGCATATTGTTGGATAATCATATAATCATTGTTGGATAATCATATTATTGGATAATCATATAGCCATTTGTCACGCCCCGAGACCCAGGAGCCGCTGATCCAATATAAAATCGGACAGCACCTCCCCTGTCCGGCGGACAATTTACACATACACATAACCTAATAGACATCACCACGCAGTTTAATTTGGCCTCAGGCCTCAAAACTAATCATAAACTGACAATAACACAAAATAAATCATACCTTACTGCGGACCGGTCCGACTTACGACGAAACAACCAATACACAAAACCCCTTAGGGCACACGATACATATGACATATACAAATCACAAAAAAGAATATAAAACAATCCACTACACAGGATAAAACAAAATCCTGCGGTCGCGATGTGTAGGGACTGGCTGCTGGGCTCTTCTGACGACTACAAGTATCTCAACCTGAAATAAAATCATATATGGCAACGGGGTGAGTCCATAAACTCAGCGAATACCCAGCAGATATGCATAGTATGTTATAATAACAATAAGCATCTACGTTAATACAGTCTCATAACAACAATATGGAAAAAACTAGTACTGGAAAGACTGAGGTAGATACATACCAGAATCCAGCTAACCTGAAAAGAAGACAATGAGTACCATGGAAATATCATTAGTCATATAATCTCAAATAACAAGTCTCCAGAATATGCATGTCAAACAAGTGCAAGAATCAAGTGCAGCAAACAATGCACGATGCAAAGTATGCACATGGTGCAATGCCATGGTCACCCCCTAACTCCAGTCAAGCCACCGAGACAGGCGATACTGTGTCGGCCGAGTGGGTAGAGCCGTGACACTGTCAGCACTCTGCCATCACTGCTCCTGAGTGACCGAGTGGACAGGATGCTGGTGGAGTAAACACTCCGCCCCATGTATATATGGGGGAGATATCTCTCTCATCTCCTCTGGTCTATGGTAAGAGAAGGGATCCCTGCCTGCTACCACGCTCCGAAACCACTACCCCTGAGCGGACGAACGGAGCAGTACAGAGCAAACGCACACACCCAGCGGTATCCACTAACCCATGAGTGGCCGTGTGTGCATATCATGTGCCGGAAGACGATTAGGCTCAACCACAAGGGAGTCGCTGATCGCCGGCATGCAACAATGCAAGGATGGTGTATGATAGATACACATACATAATAACTCAAGGATAACCAACAAGTATCCAGAACAGGCATAATAACTCAGGGATAACTAACATGTATCCAGAACATGCATAATAACTCAGGAATAACTCACATGTATCCAGAACATGTATAATAATCCAGGGATAACTAACAAGTATCCCGAACAGGTATAATAACTCAGGGATAACTAACAAGTATCCAGGACATGTATAATAACTCAGGGATAACTAACAAGTATCCCGAACAGGTATAATAACTCAGGGATAACTAACAAGTATCCAGGACAGGCATAATAACTCAGGGATAACTAACAAGTATCCAGGGCATGTATAATAACTCAGGGATAACTAACAAGTATCCAGAACAGGTATAATAACACAGGGATAACTAACAAGTATCCAGGAGAGATACAATAACTCAGGGATAACTAAAAAAAAAAATAACTAATAATAAGTATCCAGGACATGTATAATAACTCAGGGATAACTAACAAGTATCCAGAACATGTATAATAACTCAGGGGATAACTAATAAGTATCCAGGACAGATACAATAACTCAGGGATAACTAATAAGTATCCAGGACATGTATAATAACTCAGGGATAACTAACAAGTATCCAGGACATGTATAATAACTCAGGGATAACTAACAGTATCCAGGACAGTATAATAACCAGGGATAACTAACAAGTATCCAGGACAGATAAATAACTCAGGGATAACTAAAAGTATCCAGGACAGATACAATAACTCAGGGATAACTAATAAGTATCCAGGACATGTATAATACGGAACTCAGCAGGGTATATAACTCAGGGATAACTAACAGTATCCAGAACAGGTATAATAACACAGGGATAACTTAACAAGTATCCAGGACAGATACAATAACTCAGGGATAACTAATAAGTATCCAGGACATGTATAATAACTCAGGGATAACTAACAAGTATCCAGAACAGGTAAATCAAATAATCATCAGGGATACACTAACTAAAGTATCCAGGACATGTATAATAACTCAGGGATAACTAACAAGTATCCAGAACAGGTATAATAACACAGGGATAACTAACACGTATCCAGGACAGATACAATAACTCAGGGATAACTAATAAGTATCCAGGACATGTATAATAACTCAGGGATAACTAACAAGTATCCAGGATAGTCATAATAACTCAGGGATAACTAACAAGTATCCAGATCTAACCATTCTACCTTAGGTATCCATGCAAGGTATATCTAGGAATCAATTCAACCACACATCGATGGGAAAAAGTATAGGTCTAACACATGTATCCAGATCTAACCATTCTACCCTAGGTATCCATGCAAGGTATATTTAGAGATCAATCCAACTACAGATACAAAGTGACCTATTACTATATCTAAGCACATATGTACGCATGGCAAATATCGAGACTGTATGGAACTAAACAGGAGTCATCTAGACAACATATATCTGATCATAATACATAAAGGCAGGTACAACGTATAAACTTACTATTATCTATAACAAACCATGCATAGCAATATGACAATATCTAAAAGATAAGTCAGGGGTACCCGCCTCAAAATGGGAGTCGTATCAAATGAGAACGCCCGCCAATAATCCAATCAATGCCCTGTATCAAAGGCATAATTTTAGCTATCATATCAAGTAGCTAAACAAAATCCCTAAATTGTATTAGGGTTAACCTAATCATCCCTTTTCCAGTTAATTTCATCTAATTAACCGATCAATCCTTAATTACCTCATGTACTTAAGATTATGTTCAATCCTAAGCCTATACAATCTATAATTTAATTAACCACTGAAATAAATGCTTTGTGTTGTGTATCATCTCCTCATTTCTAGACTAGCTCCGTTTCCAATAAAACCTAATCCCCTTCCAACCTGATTAGCATTTATCAATCCAAAAGTTAACCTCACGGTAGGGTATCAAAATTGAAATGACAATTACAATAATCCACTACCTAGTAAACAAATTAAGATCTCAGCCACACAATTCACTAATCAAAATCCATAAACAAATCAAATTGGCTTAAGAGCACCCTTACCTGGATTCTGCCGAATATGGCAAGCTCCAAGACTAGAACCTCACAGCAGCTCCACACTGTACACGGCCAGAAACCAGAAACTCCATAAACAACTACCACCAGATAATGAAGCTCACGGTGACTTCTACAAACCCCAAAAATACAACTGCACTCATATGAATCAAGTAGAATAGGACATCTAAATCAACTTAGATCATTACTGCTATTATTCCAAATTTCGATCCAATAACACAACATCCCATAACACTGAAAAACAAAACTGAATCTTACCTCAATTGATCACCGGCATAGCAAGCCACCTTAACAACAGGGATGAGGAATTCCATAGCTGCTGAAAACAAGATCTAGCTTCCAATCCACAACCTAAACTCAATTCCAAAAGATCTGAGCATCAATCTGCCACTGATTCGAGCAACCAAATCTCCGGTAGATCATAGATCCAAGGAAGACCTACCTTATCCAAGATCGACACAATTTTATGATTCCTTACCTTCAATGAGTGCCCAATCTTGGTGTTTTGCTCAGATTTGGTGGTCCTGGTTGAAGTCAAATCCTCGGCGCTGGAACGAACAGAAGGAGAGGTCGGACCCAAAGTCGGAAGGGAGCAAGAGAAAGGCTAGAGCATGGTCGGCTTAGTCAAGATCAGGAGGGCTCTTCTCGCGTGATTGAGTTTAGGGCACGCAAACGAGACGGAGAAGAAGAGAAGAGGTCGGCGTCGCCTTCACCTGCGGCTAGGTCTCGCTAAGGGAGAGGGATCAAGCTCCACATGAGCGGAGGAGAGGAAGAGTAGGCGGCGCGGTTTAGGGCTCGCAAGTTGAGGAGATGAAGAAGAAGGAACGAGGGGTCGGCGCTGTTGCGGCTAGGGCAGCGAGTCTTGGCTGCGGTCGAGTGCTTTTAATAAAAAAAAGGGAGTCTTTTGCAAAAAGACCCCTTATATTCCTCAATTTCACATTAAACCCTTAGGGTTAATGTTTTAACCATTTAGCCCTCCTATTTAATATAACCCATCTCAATAAAACTTTAAGGATAAGTTAATTACCCTCTCGCAATTTAAGAGTTTATCCGAAACCCTTGATAAATTTAATACTTTTTACAATAAAGCCCCTTGGGCTCCTCCCGTAGGGTCAGAAACCCTAGACTCTATCCGGAAAAATCTCAAAAAATTTTCTGGTCCAGATTTTCAAATTTTCGTATTTTACACAGTGTTTTTGAGTTTCATGCATGGAAATATGACATTGGGGTTTTATTGCATGAAAATTAGTTTTTGGTGTGTAATTGCCATGTAAATCAATGCTAGGGACACATTGTTGGTTGGCATGGGCAGAAACATCAAGGGGAAACTAAAACTAGAACTTTTGGTTAAGGTTTGAGTGAACCTTTTTGCTAGTTTTTGGGTTTTGTGTCAAACATGGGAATGGTGATAGATACATTTTGGAATGTATTTTTCCCAAGTAGATATGGGTACCACAAACCTCTCCACAAAATTTGGGTATTTTTGGAGATTTGTGGAATTTCTGGCGCATTTCTGAATTCCGTCAGAAATGTTAAAATTTTGATTTTCAGAGTATCAGTCGACTGCCCTAGGGGGCAGTCGACTGGTCAAGGCTGATTTTTGTATCAGCAGCTGGTTTGAGGTCCAAATGATGCAAAACAAGTGTATGGGGGACTAGTACACATTGTTTATGGTCATTGGGGATTAAAAGAACCGATAATTGAGATATTGTTCGGTTCTTTTTTATGTTAGACAAAGGGGGAGAAGTGTTGGATTTAAGTTGGGAACCAAACACACCTTTGCTAAAAACCCTAGGTTTAGGGGGATCTAAGATTAAGGGGGAGCATGGTTGCTCCATTCTTGGCGTAAGGGGAACCTGGGAGAGGTTCTTAAAAAGCCTTTGTAAGTCCAATGTAGGGGGAGCTTGGTAGAAGCTTTAAAAAGCCCGTTTTGATGAAAAATCCTAACTTGGGAAGTTAGGTGTGAAAAGTCCTAACGTGGAGAGTTAGGTGTGGGATGCCATGGGATAGGATCCATTTTGGCATTGTATATGCATTATTTTGCTATTTGATTAATATCTTGTTTCCCTAACTTAAAATTGTCAAACATCAAAAAGGAGGAGATTGTTGAGGCAATCTGTGGTTCAGAGTGACCAAGTGTTTTGATGTTTGGGCAAAGGGTTTAAGTTAGGTTTATCCTTGTTATCTCATATGTGTATGTTGAGTGTGTAGGTTGTACAGGTTACACATATGGACTTGACTGGACGACCTCAGTACGGTGAAGGGTGGCTGGAGGCTTGTGTGCACCCGAGGGACCTTGGACAGTAGGGACGATGAGCTGAGGGGCACGAACTTCAAGGCATGCGTGAAGGATGGCATGGAGGCAAGCTGGAGGCTTGCGTGCATCCGAGGGACGGGAGCCGAAGATGAAGAGGGCGTGAAAGCAACAGTCGAGGCTGCGGAAGAGGAGTCAGTCAAGTCGTGAGGGTACGAGTGCTGTGTGATTGTACTCAGAAAAGTCCTAGGGTCGAGTGCTGAGAGAAGTGTACTCGGGAAGGGAAACCCTAGGTGTGTGAGTGGGGCAGTCAACTGCCATTGGGGCAGTCGACTGATAAAACTCACAGAAGGGTTCTGGCCTGAGACCAATCGACTGGCCCTAGGGGCAGTCAACTGGTAGGTGGCTGGTGATTTAGCTGAAAATTCGAATGTTGAGATGCAACGGTCGAATTTTAGTGGGGGCAGTCGACTGGTAGCTAGGGTTTCAGGCCGAGTCCTATTTAAGAGGACTTCGTGGTGGCTGAGATTCTTGACGAAACAAGCTTGGTTAAGGCTTGTTAGTAGTCTCTTGAGTCCAGATCGTGTCAAGGTGCTGTGGCGAGGTTTCTCCACCCACAAGGAGTGACGAGGGCTAGCCGGAGGTTATCCGGGATTGATCCACCGACGGATTCTTGGATTAGTCACCCGTCCGGGGTGGATACCAAGTAAATCGGTTTGTTAGCAGTGCTTTCTTTGTTGTTTGTGTTTATTATTATTGTTTCCACTTGCGCATACTAACAACGGATGAAGAACAAGACGAAGAATCGCTATTCACCCCCCCCTCTAGCGGACACAAACGATCCTACAAGTTCTTAGGGCTTTGGTTTCATGACTCATGAGGTATATATAGGCTACAATAGGGATCATGAGAAGGAGTTGGTTTTGGTCTCCTAACAGATCCTAAACTCGACCCGTTAATAATAACCCGATCCACTAATGGGTTATTATTAAACTACCTCACCAACCCCATAAAATAATATGAGCTCCTTCTTATTATATATACATGATCTCCCGGTGTTTAAAATATCGCATGTCCATTAATTAATTAAATTACTGACAATTTAATTAATTAATATCTAACTCCAAGAGTAATACCACTCAATCTTATTATCATGTCAGACTAAGTCCACTTGCAGGATTTATATGATAATCTTTATGAGCTCCTCTAGGGGACATCATCATCCTAAAATAATTAGGACATAATTTCCTTTTATAATCACCGACACACCATATAAATAATATTATTTCTCAATTTATCGGGCATATCGATTTAACGAATAAATCTCGCACATTGGTAAATTAAAGAAATAAATATTAATTATACGTGCCCGTTATTATATCAGGATTAAGAGTATGTACATTCATAATAACATGAGGTCTTGTTCGATTATATAGTCAGTATAAATCGAATCACCTCAAATCGGTCCTGCTTAATACACACAAAGTACACTAGTGTAATTCTATAGTCAAAATAGACTAATACCAAATTATACTATAACCATTTCAATGGTTTGTCCAAATCCATCTTTGTTGTAAGCCACTACTTATTTTTTACAAGGAACTGATAACATGATCTTTTGTGTGGCACCATACACCATGTTATCTACAATATAAAGTAAAGGACAATAACATATATAACAAATATAAAATGCAAACAATGACCATGTGATTCTTATTTCAAAAATAGATGTTCATACAAAAACTGGATTTATAGTATACATCCTAATAGTGAAGGCACCCGGAGCTAGTCTAGGTGCCTGGAATGGTCAATATAAGTAGCTTCGAATAGTAGCTTTACATCATCACTCGCATCCATTCTTCTACTACTTGTTCAAGTGCTCTATGCTCCAAAACTGTTACTCCGACATCGAGACTTTAAATTGATCTCATTTCATTATTGATATATTAATTATTTATGTAACTATTTTATTCATTCATGCTTTAAATTGTAAGGACGGTAAATGTGTTACCATTCCTTGGATTTTTTTTGTAACACCAACTTTTACCTCTAAATCGTTGTTTGGTGGAGAAGACTATTAGTGGATTGCCCATCATAAGCAGTCAATGACTGTGAGCCTTGGACTAGTAATCGCTAGGCTGTAAACCAAGTAAAAATAAACTTGTTTCCTATGCTTAGTTTTGTTTATTTCTGTTGTGTACTTCTGAAAAAGTGAAAAGCAACACGCGCTATTCACCCTCCTCTAGCTCTTTTAAGAATAATACCCAAGGATCGATAGACCGAACCCAAGTTTTGGTAGACCAATCCCAAGCATTAATAGACCGATAAACTTGATAAAGATGAGATCGTAGATCATGATTGTTGATGCAGTCTGGCCCTGATTGGTGTTTTGGTGTTGACAATGATTTTAGTTTAGGTTGATGATTATGATGATTATGATTAAGTCCTAATCGAGGATTAGGCATGATATGGAGGATTCTAGCCTGGAGGGCTAGGTGTTGGAAAAATCCTAACCTGGAGGGTTAGGTGTGAAAAATCCTAGCTTGGAGGGCTAGGTGTTGGAAAAGTCCTGATTCGGAAGGGTTGGGTGAAAAGTCCTAGCTTGGAGGGCTAGGTGAAAAGTCCTAACTTGGAGGGTTAGGTACAAATTCCCATCCTGGAGAATTAGGTGACAAAATCCTAGCTTGGAGGGTCAGGTGCCTAGCTTGGAGGGCTAGGTTGGATGAAATTCTAACTCGAAAGGGTTGGGTGAAAAGTCCTAGCTTGGAGGGCTAGGTGAAAAGTCCTAGCTTGGAGGGCTAGGTGAAATGTCCTAACTTGGAGGGTTAGGTGCAAATTCCCAACTTGGAGAGTTAGATGGAAAATCCTTATCTTGGAGGGCTAAGGTGGATGGAAACTTAGCTTAGAGGGCTGAGTTTGAGTCCCTGGATCGGTCTGGTGATCGATCAGGGATTCTGGCACGCTGCTCCTTCGTGGATCGGTCTGGTGACCGATCCAGCGATGACTGATCGGTCGAGTGACCGATCAGGGAGCACACAGTGAGGTTGGGAACCTGCTGTGTTGCTCCTGATCGATCTGGTGAACGATCAGGGAGTATGCGTTTCACCCATTGACTGGCTCCTGATCGGTCTGGTGACCAATCAGGGAGCGAGCAGTGAGGTTGAGTTCCCTTGCTAAAATGCTCTTGATCGGTCTGATGATCGATCAGGATCACTGTGCAGATCGTTCTGGTGAACGATCCAGCTTCGCGGGCTTCTCACTAAGATCGATCAGGACGGTTCCTGATCGGTCTGGTGATGACCTGATCGGACTGCTGACCGATCAGGTGACACCCTGATCGATCAGTTGACCGATCAGAAGACTTAGCCTGCGAAACTCAGAAATCGCCCAATATAAGGGTGGATCGGTTCGGTGAACGATCCACGACCTGGGATCGATCTGGTGATCGGTCCAGGAGAATCTCAAAGAAATCGCGATTTCTGATTGAGCGTTGGGGATCGATCAGGACGAAGCCTGATCGGTCTGTAACCAACCTGATCGGTCTGGGACCGATCAGGAGGCTCTCTGATCGGTCAGGTGCCCGATCACTTTAATTCAAAATGCACTGTCAGACGCTCTGATCGCGTCTGACCATATTCGATTCGCTGCTGTTTGTCTCTAATATTTGATTTACTGCGTGATTTGCTGCTCTAACAGTCTGATTAAGTTGCAGGTGACAGGGGAGGATTCAAACACTCAAGGAGAGGTCAATGGAGGCTTTCCTTGGAGCAGGTTTGTCCGTTTTCCCTTCCCAGGTTGCAACGGCGAGCTGTAGACTGGAGCTGAGACTGAAGCTTAGCTGAAGGAAGTTCAGTGAGTCCAGAGATAGCTCAGTGGAAGCTGGCGTTGGCAGATGAGTAGCTGGGAACAGCAGGGATGTTGTCACCTGGAGCTGTGTGGAGAATGAAAAGGGCGAAAGTTGACTGCGAGAATGTAACAATTGAGAAAAACTTGTTCTTGTCGTGCCTTGAGTTCTCCACAACGAAGCTTGCTGTGTTCTTGAAGTCTTCTTCACTTTTGAGCAAGCTATTGAGAAGCAATCATCCATTACTTGAGCGCTTGAAGGAGAGAACAAGAAGCTTGGAGTCCGACAGTGGGAAGACACGAAGAAGGGTTCTTGCGTGAGATCGCCACTGGGTGGAGCTCAGGGAAGCTTGCTGTGTTTTTGTCCTTGCTAAGTGTTTGAGTAAGATCCTTCTTGTTGTTTCTTTGTGCTTAAACTATATCCTTGTTTGAAACACACTGTGGAGAGGTTTCTCCACCGATAAGGAGGTTGCTGAGTTATCCGGTGTTAACCGGGGCTTGATCTGCCGACGATCAAGGGATCACCCACCTTAAGGGCACGCCAAGGAGTAGGGGCAAGTTATCCCCGAATCTTGTAAAATCTTCTTGTTAGCGATCTTGCTAATCTTGCTAGTTAGTTTTCTGTTTTAGTTTCTACATTTTCTGTCTTCCAAACATCCGCTGTACTACTAACAACTTCAAGTGCAGAAACTTGCTAACTCTTCAAAGAAAAAGTGATTGGCTATATTCACCCCCCCCCCCTCTCTAGCCGTCTCGTCACCAACAAGTGGTATCAGAGCTTGGGACTCTATACACGGCTTAATATCCGAGAGTTCTCAACAAGATAGCGTTGAGAGAAGGCTTCTCCACCACCCGACCTCCATTCTTTGATGGCGCCGACTTTCAATATTGGAGATCAAAGATGGAATACTACATGAAGATGGATATCCACACTTGGTTCGCAGTGAAGGAGGGATTCGTTCCTCCTAAGGATGACGAAGGCAAAGAACTCGAGTCTTCACGGTGGACTGCGGAACAAACTCGGAAGAGTGAAGCCGACGCGAAGGCGGTTGTCACTCTACAATGTGGAATGAACAAAGACCAACTCATCAAGGTTGGTCCTTTCACAAGTGCGAAGGACTTGTGGAACAAACTCATCGAGCTTCATGAAGGCACCCGGGACTCAAGAATTGCTAAGAGGGATTTGTTCCTCAATCAACTCCAAAATCTCGCCATAAAAGAAAATGAGTCGGTAAGTGAACTCCATAGCCGGTTCAAGGAAGTCCTCAATGGACTTCATTCAATTGATGAAAAGGTCGAGAACCGCGACGTCTTGAAAGCATTTCCAAGGAATGCTTTGTGGTCATCCATGGTGGATGCATACAAAGTATCCAAGGACTTATCTATTGTTAAGTTAGATGACTTATTTTGTGAGATGGAATTGCATGAAATGGCTAACAAAGGCTCCAAGGAGAAGGGGATTGCCTTAGTTGCAGGGGACCGAGCCACTAAGAAGAAGAAGGAGAAGAAGAAGAAGGAGAAGGAGGTCTCATCATCTTCATCTTCCTCCGAATCCGAATCCAATTCCGAGGAAGATGGCAGCGACTCCTCTTCATCCGAAATGGCCAACTTTGTGAGGAGGATGATGCGAAGAGACCGACGTTTCAAAAGTAGAGGTAACACTAGTGAATCCAAACTTGATAAGAATAATGCATCTTGCTTTGAGTGTGGTAGGAAAGGGCACTTCAAGAATGAATGTCCGAAGCTTAAGAAGGAGGAGAAATCCAAAAGAAAAGAAGAGAGATCCAAGAAGAAGAAGAAAGCTTTGAAGGCCTCTTGGGATGAGTCATCTTCTAGCTCATCCGATGAAGAGAAGGAGGAGAAGAGCACAAGGCAAGTGACACTCATGGCTCTTGGAGAGGAGAGCAGTGATGAATCTTCAAGCTTCTCATGATAGATGTGTATACTGAAAGACATGCTTCTATTATATATATGAACATCTTTATTTTGAAGAGAGAATCACAACTACACTAGGTGCCTGTTTATATTAGTACATGCATGAAGTCCAATTACTTTGCATTGTAGATAACATGGTGTGTGGTGTCACACGGAAGATCATGTTATCAGTTCCTTGCTTAGTATAAATAGAGGCCCACAACCGAGATGGAATTGGACAACCCATCGGAATGGTTGTAGTGTAATAAGGTGTGGTTGGTCTTGACCATAGGATTACACTAGTGTGCTTTGAGTACATTGAGCAGGACCAAAACACGAGGTTATCCAATTTGTACTGACTCGATAATTTGATAGGACCTCAGACTTTATTATGGAGTACGATCCCTTAATCTCGATATAATAACGGGCATATATTATTAACTATTATTTCTTTAATTTACCAATGGGCGAGATCTATTCTGTTAGATCGATAGGCCCGATAAGTTGGGAGATAATATTAATAATATGATGTGTCGTTGATTATTGATGGAATTCGTGTCCTGGTGAGTCAAGTTGATGATGCCCCCTTGATGAGCTCAAAAGGTTCATCGTGCTAAACCCTGCAGGTGGATTTGATCCAGCACGATGATAAGATCGAGTGGTACTAGTCAAGGATCCAGAAGTTAATTAATTTAAATTGTTAGTAATTTAATTAATTAACGGACATTCGAGATCTTAAACAATGGACGACTCGTAATAAGTGGAGCCCATATGTAAATATGGGGGTTGGTGAGGAAATTCAATGAGGGCCCTTTAGTGGAATGGATCCTCATTAATGGACCGGGTCTATTAGCAGGCCAAGATCCAACTCCTCCTCATGGTCCCTATCGTAGCCCTATAAATACCTCATGGTGGTATGGAACCAAGTTGATGGTTAATGATTGATCTAATGGAACACAAGTAAATCCTAAGTTTTTCCTCTCTCTCTCGTGAGATGCCGAACGGTAAGAGCAATTTCTTCTCCACCGAATTAATTGCATGCGACATGCAATTAGAATTGTAATGGAGCAGTTTTTTTTACACCGATTAATTGCATGTGACAATTAATTGAATTGGATGAAAAACAAATAAATCCATGCAATTTTGCAAGGCATGCAACGGCAATTTAATTCAATGCATGCAATTTAATTGTCATGGCAAGGCATGCAATTTAATTGCATGGCATGCAACGGCAAGCAATTTAATTGCATGGCATGCAACGGCAACAATTTAATTGTCGTGATGGCAAGGCATGCAATTTAATTGTCTCACTCACGGCAATTTATAAAAGGCGATAATTGCCTCAGCTATTAAAGGAGCAGAAGAAAAAAAATTGTTGTGCTCACGGTAATTTTTGAGTCGGCAATTTGTATTCTTGGAGAAGAAGAAATTGCTTCGCTGGAGAAAATCTGCTCACCGTAGATTGAACTTCTCAAAGAGCAGTTTTTACCTTCGGTGGAGAAAATGTGTGGTAGCAAGAGGGTTGCCCACGCAATCCTCTGGTGCTTCGGCTACTGTTCGGAGGAGAAGACGTGCAAGGGAGCTAGAAGATTGCTCACGTAATCTTCTGGCGCTTCACTTGTATTGGAGGAGAGGATTAGTAAGGTTTGTGTTCGGATTATCTTCTTTCTAGGAGCGGCCGGCGGTTTCCTTTTGATAAGGGATTGGTTGGCGCAAGGAGAAGGGATCAACTTGGTGACCACAGTTCTTGGTAGATCGTCGCCCACACGACGTCCAAGAGGGGAGGGTTATACGGTAGAAGATCGTAAGGTAACGGAAGGTATATTCTTCCTTGGCTCCTTTCGTTACGTTATTTTGTGTCTTATATATTTGCCTTGTCGTTTTATGTTTGTTATATAATTATTGTGATTGTGAATCATAGTTAATAATTATTTAACTGGACCCCAACCATAAACACAAAAGCCGGCGATCAACTTGTCACCTTTTCCGCGGTTGAACGGTTGAGCAAATTGCAATACCAATTTTGGTTATTGGCTAAGTTGCAATTTGAATCGTTCGATACGGCACGAGATGGTCGATGGGAGACGGCTCTTCACTCGGATTAATTTTTAATCCGTAGGCATAGAGAGGTCTCTCAGATCGACTAGGTATTCGCTTAGGAAACCCACCAAGCCATACCCAACACCTCAAACGCGGCTTCATCATCTTCGGATGATGAAGAGGTAACTTCTCCCAAGCTTGAAAAATGTTATAGAGCAATTGCATGTTTAACTAGTATGCTTAAGAAATCCAAAAATAAAGTTAAAGCATTGCAATTAGAAATTGATCAATTGAAAGCTTCTAGGGATGATAACATCGATGACTTGCATGTTGAATTACTAGAAGATGAAATTAAATCGCTGAAACATGAGATTGTAAGCTTGAAATCCTCTAAGGTTGAGGAAATCAGTGATTTGCATGATAACGTGTTAGTAGAAGAAAACCAATCATTGAAGAGTGAAGTTGAGAAGCTCAAGAATATTTTTGAGAAATTCTCAAATAGCTCTAAGACCCTAGATATGATCCTAAATGCCCAAAGAGCGGTTTACAATAGGGCCGGTATTGGTTATCGCCCTAAGGAACCGTCATTTGTGTCTCTCATGTCTAGGACTGACATGAGACAATCTAGGACACCCAAAATCCAAAAGAAAGTTGCCAAAGCATGGGTGCCTAAGTCATGTTTAGTTGATGCTTTAGGTCCTAAGGTTTAGGTACCTAAAACTTCTATTTTTCGAATTGTGTAGGTTATGATTGAGGGGGAGCATCTATCAACTTGGTTCGTTGATAGTGGATGCTCCAAACACATGACTGGGGATAGATCGTTGTTTACCACATTTCACAAGAAGAGTAGAGGTAATGTATCATTTGGTAACAATGGTAGTCTTAAGGTCATAGGAATAGGAGACATTCAAATATCCGAATGTCTTAGAATCTCAAATGTCCTTCTAGTCAAGGGGATGAAGTTTAATCTCCTAAGTGTCAGTCAATTGTGTGACACGGGTTACACAATTGACTTCCAACCAAGTCAATGTCTAGTTAGACAAAATGACACCTTAGACACGGTACTAGTAGGAGCAAGAGTAGACAATATTTATCAAGTTTCATTTAAAAGTGCTACTAATGCTTTTGCTAAGTGTTTCATGTCAAAAGAAGAAGAGTCCACTCTTTGGCACCGGAGGCTAGCACATGTGAACATGAAGAACATCCAGAAGTTGGCCAACAAGGGACTAGTTCGAGGCTTACCGAGCATCAAGTATGGAAAAGATAAACTTTGAGATGCATGTCAAATGGGTAAGCAAACTAAATTTGCACATAAAGGTAAAAGCACTGTAAGTACTTCCAATGCTTTAGATTATCAAGTATGGAAAAGATAAACTTTGTGATGCATGTCAAATGGGTAAGCAAACTAAATCTACACATAAAGGTAAAAGCACTGTAAGTACTTCCAATGCTTTAGATTTACTTCACATGGATCTATTCGATTGTAGTACTATCATATCATTGAATGGAAGTAGATATTGCTTTGTGATTATTGATGATTTTACTAGATACACATGAACATACTTTTTGAAATATAAGGACCAAACCTTAGATGTGTTCATTTCTTTTTGTAGAAGGGTAGAAAATAAAAAATCATTAACCATTAAGACAATTAGAAGTGATCATGGAGGTGAATTCCAAAACCAAAGGTTTTTAGAATTTTGTCAAGACAAAGGTTATAAGCATGAGTTCTCTACTCCTAGAACACCACAACAAAATGGTGTTGTAGAGAGGAAGAACCGTGCACTTCAAGAGGCTGCACGAAGCATGCTTAATGAGTACTCACTTCTGTTGGTGCAGAATGCACCCAAGTCAAACCTGTGTTTTGATAATGGCAACATAGGTCAAAAGTTAAGTCTTACTTGTTTTCTAACAAGTTGCTCTAGTGTACAGGAAAAGCCCTAGCAAAGGACAGCTAGGCACTGGCGAAGAAATGCCAGGGTAAAAAGCCCTAGCGAAGGACTGCTAGGCACTGGCGAAGGAATGCCAGGGTAAAAAGCCCTAGCGAAGGACTGCTAGGCGCCAGGCGAAGGACAGTCTGGGACTGAAGCCCTAGCGAAGGAATGCTAGGCACCGAGCGAAGGGCAGCTCGGCATCCAAGACCTGACAAAGGACCGTCAGGCAAAAGTCCAACCAGAGGAACGGTTGGCAACACGTAAATTCTTCCGAGGGGAGTAGGTGAGGACGCGTTCCCCGTCGAGGGAACAGTAGGCGTCGGTTCGACTTAGGGCTCCATTTTGGAGACCAAAGTCAGAACCAAGACAGCTAAGGCTGTATAAACTAACAAATAAATGCTTTATATTGTTTTCGGACTAACCCTGGATGCAGGACCAAAGGAACGTGTGTCTGCAGCTCAGAGAGTCTCAAATGAGTGAGGCAGCAGCTGAGTAGGGCGCCCTGAGTGTCTAGGGCGCCCCCAAGGTGAACAAGAAACAAGTAAAGCAAAAAGGAGTTCGGCTAACTACTGGTCGGGGCGCCCTCTGCAGCCAAGGCGCCCTCAGCAGCCAGGGCGCCCTCAGCGCCCAGGGCGCCCTCAGCAGCCAGGGCGCCCTCAGCGCCCAGGGCGCCCTCAGCAGCCAAGGGGCTCCGCGCCAACGCCAGCGAAGCCAATCAACTCTATCCAGCCGAGAAGACCGGGCGGAAAAAGTCAAGCAAGGCGCCCTCAGGGACCAGGGCGCCCCGGGGTCAAACCTCATCCCTATTCGGGTGGGATAAAGCTTGACCGAGCGAAGTGCGGATCGCCTGACACATGGGAGGGCGCCCCCGACGTCCAGGGCGCCCCTAGGTGCTATAAATAGCACCCCTCGACCCCAAGCTTGAACAACACTTCAATTCAACGCCTCAAAGCTCTTCTGCTCTCGCGCCTTGCTCCGGAAACCTTCCAACACGAGCCGACGACGTCCTGCTGCTCCGAGAAATTCGATCTACTCCGGACGTCGGTAAAGAAGAGCATGTTTTGTTTACTACACTTATTTTTTTGTAATCAAATTATTGTAAACTGTTTGCGCCTATATAGAATTGCCCAAAGTAAACGGTCAACGACCGTGGGCCTTGGAGTAGGAGTCGACACAGGCTCCGAACCAAGTAAAACCTCCCGTGTTTGCGTTGTGTGTTTTTAACTTCCGCTGTGCAATTGTTCTTTACGTAAATATGAAAGTTTTCCGATATTCACCCCCCTCTATCGGTTTTCTCGATCCAACAAGTGGTATCAGAGCGGGGAAGTTCAAACCTGGTGCAACCACCAGTTTGAAATTTTTTTTCGGATCTTTAATTTTTTATTTTTCTTACGAAGTTTTCGTTAAACATTTCGTTCGATTTTTTTTTGCGAGGTTGCTGCAACACCCCTCGTTATTTTATCCTTATCCCGCACTACTAATCCAAGACCAAGTCTTGGAATATTCTTGTAAGTTTTCTTTTACAGATCAAATGGCCATGCAAGAGGGATTTAGCACTGCCAGACCTCCACACTTCAGTGGAGAAGACTTTTCTTATTGGAAAAGCCGTATGGAGGTCCACCTGAAAACTCAGGTGGACATGTGGATCATCATCCAGTCCGGTTTAGAGATCCCCAAAAACGTCGAAGGACTTCCTCAAAGCTACACAGAGTGGGACACCGCTCTGAAACGCAAGATAGAAGCCGACGCAAAAGCAACTCAGACTCTTCAATGCGGATTGACAAAAGAGGAACTGAACCGGGTGGGACCCTTCAACAGTGCGAAGGAGCTTTGGGCAAAATTGATCGAGCTGCACGAAGGGACATCAGATACTCGGATAAGCAAGAGGGATCTACTTCTGAACAAACTCTACACCATCAAGATGGCCAACAACGAGACAGCAGCCCAGCTCCACGCACGAATCCAAGAGTTGATGAATGGTCTTCACACAATAGGTCACAAGGTTGAAAACCGTGACTTAATAAGGTATGCCTTAAACGCTTTCCCTAGAAACACCTTGTGGGCATCTATGGTAGATGCATACAAGGTCTCAAGGGATCTTTCAAAAATAAAATTAGACGAATTATTTTCCGAACTAGAACTGCACGAACAAACTAACACCAATATGGTCGAGAAAGGTATTGCTTTCGTTGTAGGTAAAACTGGAAGGACAACAAAGAAGAAGCCTGAACCTGAACCCGAGTCTAACTCAGACTCAGACTCAGAAGATTAAGAAGGGGATCAAACTAAGCTGGTCCGACTAACCCGAAGTTACTACAAGGAGCTGAAGAACCGAACCAACAAACGGAAAACCGGCCGAAGAAAGGATGAACCAGCTGAACCCGCAAACAAGCCCAATGTGACTTGCTACGAGTGCAAGAAAAAGGGCCACTACAAGTCAGAGTGTCCTAACCTAAAGGAGACTAAAAAGACAAGAAGAAAGAAGGCACTGCAAGCAACCTGGGATGAATCTTCCTCAGAAGAAGAAGAAGAGGCACCCCAGTCCAACCTCCTAGCTCTGACCGCCTCAGAAGAAGTCGGAGCCGAGTCAAAAACAGAACAGGACGACGACGAGCTGACCTTTACAGAAGATGGCGAAATTAAGGTAACTGGTTTTAATAGATCTCAATTAGGTGAACTAATTTCATTTCTTTCTCGAGATTTGGCAAAAGCCAAACTCCGAGTCGAATCCCTCCGACAGGAAGTAAAACTCCTGAAAGAGGAAGCTGACTCTAAACCCTTAACCGAGAAGGTTCAGGAAGGAACTCCTACTCAAGTTGAAAAACTTAAAAAGGAGAACTCCTCCCTGAAAACTCAGGTTAAGGATCTTAGATCAGCATTAGAACGATTTACATCTGGTTCCAAGGGTCTTGACATGATCCTTGGAAAACAGAAATCAGTTCTAAATCGATCCGGACTGGGCTATAGAACCAAATCCCGGCAAAGATCTTACTTTGCAGTACTGAATCAGTCCAGAGCTAAAATTCAGGCATAGGTACCCAAACTATACCTGAACAAACTGACTGAATCAAATCAGTATTGGATCCCCAAGGACAAGATTCACATCTTGCCTAACCATCACCGTGGCTTTAGTCCAGGGGAAGCCAAACTGAAAACAATCTTCATTATTAGATAAGAATTTAATTTTTCTTGCAATATGATTGTTTGCTTGCTTATTTAATTACTGCAATATTACCATGCTTAGACTTAAGCTAGTTTAAGAACTGAACAAACTTAACTGAAACTTGACAACATAGTATTGGGTGGAGGTGAGATGATAGTACGTTAGGGAAGCCAATTTGGCAAAACTAGCCGAAGCTACCGATCCAAGACCCAAACTAGTTAGACCAGAAATTTTTCAAAGAATTTTTGAAAATGAAATTTCATTAAAAGGCTTTGTCAAAGAAAGGGTGGATAATCCCATAAGGCTACGGCCAAAGAAGGTCTAGTGCCTCGCCAAGACCTGGAAGCTAATTTTTGAAATTCAAATTCAAATTATTTTTTTGTCAAGTTCGAATCTAACACAAAATTTCAGTTATTTATAGATTTGAACATCTTTTCAAAAATTTCAAAATTAATTAAGTTTTCAAAATTTAATTGCTTTCAAAATTAATTAAATTTTCAAAATTTAATTGTTTTCAAAGTTTTGTAAATTGTTTTCAAAATTAATCAAAATTTTCAAAATAATCTTAAAACCTGTCTCACAAAACCCATAAGGCTAACGTGATTGAAAACCCTAGATTGGGTGAGACAGTAAAATTAAAACTCAATTATGATTCCTTTAATACCTGTATTGTAGTTAAATCCTAATCTTAAACCATGATCAACATAGTCAAACTATGGTCAAAGAAGTCAAACTACAGTCAAAGCAGTCAAACCTCCGACAATGTAGACAAACCTTAGTCAAAACACTTAAATTAGGTCAAATCCGGTCAAAAACACTCCTTTAGGGTCAAAACAGTCCATAGGGCGCCCAATCACTTGAGGGCGCCCTGAGGTTGGTCAAAAGATGCCAAAAGGCCGCTGCAGACCCGCGTAAGGCGCCCTCGTCAGGCAGGGCGCCTCCCACAGTCCTTTAAACTGCAGAAAGCTGCCAAAAGGCAGCTGCAGGCCTGGGTAGGGCGCCCTCCCCAGGCAGGGCGCCCTCGGAAGACAGGGCGCCCTCCCGATAAAGGGCGCCCGAATCTGCCTATAAAAGGGATTCCATTCCCCTTCATCTCTTCACACCCAAACTGTTGGTGCAGAATGCTCCTTAGTCAAACCTGTGTTTTGATAATGGCAACATAGGTCAAAAGTTAAGTCTTTCTTGTTTTCTAACAAGTTAATCTAGTGTGCAGTTTCAAGCCCTAGCGAAGGACTGCTAGGCACTAGCGAAGGACTGTCAGTTTCAAACCCTAGCGAAGGACTGCTAGGCACTGGCGAAGGACTGCCAGGCTCAAGCCCTAGCAAAGGACTGCCGGGCAACTGGCGAAGGACTGCCAGTTTACAAGACCTGACAAAGGACCGTCAGGCAAAAGTCCAACCAAAGGAGCGGTTGGCATCAGGTAAATTCTCCCGAGAGGAGTAGGTGAGGACGCGTTCTCCGTCGAGGGAACAGTAGGCGTCGGTTCGACCTCGGGCTCCATTTTGGAGACCAAAGTCAGAACCAAGACAGCTAAGGCTGTATAAAATAATAATTAATTGTGTTATTGTGTTTTGGACTAACCCTGGATGCAGGACCGAAGGAACGTGTGTCTGCAACTCAGAGAGCCTCAAAGGAGTGAGGCAGTAGCTGAGTAAGGCGCCCTGAGTGTCCAGGGCGCCCTCAAGGTGAACCAGAACCAAGCGAAGCAAAAAGAGCTTCGGCTGCTTAATGGGCAAGGCGCCCTCAGCAGCTAAGGAGCCCTCATCAGCGAAGGCGCCCTCAGCAACCAAGGCGCCTCCAGCCCAAGACTGCGAAGCTTCAACTTCATCCACAGCCGAGATTTCTGCGCGGAAGAAGTCAGCCAAGGTGCCCTCTGCGACCAGGGCGCCCCAGAGGTCAAACCTCATCCCTATTCCGGTGGGATAACACTTGACCGAGCGAAGCGCGGATCGGCTGACACGTGGCAGGGCGCCCCCGAAGTCCAGGGCGCCCTAGGTGCTATAAATAGCACCCCTCGACCCCAAGCTTGAAATCAACTTTCGTTCCAAAGCTTCCACGATCTTCTACGCTCTCGCCTTGCTCCAGAAACGCCTCACCTCGAGCCGACGACGTCTCGCTGCCCCGAAAAGAATCGATACACTCCGGACGTCGGTAACGAAGAGCTTAATATTTTATTATTATTGCACTCTCTTTGTAATTGAAATCATTGTAACCTATTTGCGGGAATATAGAATTGCCCAAAGTAAACGGTCAACGACCGTGGGCCTTGGAGTAGGAGTCGACACAGGCTCCGAACCAAGTAAAAACCACTGTGTCTTTGTGCTGTGTCTCGTATTTTTATTTCCGCTGTGCACTTACTCTTAGTTTTCCGAAAAAAAGCGATTTCCGATATTCACCCCCCCCTCTATCGGTTTTTCACGATCCAACAAGTGGTATCAGAGCGGGGTTATTCAAACTTGGTGCAACCACCAGTTTGAAAATTTCTTTTCAGATTTTCAAATTTTTTAAATATTTTTTTTTGTTCGATTTTTTTTTGTTAATCGAGTTTGGTGCAACACCCCTCGATATTTTATTTCCTAATCCAGCACTACTAATCCAAGACCTAGTCTTGGAAATTTTGTTTTTTTTGTTAGTTTTTTTGTTATAGATCCAATCGCCATGCAAGAGGGATTCAGCACCGCCAGACCTCCACTTTTCAGTGGAGAAGACTTTTCTTACTGGAAAAGTCGCATGGAGGTTCACCTGAAAACTCAGGTGGATATGTGGATCATCATCCAGTCCGGTCTGGAGATCCCCAAAAACGCCGAAGGACAACCACAAAGCTACTCCGAGTGGGACAATACTCTAAAGCGCAAAATAGAGGCCGACGCAAAAGCAACGCAAACCCTACAATGCGGGCTGACAAAGGAAGAGCTGAACCGAGTGGGCCCTTTCAATAGTGCAAAAGAGCTATGGACAAAACTAATTGAGCTGCACGAAGGGACTTCAGACACCAGGATCAGTAAGAGGGATCTACTGCTGAATAAACTCTACACTATCAAGATGGCCGACAACGAAACAGCAGCCCAGCTCCACGCACGAATCTAGGAGGTAATGAACGGTCTTCACACAATAGGCCACAAGGTTGAAAACCGTGACCTAATTAGGTATACTCTAAACGCCTTTCCTAGAAACACCTTGTGGGCATCTATGGTAGATGCATACAAGGTCTCTAGAGATCTTTCTAAAATAAAATTAGATGAGTTGTTTTCCGAACTAGAACTGCACGAACAAACTAACACCAATGTGGTCGAGAGAGGTGTTGCTTTTCTTGCAGGCAAAACTCAAAAGACAACGAAGAAGAAGCCCGAACCTGAACCCGAGTCTAACTCTGACTCAGATTCAAAAGACGAAGAAGGAGAACAAACTAAGCTGGTCCGGCTCGCTCGAAACTACTACAAGGAGCTGAAGAACCGAACCAACAAAAGGAAAACAGGCCGAAGAAAGGATGAACCAACTGAACCCGCGAACAAGCCTAATGTGACCTGCTACGAGTGCAAGAAAAAGGGCCACTACAAAACAGAGTGTCCAAATCTGAAAGAGTCCAAGAAGACGAGAAGAAAGAAGGCGCTACAAGCAACCTGGGACGAGTCTTCCTCGGAAGAAGAAGAAGAGGCACCTCAGTCCAATCTCCTAGCTCTGACCGCCTCAGAAAAAGTCGAGTCAGAATCAGAACAAGAGGACGACGAGCTGACCTTCACAGAAGACGGAGAAATAAAGGTAACTGGTTTTAATAAATTGCAATTAAGTGAGTTGATTTCTTTTCTTTCTCGAGACTTGGCTAAAGCCAAACTCCGAGTCGAATCCCTCCGACAGGAAGTAAAACTCCTGAAAGAGGGAGCTGACTCTAAACCCTTAACCGAGAAGGTTCAAGAAGGAACTTCTAATCAAGTTGAAAATCTTGAAAAGGAAAACTCCTCCCTGAAAACTCAGGTTAAGGAATTTAGAACAGCTTTAGAACGATTTACATCTGGTTCCAAGGGTCTTGACATGATCCTTGGAAAACATAAATCAGTTCTAAATCGATCCGGACTTGGCTACCGAACCAAATCCCGACAAAGATCATATTTGTCTGTACTGAATCAGTCCAGAGGAAAAATTCAGGCATGGGTACCTAAACTGTGCCTGAACAAACCAACTGGATCAAATCAGTATTGGATCCCTAAGGACAAGATTCACATCTTGCCTAACCATCACCGTGGCTTTAGTCCAGGGGGAGCCAAACTGAAAACTATTTTCATTATTAGATAAACTTGTTATTATTGATTTAAATTGCTTGATTGTTTGCCTGTTTACTTAATTTCTGCAATATACCATGCTTAGACTTAGGCTAGCTTAAGGACCAAACAAACTTAACTGAAATTTGAAAATATAGTATTGGTTGGAGGTGAGATGATAGTACGTTGGGGAAACCAATTCTAATAAGATCAAGTTTACTTGGTCTCTTTAGACTGGTGAAACCAGCCGAAGCTACCGATCCAAAAACCAAACTAGTTAGACCAGAAATTTTTCAAAAAATAATTTTGAAAATGAAATTTCATTAAAAGGCTTTGTCAAGGAAAGGGTGGATGATCCCATAAGGCTTCGGCCAAAGAAGGCCTAGTGCCTCGCCAAGACCTGGAAGCCAATTTTTGAAATTCAAATTCAAATTAATTTTTGTCAAATTCGAATCTAACACAAAATTTCAGCTAAGTATAGATTTAAAACATCTTTTCAAAAGTTTTCAAAATCTATCCTTCAAAATTAATCAAAATTTTCAAAATAATTTTAACCATCAAAACCTGTCTCACAAAACTTATAAGGTTAACGTGATTGAAAATCCTAGATTTGGGTGAGACAGTAAAATTAAGACTAAATTATGATTCCCTTAATACCTGTGTTGCAGTGTAATTCTATATTTCAAACCATGGTCTACATAGTCAAACCACGGTCAACATAGTCAAACCACGGTCAACATAGTCAAACCAGGTCAAATCTGGTCAAACGCACTTCATTTCAGTCAAAAGCTAGTCCTTAGGGCGCCCAAACCCGTGTGGGCACCCCAAGGCTGGTCAAAAAGCACTACACGCTGACCAGGGCGCCCTGGAGCTTCAGGGCGCCTCCGTATACCCGAGGATGGTCAAAAGCTGCCAAAAGGCAGTTGCAGCTTGGTTTAGGGTGCCTTTGTCATGCAGGGCGCCCTGCCACAGTCCTCTCACGGCAGAAAGATGCCGAAAGGTAACTAGAGGCCTGGTCAAGGCGCCCTCACTGCTAGGGGTGCCCTCACCAGTCAAGGCGCCCTCCCGAGGAAGGGCGCCCAAAACCGTCTATAAAAAGGTGCTCCCTTCCTCTTCTTCTCTTCACACCCAACACACTTCTCCTCCTCAACCTTCTACCCTCCAAGAGACCTTGCAACCCTCTCAAGCTCTCAAGCCCTCATCTTCAACAATGCCTCCCCGAGCAAACCGGTATAATTTTTTGTAATTTCATTTCAAATTTTTCATTAAATGCAAATTTTTTTTACACATTCTTTCTCTTAGAAGACGCCGACTTAACCAGGCAGAACCCGGTACTCAACCTAGTCCTGATCCTAGGTTTCCCAATTTAGAACTGTGTAACAAGTTCTCTCGTACCACCTATAAACATATCAAAACAAGCTACTTGAATAGACTATTCTTCACCCAATCCTGTCCCCTAGCTATGAACGTCATAAATCACTACCAACTGGACAATCTCGTATTCTGCACCCACCAATCAATACTTCCTTATGTGCAGAATTCTACAATAATATCATTAGACAGGATAATCTCATGTTCTCCACAT
>JAGFNQ010008048.1:43580-374888 GCA_024364735.1 Boesenbergia rotunda
AATTGATTGATTTAGTATAATTGATTTAGTGTAATTGATTGATTTAGTGTAATTGATTGATTCAGTGTAAATCTGACTGGTTCAGTACAGCAAATTATTTTCTTTATTCATGCTTTAATTATCTGTTTTGATATATGGCAAAGGGGGAGATAGAGATAGGAAAGAGAAAAATTATTTTCTAACTTTTTCCTTTATTCAAAGAGAAAAATTATTTTCTAAATTTTTCCTTTATTCAAAAAGGTTCAAAAACATACTTATCCTTACTTATCCTTTATTCAAAAGCTTAAACGTTTTGAAGAAGTACTTAAGCTCTTAAAACTTTCAAAAACTCTTTACTCTAGCTTCAAAACTCTTTACTCAAGCTTTCTAGCTTAGATTTTTTTTTCAAGCTTTCAAAATTTTGCTAAGTACTCTAGCTTCAAAATTTTTTTAAGCTTTCAAAATTTTGCAAAGTACTCTAGCCTTTCAAAAGGTTCTTACTTAAGCTTGTCAAAAATTATTTTTACTCTAAAGCTTAAGTTTTTTCAAAATTGTTAAGTACTAAAGTGTTTCAAAACCTACTAAGTACTTAAGCTTGTTATATCCTACCAAGTATTTAAGCTAACATTTTGAGTACTTTAAAACTTAAGACTTTAAAATTTCTTAAGTACTCAAATTATGCTTTAAAAACTCTACTATGTATTTTTAAGTTACTTCTAACTTAAAGTTTTCAAAGTACACGTAAAGTCTTTAAAACCCCATGAATTTTTGAAAAATCTAGGGGGAGATTGTTCCTTCCAGGGGGAGGGAATAAAAGTTAAAACTGTTTTATGTTTTGCTTAAACTTAACTTTTTGAACTAGGGTTGCCATAAATCAAAAAGGGGGAGATTGTTGGTGCAGAATACACCTTAGTCAAATCTGTGTTTTGATAATGGCAACATAGGTCAAAAGTTAAGTCTTTCTTGTTTTCTAACAAGTTAATCTAGTGTGCAGTTTCAAGTCCTAGCGAAGGACTGCTAGGCACTAGCGAAGGACTGTCAGTTTCAAGCCCTAGCGAAGGACTGCTAGGCACTGGCGAAGGACTGCCAATCTCAAGCCCTAGCAAAGGACTGCTAGGCAACTGGCGAAGGACTGCCAGTTTACAAGACCTGACAAAGGACCGTCAGGCAAAAGTCCAACCAAAGGAGCGGTTGGCATCAGGTAAATTCTCCCGAGAGGAGTAGGTGAGGACGTGTTCCCCGTCGAGGGAACAGTAGGCGTCGGTTCGACCTAGGGCTCCATTTTGGAGACCAAAGTCAGAACCAAGACAGCTAAGGCTGTATAAAATAATAATTAATTGTTTTATTATGTTTTGGACTAACCCTGAATGCAGGACCGAAGGAATATGTGTCTGCAACTCAGAGAGCCTCAAAGGAGTGAGGCAGCAGCTAAGTAAGGCGCCCTGAGTGTCCATGGCGCCCTCAAGGTGAACCAGAACCAAGCGAAGCAAAATGAGCTTCAGTTGCTTACTGGGCAAGGCGCCCTCAGCAGCGAAGGCGCCTTCGTCAGTGAAGGCGCCCTCAGCAGCCACGGTGCCTCCGCGCCCAAGACTGCGAGGCTTCAGCTTATCCACAGCGAGATTTTTGCGCGGAAGAAGTCAGCGAAGGCGCCCTCTACGACCAAGGCGCCCTCACGGTCAAACTTAATCCCTGTTCGATCGGGATAGAAGTTGACCGAGTGATCTGCGGATAGCTTGACACGTGGCAGGGCGCCCCCGACGTCCAGGGCGCCCCTGGGTGCTATAAATAGCACCCAACACCCAAGCCTTCAGCATCAACTTCATTCCAAAGCTTCCACGCTCTTCTACGCTCGCGCCTTGCTCCAGAAACGCCTCACCTCGAGCCGACGACGTCCCGCTGCCCCGAAAAGAATCGATACACTCCGGACGTCGGTAACGAAGAGCTTAATATTTTATTATTATTTTGCACTCTCTTTGTAATTGAAATCATTGTAACCTATTTGCGCGAATATAGAATTGCCCAAAGTAAACGGTCAACGACCGTGGGCCTTGGAGTAGGAGTCGACACAGGCTCCGAACCAAGTAAAAACCATTGTGTCTTTGTGCTGTGTCTCGTATTTTTATTTCCGCTGTGCACTTACTCTTAGTTTTCCGAAAAAGAGCGATTTTCGATATTCACCCCCCCCCCCCTCTATCGGTTTTTCACGATCCAACAGGATATTCTGTTGCTTTCAATAACAAAGTTGTTATAAAAAGAAATAGAGAGATTATCTGTTCGGGTACTATGATTGGCAATCTATACACTCTAGAACCATGGACTCCCACAGAGGTTAATAGCTCATCGTCTAACCTAAATAAGAGAAAGGAGCCTTCTAAGATGAATCAGACATATCTTTGGCACCTTAGGCTTGGTCATATTAACCTTAGTAGGATTCAGAGGTTGATAGCTGATGGGCCCTTGGGTTCATTAGTGGTGGAAGACTTCCCGACCTGTGAGTCTTGCTTAGAAGGTAAAATGACCAAGAGGCCTTTCAAGGCTAAGGGGTACAGGGCCAAAGATGTGCTAGAACTGATTCATTCTGATTTATGTGGTCCTATGTCAATCCAGGCTAGAGGTGGCTTTGAATATTTCGTCACCTTCATTGACGATTATTCAAAGTATGGATATATTTACCTGATGCGCCGTAAGTCTGAATGCTTTGATAAATTCAAGGAGTTCAAGGCTGATGTGGAGAAACATCGAGGTAAAAGTATCAAGACACTACGATCTGATCGTGGTGGCGAGTACCTCTCTGGAGAGTTTAGGACCTACCTATCAGAAGCTGGGATTTAGTCCCAGCTGACTGCACCCGGTACGCCCCAACAGAACGGTGTGGCAGAAAGAAGGAATAGGACTCTTATGGAAATGGTTAGGTCAATGATGAGCTATTCAGACTTACCTGATTCGTTCTGGGGATATGCTCTGGAAACAGCAGCGTACATACTGAACTTGGTGCCGTCAAAGTCAGTCCCTTCTACTCCAACAGAACTGTGGACTGGGTGCAAGCCCAGTCTAAGACATGTTCGCATTTGGGGTAGTCCAGCACATGTGCTGAAGGGAGATACTGATAAGTTGGAATCTCGTACGGAGGTATGTTTGTTCGTAGGCTATCCTAGAGGAACGAAGGGTGGTCTATTCTATAATCCTAAGGATCAGAAGGTAATCGTTAGCACGAATGCTAGATTCTTAGAAGAAGACTATGTGATGAACCATAAGCCCAAGAGTAGACTAGTGCTTGAAGAGTTAAGAGGGGACGTTCCAACTTTAGGACCAATTGTACAAGAAGATACACCACATGTCACTGCACCGCGTGTCACAGAAGATACACAGGTGCTGCCTCGTCGCAGTGGGAGGGTTGTTAGAGAACCTGAAAGGTTCATGTTTTTGGGAGAGTCTTCAGACTTGGTCTCTGGTAAACATGAACCAGATCCCTGGACCTATGACGAGGCCCTCCAAGATAAGGATGCAGATTCTTGGCAAAGGGCAATGAACTCTGAGATAGAATCTATGGATTCTAATCATGTCTAGAAGCTAGTAGAACTACCCGATGGTGTAAAAGCCATTGGATGCAAGTGGATCTATAAAAGAAAGAGAGGATCAGATGGGAAGGTTGAGACCTTCAAAGCTAGGCTTATTGCGAAAGGGTATACTCAGAAAGAGGGTATCGATTATGAGGAGACCTTTTCACCGGTAGCCATGCTTAAGTCGATCCGGATTCTCTTGTCTATAGCAGCTCATATAGACTATGAGGTATGGCAGATGGATGTCAAGACAGCTTTCCTTAACGGAAGTCTTGAGGAGACCATCTACATGAAACAGCCAGAAGGGTTCATTGAAAAGGGCAAAGAGCATCTAGTATGCAAGCTTAATCGGTCCATTTATGGATTGAAGCAAGCTTCGGGATCATGGAACATTCGCTTTGATGAAGTAATCCAGTCATATGGATTTACTCAAAGCCCGGATGAGTCATGTGTATATAAGAGATGTGACAGAAATGTAGTGGTGTTTTTTGTACTTTATGTAGATGACATTTTGTTAATTGGCAACAATGTCAAAGTGTTATCAGACGTAAGGGTCTGGTTGTCAAAACAGTTTGATATGAAGGACTTAGGAGAAGCGGGACACATCCTTGGGATCAAGGTCATAAGGGATCGCCAGAAAAGGATGGTGTGCTTATCCCAAGCTTCATATATTGACACTGTCCTGGCTCGTTTTAGCATGGAAAACTCCAAGAAGGGTTTCCTTCCTTTCAGGCATGGAGTTCCTCTATCCAAGGAGATGTGTCCGAAAACATCAAAGGAGATAGAGGAAATGAAGGCGGTTCCTTATGCTTCGGCAGTAGGAAGCCTCATGTATGCTATGTTGTGTACGAGACCAGACATCTATTTTGCCGTGGGCATGGTTAGCAGATATCAAAGTAACCCTGGACAGGGACATTGGAATGCAGTAAAGCATATATTGAAATACCTGAGACGGACTAGGGATTATATGCTGGTTTATCGGGCAGACCAATTAGTCCCTGTGGGTTATACAGATTCGGATTTCCAGTCAGACAGGGACAAGAGTAAGTCTACCTCAGGATTTGTATTTACTTTAGGAGGTGGAGCCATTGTTTGGAGGAGTGTCAAGCAAAAATGCATAGCGGACTCCACCATGAAAGCTGAGTATGTGGCAGCCTCAGAGGCAGCTAAAGAAGCTGTATGGCTCAGGAACTTCATCATGGACTTGAATGTGATTCCTGGTTTTCCAAGATCTATCACAATCTATTGTGATAACAGTGGTGCAGTTGCAAACTCGAAGGAACCACGAGCCCATAAGGCAAGTAAACACATAGAGCGCAAGTACCATCTGATACGAGAAATCGTAAAGCGAGGTGAAGTGGCTGTCATCAAGATTGCATCAGAGGACAACCTGGCAGATCCTTTCACTAAAGCTCTTCCAGCTAGAGTTTTTGATCGTCATGTGGAGGATATGGGAGTCAGATGTATGACTGTGAGAGAACAGCAAAGTCTTTGAGTATAAGTGGGAGATTGTTAGATGTGTATACTGAAAGACATGCTTCTTTTATATATATGAACATCTTTATTTTGAAAAGAGAATCACAACTACACTAGGTGCCTGTTTATATTAGTACATGTATAAAGTCCAATTACTTTGCATTGTAGATAACATGGTGTGTGGTGTCACACGGAAGATCATGTTATCAGTTCCTTGCTTAGTATAAATAGAGGCTCACAACCGAGATGGAATTGGACAACCCATCAGAATGGTTGTAGTGTAATTAGGTGTGGTTGGTCTTGACCATAGGATTACACTAGTGTGCTTTGAGTACATTGAGCAGGACCAAAAGACGAGGCTATCTAATTTGTACTGACCCGATAATTGGATAGGACCTCAGACTTTATTATGGAGTACGATCCCTTAATCCCGATATAATAACGGGCATATATTATTAACTATTATTTCTTTAATTTACCAATGGGCGAGATCTATTCTGTTAGATCGATAGGCCAGGTAAGTTGGGAGATAATATTAATAATATGATGTTCCGTTGATTATTGACGGAATCCGTGTCCTGGTGAGTCGGGTTGATGATGCCCCCTTGATGAGCTCGAAAGGTTCATCATGCTAAACCCTGCTGGTGGATTTAATCCGGCATGATGATAAGGTCGAGTGGTACTAATCAAGGATCCAGAAGTTAATTAATTTAAATTGTCAGTAATTTAATTAATTAACGGACATTCGAAATCTTAAACACGGGGGGATGGACGACTTGTAATAAGTGGAGCCCATATGTAAATATGGGGGTTGGTGAGGTAATTCAATGAGGGCCCTTTAGTGGAATGGATCCTCATTAATGGATCGGGTCCATTAGCGGGCCAAGATCCAACTCCTCCTCATGGTCCCTACCGTAGCCCTATATATATCCCATGGTGGCATGGAACCAAGTTGATGGCTGATGAATTAATCCTAGAGAACACAAGAAATCTAATTTCTTCTTTCCTCCTCTTTCTCTCTCTACGACGCCGAAGACGACTTCTCCACGGGTGCATGCAAAAAGTGGCAACGTTCTTTGCAATTAAGATTGCAAACGTTCCTTGTAATTAAGGAATTGCAATTATAATTATAATTTTGCAATTAATAAGGATGCAGCCTTCCATCTGTTTACGAGGGAGTAGAAAAGTCCCTCACGGCAGTTTAATTGCGATGCATGCAATTTTAATTGCCTCGCGGCAGTTTAATTGCGAGCTCTCGCTCACAACAATTGCTCAAGGCTTAAAATCGCCTCACGACAATTTTGGCAGAGGAGAAGAAAATCGCCTCACGGCAATTTTTTCAGAGGAGAGAAAATCGCCTCACGGCAATTTTTTCAGAGGAGAGTAGAAAGGAGATTTGTGTTTGGATTATCTTCTTCCAAGCGAGCGGCCGACGGTATCCTTTTGATAAGGGATTGATTGGCACAAGGAGAAGGGATCAACTTGGTGACCACAGTTCTTGGTAGATCGTCGCCCACACGATGTCCAAGAGGGGAGGATTATACGGTAGAAGATCGTAAGGTAATGGAATGTATATTCTTACTTGGCTCTTTTCATTATGTGTCTTATTCATGCACCTTGTCATTTCATGTTTGTTATTTAATTATTTTGATTGCGAATCATAGTCAATAATTATTTAACTAGACCCCGACCATAAACACAAAAGCCGGCGATCAACTCGTCGCCTTTTCCGCGGTCGAACGGTCAAGCAAATTGCAAGACCAATTTTGGTAATTGGCTAAGTTGCAATTTGAATCGTTCGATACGGCACGAGACGGTCGATGGTAAACGACACTCTATTCAGATTAAATTTTTTAATCCGTAGGCATAGAGAGGTCTCTCGGATCGACCAGGTATCCGCTTAGGAAACCCACCAAGTCATACCCAACAGGGTGAACCATAGGGCTCGAGTGAGCGATCGGGTCGATGTTGCTCGGCCTATTCAGAGTCCTTGAAAGGCCGACCCTGACTCAGGCACACCTGGCTACAATAGAGGCTCAACGGGCAAGTCGAAGAAGGCCCACCATGAGGAATCCCCAAGCCGGGGAACCCCGATCCCTCAACTGCCCGACCCTGAGATAGGTTGGGTGTGGCGGGGCTGAGCGCCTCCTAACTCGGTCACACTGACCGTAGGGCCTGAACCCACTCAGAGTCGCCGAACGGTACTCCCCGAAGAAGATGGTCATAACCCTCAGGAACGCCCACTCACTCTCTGACATCACACGAGCAGAAGTGGTACGGGGTCAGCGCGGAACTGACACACTCCGGGCCCAAATTGTGGGTATCTCGCTGACACCATGATCCTCCTGCCATCCCGTACCACGATCACCTGCGTTCGCGTCAGGCCGAGCGGTGTTTGACGACACACGTCGGCGAGCTGGCAGTTCCCCTTGCCTTATTCGGGCATGCAACATCTAACCCTGCCACTACTGGCCGCACCCTGCCCTGCTCTCGCTTACGAAAGGAAGTGGCAGACCGGGCAAAAGCTCTCGGCTCCCTCGACTATATAAACCCCTCCGCTCCCCATCGCACAGGTACGTGCAATAGTGTATTTTTCACTGTTTCATTGCTTGCTTGCTCTTCCACCACTAGGAACTGACTTGATCGTTGGAGGGCCTTGCCGGGGACTTTTCCCCACAGGTTTGCTAACGGTCCTTCTCTCGCAGATCGGAGCCAGCATCCGCAGCTCGTAGCACTCGGGGGACCACTTCACTCTTGGGAGTCCACCTCACTTCGCAATTGGGTCAAGATGGGAAACGGAAAAGACATTCGATAAGATGTTCACTAGTCGGTCGGACCACTGGCTCAGGGCTGACTGAAGAGGTCGGCAGCAAGAGCAGACCACTCAGGTGCGCCAGGCTTGTGCAGGAACGACAGTCTAGTCAGTCGGACTCGGCGCCTCCTTCGACTAGACTCGAGGGGGAGACTTATGATCCCGGCCTAGCTCACGGGTGGCTCGACCGGCCAGCCTAGTGCCACGTCAGGACGGGGAAGAGATAGGGGTCCCTGGGGGGCCCAGTGAACCATAGGGCTCGAGCGAGCGATCAAGCCGATGTTGCTCGGCCTATTCAGAGTCCTTGAAAAGCCGACCCTGACTCAGGCACACCTGGCTCCAATAGAGGCCCAACGGGCAAGTCAAAGAAGGCCCAACATGAGGAATCCCCGAGCCGGGGAACCCTAATTCCCCAACTGCCCGCCCTGAGATAGGTCGGGTGTGGCGCGGCCGAGTGCCTCCTAACTTGATCACACTGGTCGTAGGGCCTGAATCCACTCAGAGCCGCCAAACGGCGCTCCCCGAAGAAGATGGGCGTATCCCTCAGGAACACCCACTCACTCTCTGACATCACACGAGCAGAAGTGGTATGGGGTCGGAGCGAAACTGACACGCTCCAGGCCCAAATCACGGGTATCTCGCTGACACCATGATCCTCCTATCATCCCGTATCACGACCACCTACGTTCACGTCAAGCCGAGCGTGCTTTACGACGCACGTCGGTGAGCCGACAATTCCTCTTGCCTTATTTGGGCATGCAACACCTTACCCTGCCACTACTGGCCACGCCCTGTCCTGCTCTCACTTACGACAAGAAGTGACAGGCAGGGCAGAAGCTGCCGACTCCCATGGCTATATAAACCCCTCCGCTCCCCGTCGCACAGGTACGCACAATGATGTATTTTTCACTGTTTCATTGTTTGCTTGCTCTTCCACCACCGGGAACTGACTTGACCGTCGAGGGTCTTGTCGGAGATTTTTCCCGGCGGGTTCGCTAACGATCCTTCTCTCGCAGACCGAAGCCAGCATCCGCAGCTCGTAGCACTCGGAGGACCACTTCACTCTTGGAAGTCCACCTCACTTCGTGATAGGATCAGTGGGCATACTGGCTTTGCCAGGATTTGACCCTAGACCTCTTAGTGGCAATACTCACGTATTAATCATCAGTCTATTCCATGGGGACAAGGTAATTTCATGATTGATCTTGATAATAAGTGCGAAGAATAAGATTTACAAACAAACATGGTAAGGGTTTATGATTTAACTTGTGTTTCATGCATTTTAACTTACAATATATCAAAGACAGGTTGTACGTATATGAAATACAGATAGCTACACGATGTTACAATAACTGCCAACAAATTTCTCTTAAAGCTACTAAACAATCGGGAAAATAATTATTTTAAAAAAAATCATTTGAGCAAACTGTCCATTCATGATGTTTAATGTTATTTAAGAAGTGAACTAAGAAAATAAATAAATAATCATGGAAGAGAATTTTATTGATTCGCCGATCTACAGAATATTTTCTGGAGGTTCAATTTGTGATCATGACAAAATCTTCGATAGATATGCCTTACGAGAGTGGACCCGCATCATCAAACGCGAGGAGTAAGACAGAATTGACTCAGAAATGGTGCAATTAAAGAGGGAATAACAAGTTTTTTCCTTTTTTTTTTCTTGTTCATTAAACTTTTAATTATATTATTTTCAGAGCAATTATCTCAAATTCCCATTCCAATCGCCCGTTATATATTCCTATTTAATTTTATAACTTGATTTATGAATAAAATTAAATGGTTTTTAAATTATTTTTTAGTCGTCTTCTATTTAAATCGCTCCGTGATGGCCACTCTCGGTTATTAGCGGAGAGAAAGGGAAGCGTAGTAGGATACCAAAGAATATTCCGCCACCCAATCCACCCAATTATTACATGGGAGAAAAGCGAGAGGTGGCGGCCGCGGCGGAGGAGCAGGCGGCGGTGGCCACGGTGGCGAAGCCCAGCTGCTACTCCTTGGTATTCAAGCTCCCCGCCGGTGGCGGCAACCATATGGCGTCGAGGGAGGATCGAGAGCCGGCGGAAGAGGAGCTCTTCGTGCCGCCGCTCAATTTCGCGATGGTCGATTGTGGCCTCTACCGCTCCGGCTTCCCGGACACTGCCAACTTCAGCTTTTTGAAGACGCTCAGCCTTCGCTCCGTCCTGTGCGCCGTCTTTTCTCGCTTTGTTTTTTTCTCGATTTTAAGGTCGATTTGGGTAATGAAACTGGAATCGAGGGTTTTGATTGAATGCAAAAAAAAAAAAATGGGTGTTATTTGGTAGGTGCCTCTGCCCGGAGCCGTACCCGAAGGCGAACTTGGAGTTCCTTGAGGAGAATGGAATTAGGTTGTTCCAGTTCGGGATTGATGGTCGCAAGGTACATTTTTACCTCCACATCTCAAAGGGTTTTTTCTGATCTGATGCGTGTTTGAATCGTTATTCATTACCAATATCTTTTAAATCGTGTTTATCTTCATTTGCTTTTCCTGACCTCTACTGCTCTAATTACATGTTTGAATGCCCATTTGGATCTAGCTGATGCTTTTGTTTGTGTTTTCTCCTCCTCCAATTCTCTGCATACCCATGCCATATTTCAAGATTTTGGCTAACTTTTCCACTCTTGATAATTTTAATGGATAGAAAAGTTCTTGTAGAACAAGCAGGGATTGATGTTCAACCGAGGTTTACCCTTCCTCTCTCCTATTTCTCTTTGGCCTCCTCAACACTTTAAAACTTGATATTGTCATCTTTTGTTCATCCCTGTGAATTTTCTTGAGAATATTTTGAATAAATATATAAACTTGAGCATGACTAATCTGTCCCATCTCTGAACTCGAGTTTTTTCGTTTCATGAACAGAAGCTAAGAATCTTAGTACGTTTGTTCATGCTATACATATTAGAAAGCGAGATTGTGAGCCACTTGTAACTGGTAACTGGACTGTTTTCCATAATAAACATGGTATATAATTATGGCATTATTATTTTTACTTCAAGAACAAAAATTCTATTTTGCAACGTGTTTCTCTTAAGTTAACTCTGGATGGTTGAACTTAAATTGTTAATTTGCAAGATCACTTAAATTACTGCATGGTAGGCTGGAAGCTAGCTCCGTGCCACTGTGTTTTTAATTTATATATTCTGATCTTTGAATTATTAAAAGCAATTGCTAGATTGAGAGTAATTAGTATTCAATTTTCAGTGAATTATACAGGCTAACTGATGTAACAAGATCTGAAATCACATGCATATGTAATATGACAAGAAACGGTAACTTGTGTGTGTTTTTCCATATTTCAAGGAAGATTTGTGTACGCATCCAATGACAAGTAGATATAGGGATCTCCAGGTCATCTTGTTGCGATATAAACATCGATAAGACAGATGTATTATTGAACACTGGGAGCTTGCTTTTTCTTCATGAAAGTGATTGCTGAGTGGTAAATTGTTGCATAACCTAAAACGCTATCAGATGCTGGAACATGATACAGATGTTGCAGTCCCTACGGAATGGATTGATGGTCAATGCGTGGGTGTTGCCACCTTGAGGTCTGGGGAGTCAAAATTTGGCAACGCCAGTGTGCCTGCCCTCCTCACGTACTAGCTACAACATCTGGGCTAGTAGCCCCCGTGATTTATCTCTTCCATATTAGTCCTGGGATGGATTGGTGGGGACGAGCGAATCGCCTTTTGTCACCATGATACAGATGTTGCAAATTTATTCTAGCTATTGTTGTAAGAAGATGATAGTCTCTTTCTCACATATGTTGATTTTTCCTTGTTAATTTTTATTCGAAAGTAGTTCCAAAATTTTTAATCATGGAGGATGACTTATCCCAGAAAATACTGCATATTATTTAGGTCTTTTCGAATTTCTCATGAATATAGTAGAGTTCATGAACAATCGCTGTATGTAGTTTCCAATTGTAACTTTCATATGTATATCAGATTATCAGCCTGATTATCTTTTGAATTTTCATCCTTGGGCATTTTACTATAAGCTTTTTTGATAGGAACCTTTCGTCAACATCCCCGAAGATACCATTACTGAGGCCCTGAAAGTAGTTCTTGGTATACTTTTCTCTTGATTGTTGATGCGAGATTCAATTATACTCCTATTTCATATGTTCTTGAATTCTAATTTAAATTGCAGATGTTCGCAATCACCCTTTGCTTATTCATTGCAAACGCGGCAAGGTGAAATCTCTTACTGTTATAAAATGGTCTATATCATTATTTACATTTACAAAAAGCTTAACGCACTCGCTTGTGTACTTGTTCAGCATCGAACCGGTTGTTTGGTAGGATGCCTGAGAAAACTTCAGCATTGGTGTCTCACTTCAATTTTCGACGAGTACCAACGATTTGCTGCTGCAAAAACCAGAGTTACCGATCTAAGGTTCATAGAGCGTTTTGACACAGCTAGCCTGAGGTATCTGTCAGCTTCGTTCTCAAGTTAGAAAGACTAGCTTTTCCCACGAGCAGTATCGAAGAATAAGTGAGAAAAAAAATATGCATTTCTACAGCAGTAATGGTTTTAAAGGATACCTTATTATTTGCACCAAGCTGCTAATTATCTAGGATTTATGATGACTACTTCAGTTCATTCTTAGTTTACATTTGCTGGTCATTTCTTGCTTGAGGAACTGGAATTGTTTCAGCTGTGCTTGTCCTTATAGTTATGAATTTCGTCCAGTTAAATTTGCCAGATTGAAGTTCACAAATCCATTGATATAGCGTGAAGCTTCTAACTGTTATCATCATGAAAACACAATTAAGGAATAACTCAAGCAGAAAGATTAGGTCTCATGTAATATTACATCTCCCGGAGAATGCAACTTCATGGTGGTAACAAACTCCTCCAAGTTCAACTGCCTAACGAGCTGAAGTCTCCTCAATGACTGAAATGACTTGGCTGATGGTTTCGAATTTGCGTCTTTCCTTCAGAAGTGTTTTGGCACAATCCAGGGCACGGCACTCGCAGAATGCCCGCCGGCTCTCATCAGCAATCGACTCAAAATCTTCGACGTGAGCTACTCCAACAATTCTCCTGCATCACCATGGAAAAGCAACGTCGGCGAAAGCAAAAGCAGGGTTTCAAAGTTATAGCCAATTTTCTGCTGTGAGATAAAGGAGAATCGGGCAATTGAGTGTAGTCCATTTTTCCACTAGTATTCAATTTTAGCATAGAACACAAAAATCTTTAGGGCGAAAAGAAATGCGAGACATAAAATTCTAAAGAATTAAAATTACTGAAGAAAAAACAATAATCTTTAAGGTAGATAAAAATATGAAGATATGAAGATCAGACAGAGTCTTGCAGAGCAAGTATCATATTAACTGTCTGTCTTCGAGAAATATTTTGTTCGCTATAAACATTATTCTTAACAATACTTGATGGATCCGTACACTAAATAGCTGTTTATTCAATTACGCATTGTTTTCTATAAAACTATGATTTCAGATAAATTTTAAAGACTGTTAAACTAATATTTTGAGCTTCTCGCGTATCCTAAAAATAGGCATACAACTGTTAAAATCCACAATAAAAAATGTACCTTATCATCTTGGCAGCACCAAATCCAATAGAATCATGAAATAAATCAATCATGTACTTCTTCTGAGCGAGGAGTTGCAATTCAGGTTTGTTATAGATATCTGGAAGATATGCCTCACCATGCCCATCAATGTTCTCATTCCAGAGAGAGACAAACTTCTGGCGAAAAAGATCCCAAGTTTCTTCTATCGTCTTGAGAATCCACCTCTTATACGCCTGCAAGAACAATATTTGTTGAAAATAAAAAAACTAATCTTAGTAAATGATAGGCCAATACTATAGTTACAATCGTATCTGGGTAGCACAATGAGCAGCCAACAAGGCTAAAAGAAAATTGAAGTATCAGTTAAACCAGATAAAATAAGGCGATGTCAGGAGGGATGACATGGGGAGAGTCAATCTCCTTATGGCGGCTGCAGTGCTTTCACATGACTTCATACATATAATGAACACCTTATCGAATAGTCACCCTGGTTTCATACATATAATGTTTGACTAATTCTGGAGGTAGACGTCTTCTCCCCCTGATTTGCCTACCGGGTAAATCTGGAGTTGAGCTTATGCACCCTCAGAAGCTTCCCATTTGGTTCTCTTATTGTTGTGCTTTTACACTGCACCACGCCCGTGGTGTAGGCATATATCTTTTTGTTAAATGGTTTTCATCACACAAACTGAAGTTTATCTAGTTTGTGGGTATACACTAGAAAGATAAAAATAGCAATTCGGAGAAAATTTCTTTCATACTACATGGAAGAGCCAAATGGAGAACTCAAATATGGACAGTTTTCTGGGTTTTTTATGTCCCTCCTTTTGCAATTTTTAGTGATTCCAAAACAACTAATTAACTGAAAAGTTTCCAGAATGCTTTCAAACTCAAAAGGCATTATTGTTAACTCATTCATTACCTCCGGTCATCATCTTTATTAGCATGCCCATCTTGAGAAAAGAAAGCCAAAATCAAGTTTCCCAAGAAAGCTCCTATATCGTATCCCATAGGTCCATAAACTGCAAATTCAGAATCGATGACTTGTGTAGAATCATTAGTCACCATAACAGAACCAGTGTGAAGATCTCCATGAATCATAGCTTGTGCTCTCTCACAGAACCTACAGATTTAATTAATACAATACTTAGTAGACTAAATTAAACAACAGAGTGACAAATATGAATGCTGAGATATATGGTACATGGACTTCAATCCAGTTACTTCAATTTTTAAGGTGTCATCCTCTCGAACTGCCTCAACCTCATGGTCAAGGTAAGGTGAAGTCCAATGGTTATACTGAGCCACCTTATATGGATCTGAAAAAACAACTTGTTCTGTGAGCCTGCATAGCTCATTCCCACAAAATTTTGCCACTGCAAAACAACAATTGAAGAGATTGTCAACAAATAAAAGTGAAAATTGAGAAATCTTAGAGACACAAAAGTAAGAAATAGTTATGGTCATGTGATCTTCTGTTATACCAGATGAAATGAATCTTTTGGGAAAATTGCATTTTTAATTGGACTTTGAAAAAATGATTGGAACCCAATTTGTGCTCCACTTACTTCCATGAGCTAAATGGAGCATGAGAATGTCAATCCAAAGTTAGAAAAGGAAAAACAGGGAAGGGAAGACCTTCAAAATATGAAAATTTGAGAGTACACATATTTCTAGATGTATAAGCACATTTTGTTGCAGTTGAAGAAACTAGACAATATGATTGAAATAACAAAATATTTCTACTAATCTGAAATGATCACATTGGATATACCTTCTTTTCTGTGCTCTAGTGTAGAATGGTAAAGAAGCGATGTGAAGAAAAGTGTTCTTGCCATAAAGTCCGACATGTGTTGAGCAAGCAATGGATATTCTATTCCAGCAATTAATCCTTTCCGCAAAATAATATGTGGAGGTTCCAAGTAGCGCATAGCAATTAAGGACATTGGTCTGTCAAAATGGTAGACTTCTGGTACATGATATGGACACAGGCGGCCGTGTTCTTTCAAGGCCAACATCTCAAAATAGGTACGCTCCTTTGTCATAGGCCACGAAATACCAATGCTGCGAACATAAGGAAGAGCCTGGGTCATCAACCAAATTAGATGAGATTTTGAGGTTATCTTAAATTCAGCTACAAAAAAATATAGTAGTTGAGACATCCTTTACAAGATAATGTATGGATAATGAGAGAAACAGAAGGAAGTTAACAATGCGATATCAAGATTCTCTCAAAAATATATGTATAGAATTAGAAACTGTAAAATGAATTGAATGCCTTGCAAACAGTTCTCGCAAGTGAATTTGTCCTGGCTATATAGGCCCAAAGCTGAATAGCAGGATAGAAGAACTTTTTCTTCTATTTCAGCTAAACCGATGGGTTGGTCTTTCCTAGAGAAGAATTCGATTAAACAATTATTATTGAACTTCAACAATCACATCAGTTTATGAACTCATTTCACAGGATCACTTTCCAAGTTCAATCAACAGAAAGCTTTAATCATTCGATGGAATGTGAAACCTTTTCGATCACAAATTTCACCTAGAAATAGACCATACGAGGAAAAAAGGGCAAATTTGAGCAAGTCAAGCTTAAAAACTACTAGGGTTGTAAATGACCAAATATTCTTGATCAAGTTTGGTGTTTGGCTTGGTAATGACTTGTTTAAGTTTGTTCAATATACACAAGATCAATTAAATGAGTAAATTTGAACAACTCGTTAGTTTGAACACATATGTGTTTAGCTCGTTTAAGTTCACAAACAAATATTGTGAATTCTTCGTGAACAATGTCCACAACTAAAACTTGTGAATCATATTCATCAACAATCTCTTATCACACTTGTAAGTGAGCAAAAAAGTTCTCAAAACAAATAAATAAGCTTGCAATATCAAGTTCACAGCCAACCAAATAAGTTTTAAAAAAATATAAGTTTCAAATAATCAAATAAGCTCAAATTAAGAGTTCGGTAACAACTAAATGAACCAAGTTCAAGCCAAGGTCAAACCAAACTCTAACTCAGAAAAAATATATCAAGCCAAGCTTAAACATCCGTTTCAACAACTTGGTTCATTTTCTTATCAAATAAGTTTGAACAAACAAAGCTTACTCGTTTGCAACCCCTAAAAACGATACGAAAAAAAAAAATTATGCCCACACTACCAAGACTTGGATTTGCTAAATATGAGAAAGAAAAGGTCCCCCAAATCGCTTTAATCGAAAATTACCTGCTTGAGGACGAACGATCCGCCTGGGCCGGAGACGATGTAGACGAAGTTGAGATTGCCGTCGCCGACTTCTTTGACGCTGAGGCCTTCCAACTGTTCCCCCAACTGGGCGCGAAGGGCGGGCGTGTCCTTGATGTACTCCACCACGGCTTCTACGTCCAGAGGCCGGAACCCATCGTCCGCCGCCGCCGCCATAGCTTTGACGATGAAGAGAGCGGAGTTCCGAAGCGGAAGATGCCTGAAAAACAAGAAGGCGGCTGTGGATGAGAACTGATTCGGTTCGTCGACAATTGGCAATGACGCTGAATCCCAACCTTCTAAGAAGATTCTTTTCTAAAAATATCCTATTTTTTTTAAATGTTCACTCGTATAAGAAATAATTTTTTTTAAAAAATAAAAATTATAAACAAAGAGGCCCAAGAGATGATAATTTTCTCAGCTCCGTTTTGATGATGTATTCGAAATTCCATCCGAATATAGAATAATACGGAAGGATTATCAATATTTAATATTTGATTTGAATATCTAATTAAATAATATATATAATATATTTAAATTTATTAATTATTTTTATTGATATTAGTAAGTTATATGGATGTTTAATATATTTTTTAATTATATATATATATATTAATATAATATTAATTCTAATATATTTTTTTAAATGATAGTAGTTGAAAAAAATAAAAAAATATTAGTATAAGATATATCCGATAGGTATAAGTATAGAGATGTATATTTAATATTTGATGACTATAAATAGGAAAGATATAAAATTCGATCCCTTACAACTCTAAGCCATGACATACATATTTTTATTTTTAATTACCAAATAATCATTTAACTATTAGATAAAATAAGTACAAGTTGAGTTGGTCTCAAATCAAATTGGTTAGATTCCGAATAAAGTTAGAAGAAATACTTTTTAATATGTTGGTTTATTTAATTTTTTAATTTACGTTTTTATATATGATTGTATAATTGATCTGGTGAAAGTTCCGAGATTAATATATAATTTTTTGTCAAATAAATATAATTATATAAAAAAGACAAAATTGTATTATATATGTCTTAATTATATGTATGTCATGAGCTACAAAGTATTTATGGGCATTCGTTTTTATTTAAATTTTATTAAACGTTAATAATATCTAATATAATGGTCCATTGTGTTATTATTATTTAATGTTATTTTAAATTTTATATGATATTTTATTATATATAAAAAAAATTCCATGTTATAGAATTTTAGGTAAAAATCTATGGATGCCGTTTTTAGACAAATCGTTAATAGAAAAATATTTTTAGCAATTGATGTAATTGGGTAAATCTGAAAGGTCCAACCATCGACGTCTGAATATCTGTAAAGTATCGTAATTAAAACTCAAATTGATTGATTAATTTACTGAACAAATCGTTCCCAAAATCATGTCTAGGCACCTCCTTTCTTATTTGCATGTATTTAATTTTTGAAATCGATTAATTTTGAAGATATTTGATTCGATTTTATTAAAAAAAATCACTAACTATCAAAGTATATACATCAATTATTTTAGAAAAGTTATAAAAAAAACCTTTGCATCACTTTTCTTATTCATTTCCTAAATTTATATTTTATAAATAATATATTTTTAAATTTGAGGAATGACACTTATTCCTTAAATATTAAAATATTATTTAATTTGAGTGAAAAAAATAAAAAAATAGATTGGATGGTAAAAGGTGGATATTACATGAAGAGAGAAAAAATAATAAATAATAAAGAATAAAGAAGCTGATATATTATAGAATGAAAAATGAATATTAAATTTAATAAATTAATTATTCTATTCTAAATTTTAAATTTTGAATATAAAATTTGATATGAATAATCTCAAACTAAATCTAAAAATATAAATGATTTGTCACTCTTCAATCCGTATTTTAATAGTATCTTCTCATATGAGAAAGATAATTAGTAGATAAAATTGACTGATTAATCGGGAAACCCCTGTTACACAGGAGGAAGGTGATTATCTTAATAAATAAAAGATTTATTACTATATTTTAATTAAATATTTGTTAAAATTCAATCTTTTATGGCTGATGCTAGTGGCTAGCAGTTGGCGGGCGTAGGTAGCTGCATGCAAAAGGCGATTACGCTCGCCCCCAGCGCCCCCGACAACCTGCCCCTAAGCCAAGACGAGGGAGGTAAATCACGGTAACCGAAACAGTTAGGACACAGTTGGGCCGAGAACTTTGTACACAGGACGCCTTTGATATTATCGCAGCGCGCCCCGTGCGGCTCGAACCCAGGCGGTTAGATTGGCGGGCGTAGGTAGCGCTTTAATGGTCGGTGGTTATCGAATTTTGCATAAAATTAAATTAACCTAAAAATAAAATATATTAAAAGCATTTTCAAATAATAATAATAATAATAATAATAATAATAATAATAATATCCATTTAAAATTAATATATCTACTTTTTTATATATAATTTATAATGGAAATTTGGAAATAATAACATCTATAAACAAATCTTTTAAAATATTAATATCACAAAAGAATTTTCAACTCTGAACTCAACAATCTTTAATCAAATCAAAATGATGTCGTCGATATAAAGTCTGTTATCCTTTTTTTTAAGTTTCTAAATGACGACGTTAGTGTAATATTTTTATTAATTTACTTATACTTTGTATTCTATTAAAGATGTATATTTTATATTTTAATTTTTAAATATTCAGGTGAATCAAAGAGACCGTCTATCTATCGAATAAAAAAGAACAGTCGTGTTCTCAGCGTTCATGTACTTGATTAAAAAATAAGGGTCGCGTTATTAACGAGACTGGTCTGTGTATGAACGAGCCACCCTTCTCTTCTTCCAGCTAATAGTCACTTGATTTTTTTTTTATTTTAATTTTTTACAAAAGTCAAAAAGAGCGTACGACATCACCAGTAATTCGTATAATACACAACTTATCGTTTAATAACATATGGTCATTATTATTATATTTTCTATCTAAATAATAAATTTAAAAATTAATATAATAATTATAAAATCAAAGCTACTGTACATAATATAATAATCAATAACAAAATTACGTACCTTTAATCCAGAACTCGACGGCGTCGTAAAAAAAGCTATCGCTTAAATTTATGATAAAAAAATTAAAGAAAGAGAAATACAACTTATGACGAGAGCCTCGGCGACAGTGACCCACAGGTAGGGATCATCGCGGGTAAATCAATCGTTTTGGCTCTGCCATTGCTAGCTATTATAATTTCATAACTACTATCATTTATTAAGGATGTATATTAGGCATGATAATAATTTTTCAAATCTAACGAAAAATTTGATATCCGACTCAAATATTATCATATATTAGAGATAATAATTTCTTTCGAATCTAATATAGAATTCGATATCCGAATGAAGGAGGATACGAAGAAATTATCAATATCGAACTGATTAACCGATTAAATTATATATATATATATATATATATTAAAAAAAATCTAAAAAAATCATTAAATATTTATGTTGATGTTAGAATAAATTATACAGATGTTTAATTTATTTTTAAAATTATATATATATATTTAAAAAGTAATGATACGTACAGTGGAAGTGAATGTCTCAATGAAAATTTTGACTGTCAATCGACGGCATGTTCGTCGTCTGATTGTTGATCAAACATCGTTGGTGATTTTCGGTCGTCGCTCCGAACCAAATTATCCTAGAGGGGACACAATAAACCCATCGAGTATCGCTGTAATTACGATCTCATATCATTCACCGTCGATCCCGATAAGTTCACCATTGCCGCAATCCCAACAGGTTCAGTATCCCCAAGGTATAGTTTGATTCGGGCAGCGATCGAAGGGCACTGGTGGTGTCCGATTGATGATCGGATGTTGGATGTGTCACCGATTGACGGTCAAATTTTTCACTGAGACATTCACTTTTCAAGTGCAAATCATTTCTCTTTTATTTTTTAATATGATGTTAATTCTAATATACGTTTGTTTAATGATATAGTTGGATGGAAAAAAAATTATTAGTATATAAGATATTCGATTCTTTAATAGGTATGACTATTCAGATAAATATAAAGATGGAGGATACAGAATCTGATCTATTATCATCCCTACCATATATACTTAGCATATTCAAAAATATTCACACTATAATAATTATAATACAGATTTTACCAATCATTTACGTTGTAATAATTAACCTTCGATCCAACTGGCCCCGGAGATGAATGATCCGACTCCGCAGATCAATCACTAACTTCAGTGTCAATATTAAACCGTCGTAATATGAGAATCATCTTTTTTTCTAAAAACAAAATTATACGTAAATCCAGATCATGTCATGTGATTGATTTCATATTCATCTCTGGGAAGTTAAATTAGAAATTTGAAAAAGCTATCCTACGGTAGGATATTTTTTTGCTGACTGCCTTGGAAATCCACTTATACCAAAATCATCCCCCTCTTATTTGAGTCTGTAAACGAGCTAAGTCGCTCGTGAGTTATTTGAATCACGATTTGAAAAATAATTCGTTCGAATTCATTCAATTAAGTTAACGAGCCGAGATCAAATTTAATTTCGAGTTCAAAAATATTATCAAGCCGAGCTCGAACTTAGCAATATTTGATTCGTGAACTCGTGAACATGTTTATTTAGAGTTCGCGAACGTGTTTATTAAGAGACTCGCGAATATATTCGTTAAAACACTCGTTTATCATATTATATATACATATATAATTAAATATTATATAAATAATAAATAAAATAATATATTATTAATTATTATAATTATTTATTTTAAACGAACTCGAATTAAACTCGTTCAATTTTTAAACGAGTTTTTTTCGAACTGAGCTCGAGCCGAGTTCGAGTTATTTAATTTTATTACGAGTCGAATTCGAACATAAAAATTAAAATTCAAATCGAACTCAAACTCGAACTCAAGCCTAAAAATAATAAATTGAGTTCGAATTCGAGTCTCTTGTTATTAGCGCAGCTCAATTCGAGTACGCCTTCCACCGGGATGTCCCGTGGTAAATCCCGCCGTTAAAGATTAAAAGTGTATTATTAGTTGACTAGTATAAGGCCCGTTAATTTGACTAGATGCGGATGAAATGAACCTCGAAGTTCATGGACATTTGACTCCATAAATCCCATCCAACTACTCTTGCAGTTCCACATGCATGCTGATCATCCAGCTGCCCCAACAAGAAAAAGCAAACCTGTCACCTCAACTAAAGACAAAACCCAACATTCATTGTTCATTGGTGCATGGTGGCACATCTCTTCCGCCATCTGCCCTGCAGCTGCCAATTTCCCGTTGCGGAGCTACGTGGGGGACCCTTCTTCCCCGCCGTGCCTCATGCACCACTCTTCCACGGTGGAAGTAACAAACACATATAGTGTTGTGCCCGAGGAGAGGGACACTTCAAAACTGCCCTGTTCTGTTCTGCTCTGCTCTGTGCTGCTTCACGCGAGGCCTATGAGTCTCCCATTAATGATGGCAGCACTTGTGCATCATTCGGCAAGGAAGGAAGGTGCTTAAATTCGCTAAAACCCGTGAACTGCGTGGCCCTCGGCACCTGCCACCATCGCATCATTAATCATTTTGTGGGCTCTATGAATTATTCCACAGTCGGAGTCTCCAATTAATTGCACAGACAGCATTATGTTCAATGATCAGCAGAAAGCCAAAGCCATTTGGTTGGTTGCTACTGTTTCCTTTTTCATTATTTGCTCTATCAATGCCTTATCATAGAGGAAGCGTTTTCCCTCTGCCTAATTCACTAATGAGATATTGAACGCCATTGTTAATTGTCAACCTTCGTCCACCTCCATCTCCCACTCTCCACCTCTTCGCATGCAAACTGACAAAGGCAGACATCTGACATCTTCGACTCCTTTTTTCCTTCATGTCTGTCTTCACCCTTTTACCTCTCTGTAAGCGCAGTTGACGAGGCAGAGCAGCTGTAGAAACGCGAGCTTTTGTTGAGGTAATTAACACCATGGCTCTCGCTTAATGCAGAGCGTGCAATTGATTAAATGGCTTGATCAACGAAAACATCCCAAAATCTAAAATTTTAACGGCAATTTTTAATAGGATAGGTAAGTCATTTGGAAGGATTTTGATGATTTTATATATATATATATATATATATATATATATATAATTAAAAAAAATCATTCGTTTTCAATAGATAGTCAAACTTTTTGAAATTTGAGCATTTTTTTTAATTAATTAAGCTTCAGAAAAATTGATGCGTTTGCTTCCTCGTCTATCCATGGCGGAGATGGAGATGGAAGGCAAGTAGATTGCATTTAAGATCCATTAATAGACATATAAAGTTGATTAATAAACCTTAATGCTCTCCAAATCCCTCGTCTACCAAGGACTCCCTCGCGCTGCCATTGTTTCTCTTGATGGGCGGCGCCGCCGCCCATGAGTCGCACGAGCTCTCGCTGCTGAAGCAGGACCCGATCACTCCGCTGGGACTCGGCGGCGATGACCGGAAGCGGAAGGCAGGGGAGGAACGCTTGCGCTTGTGGCTAATCGTGATGGTTTCAGAAAGGATTAGCTGATAGCACTCTTCCACTTTTTCCTAAAGAACGATCGGATAGTGAGGATGAGATCGAGTGAAGAGCCAGGGGAGAAAAATAAAAAATCTCACCTTTGGGGCGTTGAGGAGGGAAATGAGATGGTGGGTCTCTTCGACTTCCGCCGCCGTGGTTGCTCCGTCGACCGCGGATCGTGCCGCCTCGAGCAGTGTCGCCGCTGCCCACACCGACGCCGGATATCGAACCCATCTCCGATCTTTGATAGATAAGCCAAGCATTTAGGAAATGGTTGCTTGAATGCAAAGCTCGGATTTTGATGATTACCGACCTGCTATTACGGATAGAAGACTCGCTTCGCAGCTCCTCGCCAGCGCGCGAGTTCGGGCAATGCCGCCGCCGCCGGAGCCGGTTTCGGCTTTTTTAGGGTTCGAGAAGAGGTGGTGGACGAAGGAGAGGGGAGTGACGGGATTCATCCTCCAGCCGAGAGCGGAGAGCACTAGAAGCTCCATCCGCTGGATCGTCTTCGGCTCGAAAAGGAATCCGCCGTCCTCCGGCGGATCCAGCAGCTGGAGGTCGACCAGGAGCGGCACGCACATCTCCTCCATCTTCGCCGCTAGCGAGAGGCACGCCACTGCCGCGAGCCTCCCCATCCACGGCCTGTTGTCGCGGAGATGCAGGGCCTCGCTCCCGGTGGCGCAGGGGAGGAAGCACCTATCGAGGTAGTTGACGGCGAGCAGCGCTGTGAGTGCGGAGAATCCGTGCCGCGTGGCGGCCCGCACAACCCACTCCACCGCTGCCTTCCTCACCGACCCGAGATACGAGTCGGCGCCGTCAGGAAAAGCTTCTAGCAGTACAAAGTCCCCTTCTTTAAACGAGAGAGAACAGAGCAACTCCGCCCACTCTTCATGCTCCGCCTCCGCCGCCGGGAGAAAGAGGTGCTCAGATTCACCGTCCGCCGCCGTTGGTTCCACATGCTCCTGTTCCCACAACAAGTTCTCTTCTTGGCAATAAAGATGATCCAAAAGATCGAAAAGAGCCATTTTTCTTCTACCAAATGGGAGAAAGATGGAACACTCGATTGATCATACTAAAATCTAGAGAAGAGAGTAAAACAAACCAGAGAAAAAGAAGAATGCTCTTTTGCATCCTTCCTGCTCTCTCTCTCTCTCTCTCTCTCTCTCTCTCTCCTATTTTTGTCTCTTTAATCCAGAATCACCGCCGCTGCCTTCTCCTTTACATCTTCTTCTTCTCCATGCGGTGGGAGGTTGGCAGAAGGTCTGCCATGAACTGGAGGAAGAACAAGATTTAATTGGCGGAGTGTTGGGATTTTTCTAATTCTTCGATTTACTACTGTGATATATTTATATATATTTCTTTTTCATACCCTAATTTATTAACTATTTTACAGGCTTGCTTTTGGCTTTTATGTGTTTAATTTCAAGGGCGCTTTTGTGATAACAGAACAATTTTTTTTTTTAGCATTGTCGTACTATTCAAGGATTGCAACGGCTCGCCCCGGCCTCACAAGGCGTTCAATAGATTAATCGATTATTCAGTATTCCAATCTCAAATATATTATAAAATATTTTACTACATTGGAAAGAAAAAAATTTACTGAGCGACGAATCACCTACCCTTCTGAATTTCGCTAACACTTTTAAATTTATTCAATATTAATCATATTGATAATGTCTAACCCAAAGCAACTGATTAGATTTCTATACCAAAATTTTATGGAAAAATGTTGACGACGGACTATTTAAAAGTTTAGCATTCTATTGTTATATTATATTTAAGAAAAAATTATAAAATTTATGATAGTTAAGGTTCGAATAATGAATATTTAAAAAATAATTAGTGGGTCTTTCGCTATACTATCCGACCCAAAGACAAATTTATTCAAAAGATGAATCATGAAAAGTTCATCCATTTTTAAAATTAATTAGGCCAGTAAAAATTTGAGTACATAGATTTTATATACAAAGGGACATATTATGATGTAGATCGTTTGACGCTTATATTAAATTTAGGCGTCTAATTTAATCCAAGTGCCCAAATTGAATCCAAACACTCATATTTTTTAAATTAATTTTTTTTCAAATATAAATCCTAAATACATTCATTAACTACATTCATTATATCCCGTGATCATTTAAAATACTTTATCTTTAACTCTATAACTAAAAAAGGCAGAAAAAAAATCTTATTAGCTTAAACGCACTATAGCATAATCACTAAATCCTAAATATATATAATATATTTCGTGAGTATCTAAAATTTTTTATCTTGAACATTATAACCCAAGAGAAAAATCTAAATTTAGACGAAAAATTTTATTAGCTTAAACGCATTATAATTTAATTTTTAAATCTTAAACTTTAAATACATATACTATACTCAAAAAAAAATTTAAAAAAATTATAAAAGTGTTGGCGTTGGATTGAATCTCAATTCAAGCGTCTGAATTTGAATCAAGGAATCTGGATTCAATCCAGACGACCCGAGTTGGTATATAGGCGTGTTGTAAATTGGTCCAGTATAATATATATATATTATATATATATATATATATATATATATATATATATATATATATATATATATATATATATTCAAAGGTGATGTTTGATTTAGGGGTTTGAAAATAAGGAAATTAAATAATTGAAATATAAAATACTTGGTTAATGAATTTAGAAATAATAATTTTAAAATGATTCTTTAAAATTTGAAATGAAAAAACTCAATTATTAAGTAAAAGGACCAATTTAGAATTCATTCCCTCTTGACGTGTCTTCCCATGTTTTGTTTTTATCCTAATTCATTCCTGTGCTATCTATCACCTCAACTCATTGCTGGAAAGCTCATTTCTCTTGCTCCTGTGGACATGACATGATTAGTAATAGCTCACTTGAGTGATCTTTTACTTTTTAGATTCGATTCTTCCCTAATAAAACATGAAGTATATTGATGAAAGAAATCGTCGTAGGCTGCTGGGTGGTCGGGCCATCGGGTACTAATATCATCAGTGGTAAACTTACCACGTATCTCCGTCCCGCGATTGTCCCTCGTTGACCGGTGAGGACTCTCGTTGAAGGCTATGGGGCAGGGCCGATCAATCAAGCGGATTAGTCGGGCGTAAACTTAGATATCCTTCGTAAATCAAAAAAAAAAATGAAAAGCTCATTTCTCGCTTATGCTTCAGACTAATTTGTTATCTGGGTATTAGTGCATGGAAAGATGATTAATTATTATCTTAAGTATTCATGATTTGATCTCTAGTAATGATATATTTTATAGGATTTTTTTTTTCTAAATAAGATACAAACTCTGAGACGTTAAGTATCTACACCGCCCGTCATGAACACTTTCGATTCATCTTGACAGTCGATAAAAAATCTCCGTGGAATCACATGGATCATTCGAGGTTAAAAAAAATTTAGTTAACGATTAATTTCTTTTTTTGTAAAGCTCATTTCTCTCCTCACACAATTACTAAGGAGCAATCTCTTTTCTTCATCGGCTCAATCTTCAAATCTCAAATAGGTTTTGTTTTTTTTTCTTTCATGTTTCTTAACTTGTAAAAATATTTTGCATTTTTCTATAAAAGACTGTATTTTTTCCCGGTTTATTTTAGGATACATATGATATTTAGGGAGTGTTTGGGAGAGCTTTTACTTCTTGAAAAGTGATTCTTGTAGTGATTATCTTGAAGTTAGTAAGAAGCTAAAACATACAGTGTTTGGAAATAGAAGTCAAAAGCTGATACAAGGTAAAGTTTGAGTGTTTGGTGAATAATCACTTTTAAGCTTAATTTTTAATTAAATGATAATAATATCCTTAAACTATCAAAATTAATTTTTTTCAATTATTTAAATATAATTTTGATACATGATCTATAATATTTTATATATTTAATATTATATTTTAAATATTATATCAAAATTATTTTTTTAATAATATATATATTTAAAAAATATAAAGTTAATAAAAATATAAAAAATAATAAAATAATAAAATTTATATAAATTTATACAAATATGTATAAAATTTTTTGAAAATATAAATTATATAAAAATATAAGATTTTATTTAAAAATAGGATGGTAATTATGTAAAGTAATAAATTTATTAAGGGTATAAATGTCAACTTTTAATTCTACACCATAAGCAAAAAAGCAGAAGCAGAAAAAAGCATCAAATTGTTGCTTCTAGCTTTTGAGTAAAAGTTGCAGAAGTTAAAGCAGAATCTGACATTCCCAAACACTCAAAAGCACTTTTGCATGGCTAGAAGCTAAAAAGCAGCTAGCAGAAGCTCTCCCAAACACTCCCTTATTGTATTTGTATTTTCAAACTTTTTGACAAATCAACAATAATATCCACAAACATACCTAATCCTAACTTACAAATTAAACAACAACATATAGTGCGATGTGGTTAAGCACTCCATGATTGACACGTAGATTGAAAAAGCTATGTGGCAAGCTTCACCGAGTCTAGATGACTCTCTCTCTCGCTGACTCCCGATATCACCTCGGGCAGACCTACTTTTGAGATCGCCCCAGGATAACATATGCCCGAGATCACCTCGGGAAGTCAAATCCCGAGATCACTTTGGGAGAGTGGACGCCCGAGACCCTCGGGCCAAAGGACCCCGAGATCATCTCGGGGTAATGGAGCCCAAGGATCATCCTATCCGATAGCCTGACCTCAAGTAACCGTCCCCATTTTACGGATCTGCGGATAACTATCACCAATAACTATAGGATAATCAGACCCATAATATGCGACCATTAAAGCATTGATCATCGCAACGACCTTGAGTTAATTGCCGCAAGGAACGTTACGGGGATTATCCAGTAACTGACAATTGAGGGGACGTGGATAAGAAACTTACCTGACCATAGTTACCAAATATTTCAGCAAGCTTCTCTTCAGTGACCTGATATACATTTGTCAAAATTAACATTAACATAATTAGCACCGGCTGCATGTAACAAAATAATGATATTAATAAAATATACAATAACAAAAATTTCACAAACAAATATTAATATTTAAATATAGTAATTATGAGATAAGTAATATTCATACATTATATAATCACAAAGAATTAGCACCATGATCTACATCATCATCGCCACCATCATCACTTGAACGGGGAGGATTTTGTATTGGAGTGGAGTTTAACTGAAGATGTTGCATGATCATGTTCTGTTGCCGACGTAAATCTCTAATTTCTTGATCCCTTTGCGACATTTCTTCTTCTCTTTGTAATATTATCCCTTTCAAATGGGATACCTCTTCAGTCAAGCTAAGTATCTAAGTCATAATTACTGGTGGGGTAGAAGAGGAAGATATGCCAGCAACTCTTTGGGTTCTGCTCAAGGAACACATTCCTAATATTCTTCCCCCTTTGGGTCCCCCACTAGCCTTCAACCATAAATTCATAGTGTTGCCAACAGAAGGTTCAGAGCCGCCAGTATTTTTGCTAGATTGCGAATTTATCAGTACTAGCTCTAACTCATCATATTTGTCCTACATTGTCATAAGAAAAATTATAAAACAATGGCAATAATAATATTTTAAAATCAAATAAAAATTAATCCTAACCTTTATTAATTTGGCTCTATCCCCACTCCAAGTCTTGTCTTTTTTTTGTAAAAGCATAAGTGAAAGTTTCAATGAATGTGGGCTCCTTCCCCATTTCCTTAGTCTAAAAAACACCATTAAAATAATGAAATAATTTAATATAAATTAAAAATTAGTGAGAGAGTTAAATACATTACTAATCTGCGTCTATGCTCATCTATATTAATTGACCCTCCCGCATATATAACAGATGCGTCTCCAGAATTAAAAGATTGATTTATCTTATTCTGATAACTCCTGCTTTTGCTCTCATCCATTTCCCAAACATTGCAAATGTTGACCCAATTTTCATCAGTGATGCATGGTAGCTTTTTCCCACGAGTCTTGGCATGATTCAGTACATGCCTAATGTGATCACCATATTTTTTTTTTAAAATATTCTTTTTATTTCCATTTCTGCACTCGGCTCCCAATTGAATGTCCGCTGAAATGAAAAAGAATAATTAATTACATACTAACTTTAATTTCATAAATAAACAAAAGACAATATACCTTGAACTCATTCCACCATAACTCCTTATTAGCAATTGAAGTACTTGAATATGACATTGAAGCACCTCTCCAGTGATTATTCACGATTCTATTAATATCATGAATAATCCGTACGGAGTTTTCAAACCTATCATAAAATTTTAAATAATATATATTAAATAATTAAGATAGTTGAAAAAATAAGATATTTTACAATACTTACGAATCTCCGATCGGAACTATAAACTCCCGAGTGTCTATCAACTCAGTGGCTGAGTTTCTGGTCGATTCAGGATTTTGCATAGATACCGGAGAATGGACTGGCGAAGGTACTGGTGATGATGAATGAGAAGGTGCGTGTGACAGTACTAACGATGACAAATGATAAGGTACATGTAAAGGTCCTGCACCTGATACTGGCGACGGCGAATGAGAAGATGCATGTAACGATCCTGCACCTGACAGTGGAGACGGCGAATGAGAAGGTACTGTTGAAGGTCCAACATCGGGCACTGAAGCAGAAGGGCCAAGAGAAGATCATCTACGTCCACGACGTCCAAACTGTCAAACAAAAATATGGCGACGCATAAATAAAATTTCAATGCATAATGAAAAACATGAAAAAACTTACCATTTTTGCTATCTAATCAGAGAGTACACAACAAAATAACTGTATGTACGCTTTTCGGTTCGTACTTAAACAGAGCGTTAGTATCAGCGGAATATAAAACAGTAAAGTAAAGAATGACATACGACAAATTGCACATGGGATTTTACTTGGTTCTCAACCCCCCAGGGTCAGTACATCCAAGGCCTAAGCGCGGGAACGCCCGTCCACTATTGGTCTCCTTTCCGGACTTTCCGGAGGCAGAGAAACCCGTCTTACAGTGCAATAATTACAATCAAAATATAGAAAATTAAATGCAGAATAATTAAAGCAAACCAAAATGAAATGGTTGAAGACTCGGCTGATCTGGACCTCCGAAGTGCCGCACACTTCCTCTTGGAGCCTCTCGGTCATAGAGCCTCGTCGTTAGCACTTTGTCGTCAGTCAGAATGGATCTTGGAAGTTGTATCTGAAGTTGAGGGGTCGAATCCCCTTTTATAGGCTTCATACGGGAGCCTGTGATCACCGGGGCGACCCAATGGGCTTGGTCAAACCTCATCTCTGCGCCGAACTCGCTGCAGCTGATAAGCTTCTTGACCGGGGCGCCCTGGACCTCCCAGGCACCTGAATGAACCCAGTCAAAGCATATCTCTGCTTCGAACTCGCAACAGCAAATACAGCTTTGAACTCGGGCACCTGTATCGATGGGGGCGCCTGAATGGAAGCATATTATGCCTTCTTTTGACTGACACCTTTTCTCTTCTTTGAGTTAGGCGCCCCTGTTGATGGGGGCGCCTGATTCCATTGGGGCACCCCCATCAATGGGGGCGCCTAGCTGCTTTAGGTTCCAGCCCCGTTACCTACTTTGTCTTCCATTCTAGGAATCTGTAAGATACACAAATACAAAGCAAATATACACACATTCTTAACCTTAAGGACTTGGTTCTGACTTCGAATTTCCACAAAGCCCTAGGTCGAATTGACGCAAGTTCCCACCCCTGGGAATGTGCCTTTCACCTACTCCTTTCAGGAGACAGTTGCCACCCAGTCTATTCGGGTGGACTTTTGCTTAGCCTCCGATACTCTCGGATCTCGAGACGTCCAAACCTCGACCCGTCTCTACTTCTGTCCTTAGTCATCGCTCAGCTAAGTTGCTCAATCCCTCGGACCAAGACTTCGTGCCCAAACCCTAGAACCAGGTCTTCGTGCCCAATTCCTCGAACCAGGTCTTCGGTGCCCAACCCTCGGCCAGGACTTCTTGCCCAGTCCTCGACCAGGACTTCGTGCCCAACTTCCGGTCAGGTCTTCAGTGCCCAGCCCTTTGCCAGGACTTAGTGCTCAATCCATGATCAGGACTTAGTGTCCAATTCTTCGAACCAGGACTTATTGCCTAGGTTTACTAGGACTTTTTTTCACTTTGGTACTCCTCCTTTGCTCACCCTTCTCTTGTTCAATGTATCACTGACTTAAGTATATTGTCAAACATTAAAACACTTAAAGGAGGACATCACTGATGCAACTTGCACCAACAATCTCCCCCCTTTTTGATGTTTGACAATATCTTAAGTTAGATTGGTTGAAAGGGCTAAACCTTGAAAAAATAATCTAAGTTTTGAAAATATATTTTGATCTTTGGGAGAAAAATATTTCTAAGATAAGCTCACTCTCCCCTTTTTGAAAAAGAATTTTTGATTTTCATTGATCCTTTGGGAAGAACAAAAAATTTTCTAACTTAAGCTCTCACTCTCCCCCTTTGTCATACATAATAAAAAACGACCAAAACACTTGCACCAACAATAATAGATTTTCTTTTGAAGGTACTTAGTATAATTTTTGAAAGAACTATTGCACCAGAAAATTACACCTTGAAAAGTATTGTGCATAAAAATATTTTGTATTTTTAGAAAAACTTTTCACAAAAAAATTTTGCCTTGGAAAAAATTTTCTATTGAGTAAGATTTTCTAAAGGAATTGCATACTTAAATGATTTTTCATTAGAGAAATATGCATTTTAAAATAATACTTTGAAAAATATTGTGCAAGACCTTGTACTTTGAAAGATATTTAAAAAAATGCAAGTACTTTTTAAAAGATATTGATATCTTTGAAAAATATAAGTCACTTTAAAAGATATTATGTATTTTTGAAAAATATAAGTGCTTTTGAAAAAATTTTAGAATTTTTGAGAAGTATAAGTACTTTTGAAAAATATTAGAATTTTTTGAGAAGTATCTAAGTATTTTTAAAAGATATTATACATTTTATATTAAGGAAATCTCATTTTGAAAACCTAATACTTTACTTGACTTGGTTTCTTTTCCAGTCTGACACAATCCTAGAAAATCTTGTTAACTACAAGGACATTTCCTTAAGTGTTCTGGAAATTTTTACAACCACAAGAAAAATATTATAAAAACAATTTTGAAACTAATAACATTTTTATAAAACATTGATAGTATTTGAAAGGAAATTACTTATGTTTTCAGAAAGATTTGAAAATACCGTGCATGAAAACATATTACCTTGAAATATTCAATAATTCTTTTAATTTGACCTCCCCCTAAACTTGACATAGTCCTAGGAAGCTTGTTGACCACAAGTAATTTTCCTCTGAGTTTTAAGGTTTGATTCAAATTATAAGAATTATCTAATAATTTTTGAAAAAAAAATTTGTTAGAAATAATTTCTCTTTGATTTAGACTCCCCCTAAATTTGACACCTCCTAGGAGTCCTTGTAGATCATGAAGTAGACTTCCTCTGTGTCTTTACGGTTTATCAAAATCAAATGAACAATAATTTTCAGGAAAATAATTTTTTAAAGTATAAGCTTTTTCGAAAACATATGTGATAGTAATTAAAGCGCAGTTAAATTTTTTTTTAAAGATTAAAAAATTAAAACACTCCCCCTGCATCCAACACCATTTGACTCTATCTAAGTGCCTTAAGGAACTTTAGTGTTGACCTAAGAGGCTTGTGTCTAATTGTGTGAGTCAAACAATTTTTGAAAAGATATACTTTTAAAAAAAATATATAATATGTATAACCAATCAGACAAGCATGAATTCCATAAAAACATTATTATGTCGAAGCACTATTTTGAAAAAATATTTTTAGAAAAATATTCTAACAATTTTAAAAAATAATTTTGTAAATATTTTTCAATTTATTAGTCCTTAACATCTCACCCATTCTAGATGTCTCAATACAGCAAGCATGGTTGCCTTATGGGTGCATTGTGAGATACTTGAATTATTTTTCTTAATTCATTGTTAAATCTAAGATTTAATTGAAGCTTGTGTTAGATTCAAATTTATCAAATAGTAAAGTGAATTTGATTTTCGGTAATCGGCTTCCAGGTCTTGGCAAGGCACAAGGCCTTCTTTGGCCGTAGCCTTATTGGATCATCAACCCTTTCCTTGACAAAGCCTTTTATCAAAAATTCATTTTCAAATTACTTCTTGAAAAATTTTGGTCTAACTAGCTTAGGTCTTGGATCGGTAGCTTCGGCTAGTTCCACCAGACTAAACAGACCAAGTAGAATATACTTGACCTTATTAGAAGGGCTTCCCTAACGTACTATCATCTCACCTCCACCTAATACTAGGTTGTTCAAGTTTCAACTATTCTTTTTACTATAACTGTTCTAAATCATGCATAAAATTAAACATGAATGACATGACATATATTGAAAGAGAATAGCGGATGCATGACATGACAGTTATGCATGAGTCACATAATTCAAGTCTTTTTTACTTAGGTTTCTAATGATGTATCAAATTCTCGATTTGATACATGTCGTGTGAACCCGCAAATATGCCAACCCATTTTGACATATTTAATGTTATTAATTTTAATTGTTGCAGTTTGGGTAAGATGAATTTAAGTTATTTAAGAATTAATTGGAATTGAATTAATTAAGGATTAATTGAAGTTGAATTAATTAAATTAATTAAGAATTAAAATTAATTAAGGACTGATTAATTAAGGTTAAAAATTAATTAATTAAGAATTAATTTGAATTTGAATTAATTAAGATTTAATTGAATTATAATTAAGAATTAATCTGAATTAATTAAGAATTAATTTGAATTTGAATTAATTAAAATTTAATTGAATTAATTAAGAATTAATTTGAATTTGAATTAATTGAAATTTGAATAATTAAGGTTGAAATGATTAATTAATAGCTATGGATTTAAGTTCATAATTTTCATTATTTCGAAAATTTCTGACTCATCCACTATCTCTTCCTTATATATCTTTTCAAGTTTTTTCAATAATTTTGGTTTATTTGAATCTTTGTGATTTTTATTGACTATGGTCTTGATCTCAGAAAATTCCATCTCCTCCTCAAAATCACATCCTTTAATATCCTCAAAATAGGTGGAGTAATTTGGGCCACTAGTTAATATTTTATAATAATCTTCAACATTATCTATAATTAAATTACTATCTAAACGAATTTTATCTCTATTATCCTCAGAATTATCAGAAATATTTTCAATTTTATCCTTAAGAATTTTTAAAATCTCATCTTTATCTTCAAGAATATTTTCAACAAAATCATTTTTATACTCAGAAATAATTTCAATAATTTCAGAATTATCTTCAAAAATATCTTTAAGAATTTCAAAATTAATTTTAGGATTATCCTTAAGAATTTCAAATTTAGTTTTAGGATTATCCTTAAAATTATTAGATTTGATTTCAGAATTATCTGATTTAATTTCTAAATTATCTTCAAGAATTCCTGAAATAACTTCTTGATGATCACCAACATATTCAGAAATAATTTCGAGATTATCACTAAGATTTTCAGGATCATTATCAGAATTTTCAGAATTAAAATTAAGATTAATTTCAGAATTAATTTTAGAAATTAATGAATTAACCTTAAGGATTAAACTGTTGATTTCTGATATTTTAACATTATCAATATTTTGTAGCTGGTCATGTAGAACATTAATTTGACTATTTACACAATTTATCTTTTCAGAAAAATTATCTAACTTATTTACATAAGAAAGTGTAGGAATTTTAAAATTTTTCAGGACATAAATTTTACGTACCTTTGTCGGACACTTATTCTTGTAGTGTCTGTTGATGCAGTCTGGCCCGGTTGTTGTTTTGGTGTTGACAACGATTTATGTTTGGTTGAATGAATTCGGGTAAAGTCCAGGTGGATCGGGAGATCGCACGCTGGCATTGGAAAAGACCTAGTGGGACTAGGTGGAAACCCTGGCTTGTGAAGCCAGGTCCTAGCTTGGAGGGCTAAGTTGGATGAAACCCTGGCTTGGAGGGTCAGGTCCTAGCTTGGAGGGCTAGGTTGGATGAAACCCTAGCTTGGAGGGCTAGGTTGGATGAAACCCTGGCTTGGAGGGCCAGGTCCTAGCTTGGGAAGCTAGGTTTGATGAAATCTTGGTGAGTGAAGCCAGGTCCTAGCTTGGGAAGCTAGGTTGAAGTCCCGGTGAGTGAGACTGGGCATGGAGTCTTGGTCCGGGGGACTGAGCATGAGTCAGAGAAGGCTGGGAGCCCGTTCTCTTGACTTAGAGTGGATTTGGCCTTGCCTGGATCGGTCTGGTGATCGATCAGGGAAGTTGGTACGGTGTTCCCTCGTGGATCGGTCTGGTGACCGATCCAGCTATGCCTGATCGGTCTGGTGATCGGTCAGGGAGCATACAGTGACTTTGTTAGGCTACTGATCGTCTCCTGATCGGTCTGGTGACCGATCAGGGAGGGCTCTTAATCGTTCTGGTGAACGATCAGGGAGAGGTCAGTAGGTTTCGTGGGATTTCATGATCGGTCAGGCTGAACGATCAAATGTCACGAGCTTCTCACTATAACCGATCAGGATGCATCCTGATCGGTCAAGGCATGCCCTGATCGGTCCCTGGACCAACAGGACACAACCTGATCGGTCTGGTGACCGATCAGTGAGGTTTGCCTGCGAAAGCTGGGAATCCCAGCAATGCTATGGATTGGTCCGGTGACCGATCCACGATCTGTGATCGGTCAGGGTGACCGATCACCAAAAGGTCGCGATTTCTGGCTTCTCACTATGGACCAATCAGGCTGGAGTCTGATCGGACTGGGCCTATCCTGATCGGTCTGGGGACCGATCAGGGCCTGAACTTTAATTCAAATTCACTGTCAGACGCTCTGATCGCGTCTGTTTTCTCTGCCGATTCACTGATACACTGCTGATATGGTTTGATATTCATTTGCTAAGGGTCTGCTAAGTGTGCAGGTGATACAGGAGGATTCAAACATTCAAGTAGGGTCAATGGGAGACTTTCCATTGAGTAGGTTTGTACGCATTCTCTTCTCAGGTTTCAACAACTTCTGAGGTATGGCTGGCAACTGATGGAGGCTCAGCTGGAGAGGGTCTTCAGTGGACTGAGTGCTCATGGAGGTCAGAGGGGTTCAGGCTGTGCTCAGTGGATGTTGACGAAGCTTGGCGTGAGGAGAGGAAGCTTAAGACAAAGCCGGAAGCAGAGGAGCGGAAGAAGCGAACAGACAGAAACTTGAGGAGTTTGGCTGGGCTGTGTCGAGAGCTCTCTGTTGCTTTATGCTTAGAGCTGTCAATTTGGGTTGGGTCCGTCGGGTTAGCCCGCCCAGCCAATCAATTTAAGCGGGTTGGGTTAGAATACCCAAGCCCGCCGCGGGCCAACCTGCCTAGGCCCGCGACCCGCACGGGTCGGCCCGCGACGGGCTTGGGTTGGCCCGCGGGTTGAGAATCACATGTTAGTTAAGTTTTATGACAATTTATTATCTTTCTTTGTTATTATTTTGAAATAAAAAATAATATTTTTTTATCACATGAGTACTCGTTTGTATCCATTAATATTTAAAAAATATATTTCTTAACATATTTGATTGATGAAATCTAAATATAAGATCTTTTTTAATTTTTTTTTATTTTTTAAAAATATTTTGATGGGCCTGCGGGTTGGCCCGCCTAACCCACGGCCCGCCTTGGATTGGGTTGGGTTGGGGATTTTTCAACTCGCCTAGATGACGGGTCGACCCGCCCCGCCTCGCCAAATGGCCGACCCGCCATGGGCCGACCCGCCCCGTCACGGGTTGGCCCGTTTGACTTCTCTATTTGTGCTTAAGTGTTCTTACTACATTCTTGTGAGGTTCTCTTCTCGAGTGTCTCGTGAGCTTAACTTGTATCAATCTGTGAGACAGCTTGTGGAGAGGTTTCTCCACCGAGAAGGAGGTTTCAGTTTATCCGGTGTTCACCGGGGCTTGATCTGCCGACGATCAAGGGATCGCCCACCTTAAGGGCACGCCAAGGAGTAGGGGCAAGTTATCCCCGAACCTTGTAAACGATCCTTGTTAGCGTTTTTGGTTTGTTTTTCATTTCTGCAGTTATACTATGTTTTTGTTTTTGCTTCCGCTGTGCTACTGACCCTAACTACAGAGAAAACCTAAAAGATGAAGAAGTTTGTGTCTGGCTATATTCACCCCCCCTCTCTAGCCATCCAAGTTCCAATAGTGTCTGTATTTTTCGCACTTGAAACATTTGATGTGATCCTTGTTCTTCCGGCCTCCTGGTACTGGTATGTCTTTTGTCGCCGGTGAGGAATGATTCTTACGAGTAGGACACTGATTTTTATAGTGCCCTCTCTCCTTACACGTGAAACATACAATATGGAACTTAAAAATAGACATTTTAAAAAATTGTACCTGATTCACCCCTGGGCTACCCCTCAATTCCTGGCGTCGTTGCTCCGTTGGCGGTTAGTCCGGTGAAGAGCGGTCTGGCTCTGATACCAATTGTAGGACCGGTGCCATCGATAGAGCATTAGTACTTAAAAATATCGACTTTTAAAAATCTTCGTGGTAAATCGTACGCTTTTCGGTTCGTACTTAAACAGAGCATTAGTAGCAGCGGAATATAAAACAGTAAAGTAAAGAACGACAGACGACAGATTGCACACGGGATTTTACTTGGTTCCCAACCCCCCAGGGTCAGTACATCCAAGGCCTAAGCACGGGAACACTCATCCACTATTGGACTCCTTTCCGAACTTTCCGGAGGCAGAGAAACCCGTCTTACAGTGTAATAATTACAATCAAAATATAGAAAATTAAATACATAATAATTAAAGCAAACCAAAATGAAATGGTCGAAGACTCGGCCGATCTGGACCTCCGAAGTGCCGCGCAGTTCCTCCTGGAGCCTCCCGGTCGTAGAGCCTCGTCGTTAGCGCTTTGTCGTCAGTCAGAATGCTCAGAATGGATCTTGGAAGTTGTATCTGAAGCTGAGGGGTCGAAGCCCCTTTTATAGGCTTCATACGGGAGCCTGTGATCACCGGGGCGCCCCAATGGGCTTGGTCAAACCTCATCTCTGCGCCGAACTCGCCGCAGCTGATAAGCTTCTTGACCAGGGTGCCCTGGACCTCCCAGGCACCTGAATGAACCCAGTCAAAGCATATCTCTGCTTCGAATTCGCAGCAGCAAATACAACTTTGAACTCGGGCGCCTGTATAGATGGGGGCGCCTGAATGGAAGCCTATTCTGCCTTCTTTTGACTGACACCTTTTCTCTTCTTTGAGTTAGGCGCCCCTGTTGATGGGGCGCCTGATTTCATTGGGGCGCCCCCATCAATGGGGGCACCTAGCTGCTTTAGGTTCCAGCCCCGTTGCCTGCTTTGTCTTCCATTCTAGGAATCTGCAAGATACACAAATACAAAGCAACTATACACACATTCTTAACCTTAAGGACTTGGTTCTGACTTCGGATTTCCACGAAACCCTAGGTCGAACCGATGCAAGTTCCCACCCTCGGGAACGCGCCTTTCACCTACTCCTTTCAGGAAACGGTTGTGACCCAGTCCATTCGGGTGAACTTTTGCTTAGCCTTCGATACTCTCTGATCTCGAGACGTTCGAACCTCGACCCGTCTCTACTTCTGTCCTTAGTCATCGCTCAGCTAAGTTGCTCAATCCCTCGGACCAAGACTTCGTGCCCAAACCCTAGGTCCAGGACTTCGGTGCCCAACCCTCGGCCAGGTCTTCGTGCCCAATTTCTCGAACCAGGTCTTCGGTGCCCAACCCTCGGCCAGGACTTCTTGCCCAGTCCTCGACCAGGACTTCGTGCCCAACTTCCGGTCAGGTCTTCGGTGCCCAGCCCTTTGCAAGGACTTAGTGCCTAATCCATGATCAGGACTTAGTGCCCAATTCTTCGAACCAGGACTTATTGCCTAGGTTTACTAGGACTTTCTTTCACTTTGGTACTCCTCCTTTGCTCACCCTTCCCTTGTTCAATGTATCACTGACTTAATTATATTGTCAAACATTAAAACACTTAAAGGAGGACATCACTGATGCAACTTGCACCAACAGTAATGACCTATAAAAAAAATACAGTGCATTAACAGATAGAATATATAATTTAAAAAATGTCATATATAAACAATTAAGAATGATTTATAAGTTTTATAAATTTGCATACTAAACTAAATTAATTCATATCATTTTATAAAAAATTACCTATCATCAAACATCAAAATCCTCATTGTTATTCTCAGCCACATCCTCATCCTGATCATCGTCGTCGTCTTCCTCATCCTCATCCTCATCCTCATCCTCATCCTCATCATCTTCCTTTTCTTCCTCTTCCTCATTTGAAAAACGAGATTAGTACGAAAACAACAACAAGAACAATAGAGAACACACCAAATTTATGTTTGACGGGAAAAGACCACGGGTAGAGGAGGAAAAATCACTATGAACGGTGGAATACAAACTCGGCGACTCTGATAAAGTAAAGAGAAGTAGAGAGAAAAGAGAGGTAGAGAGAAAGAAAGAAGAGGTAACAAATTAACTTTCTTCATTGATTGATAAAACTTATCCATGAGATACACAATTTATAGAGACCATAGGATACTTAGTCAAAAGAAAATTAATAACGAAACTGTTAATTAACAAATTTATAAAGAATATGTTAATTAACATATTAATAAGAAAATATCTAATAATAAATTAACGGATTAAACTGAATTCGGGTCACCAAATTCTAACAATCTTTACCTTGACGCGAATTTCACAAATCTTCAAAAAAACATTCTCCACCTCTTCCACAAAAGCCCCACAGGAAAATCTCAACATCTAGCACCAACCAAGTCCAAGCAATGCTTAAACTTGGCTATAGGGAGTGACTTAGTAATCATATCGGCAGGATTATCATGAGTACTGACCTTCCTGACAATAATATCACCACGAGCAATAATATCACGTATAAAATGATACCTCACATCAAAGCGCTTTGTCCTCTCATGAAACATCTGATCCTTTGTGAGGAAAATGACACTCTGATTATCACACAAGACTGTAGTAATCTGTAAGTTTTTGCTAAGCTCACTGAAGAGTTCTTTCAACCAAATATCTTCCTTACAAGCTTCCGTAATAACCATATATTCAGCCTCTGTAGTGGAAAATGCAACTGAATTCTGCAAAGTAGCTTTCCAATTGATAGCACAACCACCAACAGTGAACACGTACCCCGCAAGTGATCTTCTTTTATCAAGGTCACCTGCAAAGTCAGAATCAACATATCCAATAACTGCATCTCTATTACTCCCAAAATGCAAACAAATATCAGAAGCCCCTCGTAAGTATCTGAAAATCCACAGAACTGCCTTCTAATGCTCTTTACCAGGATATGTCATGTATCTACTAACTATACTCACTGCATGTGATAAATCTGGGAGTGTACAAATCATAGCATACATGAGAGATCCCACTGCACTAGAATATGGAACCCGTGACATATAATCAACCTCATCATCTGACTGCGGACATAAATCAGCTGAAAGTCTAAAGTGTGCAGCTAACGGAGTACTAACAGACTTGGCAGAATGCATGTTAAACCGATGAAGTACTTTCTCAATATACCCTTTTTGACTTAGGTATAATTTACCTGCCTTTCTGTCTCTCAGAATCTCTATCCCAAGTATTTTCTTTGCAGCTCCCAAATCTTTCATCTCGAATTCTTTACTTAGTTGAGCTTTGACCTTTCTTATCTCTTCCTTATTATTAGCCACAATCAACATATCATCAACATATAAGAGCAGATAAACAAATGATCCATCATCAGTCTTCTTAAAGTAGACACAACTGTCATAGCTGCTTCTTCTGAAATCATGAGTTATCATAAACGAATTAAACCTTTTATACCATTGCCTAGGTGACTGGTTCAAACCATAAAGGGACTTTTCAGCAAGCATACATAATCCTCTTTTCCTGAGAGTTCAAAACCTTCTGGTTGTTGCATATAGATGTCTTCCTCAAGTACCCCATGTAAGAATGCTGTCTTCACATCCAGCTGCTGCAACTCTAAGTCATGCATGGCCACAATACCAAGGAAGACTCGAATCGTACTACGCTTTACAATTGGGAAAAAGACATCAGTGGAGTCTACTCCTAGAATCTGACGGATGCCTTTAGCAACTAGTCTGGCTTTGTACTTGGCTTCTTCAACTTCCGGTATTTTCTCTTTTCTTTTAAATACCCACTTGTAGCGAACATCTTTCTTACCCTTAAGTAATTTCACCAAGTCCTATGTGTCGTTCTTACCAAGTGACTCCATCTCCTCCTGCATAGCAATTATCCACTTACCAGAATTATCGCAGCTAATTGCTTCTGAATACATCTCAGGTTCTTCACCGGAATCAATCTCCTCAGCCACGTTTAAAGCATAAGCGACCAAATCAGCCTCTACATATCTCTGAGGGCGTCTAATTTCTCTCCGAGGCCTATCTTTCGCAATGGAATATTGTGAAGGTGCTTGTGATGAGCTCATTCCATCCACAACATCAAAAATAGGCTCTGGAGTAGTCTCTGTAGATATTGGCCCAATCTCAATCTCCACCTGTGTGCTTGTCTGCTTATCTTCCTCAGAAAGAGTTTTAGATGGAGACCCCTGAAGCATGCTAGTCTCATTAAAGATAACATCTATACTGATGATGACTTTCCCGGTCTCTGGACACCAAAGTTTGTATCCCTTCACTCCTTGTCTAAAGCCTATAAATATGCACTTCACCGAACGAGGCTCCAACTTCCCATTATCAACATGAGTATATGCAGGACATCCAAAAATTCTCAAATCAGAATAACTAGCAGGAGTACCAGACCATACCTCTTGTGGAGTTTTCCTTTCAATAGCAATTGATGGAGAGCGATTTACAAGATAACAGGCATACACAGCGGCTTCTGCCCAGAAAAACTTTGGTAGCCCAGCATTAAGAAGCATACAACGCACCTTCTCCATCAAAGTCCTATTCATCCTCTCTGTTACACCATTCTGTTGAGGAGTATGCCGAACTGTATGATGTCTCACAATACCTTCAGCTCTGCATAAGGCATTAAACTCATCAGAACAAAACTCCAATCCATTATCAGTTCGAAGATGCTTCAATTGTCTCCCTGTCTGCTTCTCAATCATGATCTTCCACTCCTTAAAGGTAGTAAAAACATTACTCTTATGTCTTAAAAAAAGGCCCAAACTTTTCTTGAGAAATCATCAATAATAGTCGACATATAGAGCGCACCACCTTTAGATGGTACTCTAGAAGGCCCCCACAAATCAGAGTGAATGTAGTCTAGCATACCCTTTGTGTTATGAATGTCAAGTGAGAACTTGACTCTTTTCTGCTTGCCAAAAATACAGTGCTCGCAGAACTTCAGCTTTGTAATATTTTGACCATCAAGGAGTCCTCTCTTGCTCAATTCAACCATGTCATTCTCACTCATATGACCCAAACGCATATGCCAAAGCCTTGTAACATCAGAATCAGACATAGACGACCTTGCGCCGGCAACATCACCTATTATTGTGGATCCCTGCAGAACATATAAACCGGCAGTTCTCTGTAGTCCCTTCATCACAACAAGAGACCCTTTACTAATCTTCATAGCTCCACCTTCACCAGTGTACTTGTACCCTTTAGAATCAAAAATACTTAAAGAGATCAGATTTCTCTTCAAATTAGGGACGTGCCTCACATCACCAAGTGTCCGAATGACACCATCAAACATTTTAATTCTGACCGTACCAATACCAGCGATTCTGTAGGATGCATTATTGCCCATCAAAACGACACTACTCGAAACCATTTCATATGTTGAAAACTAGTCCCGATTGGGACACATATGAAACGTACAACCAGAATCAAGAATCCATTCCTCACTCTGCTTCAAATCAGCATCAGAGGCAATGAGAAGTTCACCATTACTGTGATTTTCGGCAACATCAACCTCACCAGACTTCTCTGTCATGCACAATTGCTCCAATTTTAGCCATAGTGCAGCAGTGGATTTCTCCTTCAAAACATCCTATAAAATCTCATTCGATAGGTGAAGGTAGATCTGAGATAGGGCTTTTCGATCCTTACGTTCCTTTTCCTCCTTTGTCCATGTTGAGGGCATATTGTCTATCCCGAATAGTGCATCATCCAAGTCCAGATGTACTAGAACCACTCACATCTTAACCTGCCACAGCGTAAACCTGGTGTTGCGATCCAAAAGCGGAACATCATACTTCATGCTTGTGGGATCAGATCGAATCGATAGAGGGGGGTGAATATCGATCGTAAACTTTTTCGGAAAGCGAAGAGTAATTGCACAGCGGAAAATGAAAACCAATTGCTAACACGATTTATTTTTACTTGGTTCAGAGTCGTGGTCGGCTCCTACTCCAAGGCCCACGGTCCTTGACCATTTACGATGGGCAATTATATATTTTTGTAAAAGATTACAAGTCGAGAGTACAAATATAGAATTGAAAAGCAATTACAGCACTTAACAAAATTAGCTTTTACCGACGACTGGAGAGGTTGGAAGTTTCCGGAGCAGGGGTCGTCGTCAGCACTTGAATCACGAGAATAGAACTTGTCGGAGCGGAGCGCTTGAGCGTAGCAGTTGAAAGCAATTGATGTAGAAGCCTTGGGGGTGAACCCCCTTTTATAGTAGTCAGTGGGGCACCTGTGTTGAAGGGGGCGCCTGACACATGGCCTATCCTACGCGAACTCCAATCCGCAGACTCGACCAGCGCTTATCCCTTCAACTGGGGTGCCTGAGCTGATTGGGGCGCCTGTGTTAACACAGGCGCCTAGCTTGACTTGGTCAGAAGGCTTGCGTGGCAGTTTGCTTCGAATACTTTGTTTAACCCTTCACTGGGGCGCCTGTCTCAATACAGGCGCCTAGCCTAGCTAGGGCGCCTCACTCCATTGAGGCGCCTGAGTGTAGAAAACTCCTTCCATTTGTTCCTGCAACCAGGGTTAGTTCCAAAGACATACAAAGCATACAATTGATAATATTAGAACATTATTTACAGCCTGAGCTGTCTTGGTTTTGACTTTGGATCTCCCAAATGGAACCCTAGGTCGAACCGATGCCTAATATTCCCTCCTACGGGGAGCGCGTCCTCACCTATTCCTCTCTGGAGAATTTACCTTTTTGCCAACCGGCTCCTCCAGTTGGACTTTTGCCCAGCTTCACTTACCAGGTCTTCGTGCCCAATCCGCGATCAGGTCTTCGTGCCCAGCTTCAATCACCAGGTCTTCGGTGCCCAGTCCTCGACCAGGTCTTCGTTCTCAATCCCCGATCAGGTCTTCGTGCCCAGCTTCACTCACCAGGTTTTCGTGCCCAACCTTGCATCGGACTTAGTGCCCAATTCATAGAACCAGGACTTAGTGCCTATTGTACCTAGGGCTTTCCTACACACTTAATAAGCTCGTTAGATCACAACCAAATCTTAACTTCTGAACCCTTTGCCATTATAAAAACATAGGTTCGACTTTGGTGCTTCCGGCACCAACAATTTCCCCCTTTTTGATTTATGGCAACACGGTTCAAAAAAGTTAAGTTAAAACAACATATTATTGCAATCTAACAATAGTAAGTAAATAAATTCGTTTATCTCCCCTTGAATTTTCTAATGTCATGCGGGGCTTTTGTAAAACTTTCTAAGTGCTAAGTGTTTTTCAAAATTTAGCAAAAAGCTTTAAGTTTTTGACTAAAGGTTCAACGACGAGCAAAATGCACTCAAGAACTTTTCAACACTTAGATAATTTTTGAAAAGGTTTTGAAAGCCTAATACCTTGTACTTAAAAACTTTTGAAAAAATTTACTTAGGCAAGAAAAATTTTGAAAACTGATTTCCCTTAAAAAGTTTCAATTTTGAGAACTTGGAAAAAATTTTCCAAACTTAGAAAGAGTTTGCTTAACACCATTTTCACCAAAAAAATCTTTAAATAAAATTTGTTTACTAAGAAAAATTTACTTAGCACCATTTGCCAACAAGTTTTTAGAGAGGAAAAAATTAGCTCAGGCAAATTTTGTTTACTCAGAGAAATTTTCCTTGGAAATGTTTTTCAAAATACACTTAGAAATTTTTGAACCCTTTTCAAAGTATTTTGAAAGCACTTAGAAAAAATTTGAAATTTTGTTTACTCAGAGAAATTTTCCTTAGAAATATTTTTCAAAATACACTTAGAAATTTTTGAAACATTTTCGAAGTATTTTGAAAGCACTTAGAAAAAATTTGAAGTACTGAGAAACATTTTTAAGGCACTTAAAAATACTTAGAAAAAATTTAACAATATTTTTAAGTGCTTAAAACAAATCTTTAAAAAAATTTGAAGTACTTAAAAACTGAGCACTTAGAACTTTTTACTTTACTTTTTTTGAAAAAGAGATGGAAATTTTGAAAAATTTGAAAAAAAAAATTTCCCTCTTTTTTTCGTTTCTCTCCCCCTTTACCATATATCAAAAAAATTGATAACAATTAATGCAAAAATTCAAACTTAGAGAAACAATTGAAAATCTGTATCGAACCAACTCTAATTAATTCAAGCAAGAAAAAGGACCGACCCACTTGATCTAGTCTTGTCAAATTCGGGGGTCAAAAGGTTTCATAAAGCGTTCTTAATGAAAAAAACTTGTGAGTGAAAGATCCTACTGAATTGAATTTGATTTATAAATCCCACCAACAAAACTTCTTTCCTTTGCAAAGTACTTAGTATAATTTTTGAAAAACATATCATTTTTGACAAAACAAATTCAAAAATCTTCCTTTTTGAAAAAAGACTAAATATTAGAAAAGAATTAAGTACTTAAATTGCACCCAAAAGAAAAATTATACTTTGAAAAGTATTGTGCACTTGGAAACTTTTTAGAAAAATATTTTGAACTTAATATTGCCAAAAAATTCATTTAGAAAAGGACTTTCACCAAAAAAAAATATTATGCACTTTTCTTTAAAAAAAATTCACTTAGCCAAATATAATGCACTTTAAAAAAACTTGCATTTTGAAAGATATTTTACACTTCAACCATCAGTACTTTGAAAAATATTGGAAACAATTGTTCTTTGAAAAATCTTGCACTTAACACATAATTTTTTTAAAAATAATATTGTACTTAGTATTAAAAACAACAATTTGTACTTTGAAAAATATTTTCTACTTTGAAAAATATTTATACTTCGAAAACTATTAGTATTTTTGAAAACTATTAGTACTTTTGAAACTTCCAATACTCCTTTTAATTTGAACTCCCCCTAAACCTGACACAGTCCTAGGAGGCTTGTTGACCACAAGTTAGTCCTCCTCTGAGTCTTAGGGTTTGATTCAAACAAAAAGAATTTAAAAAGACTAAGTTTAAAACAACTTTTGAAGACTATTTTGTTTTAATGATTTGAAAAACAAATTCTTCTTTTTCTCTTTTCTTTTGAAAAAGTTAATATAAAGAACTGAAAAGAAGAAATTCTATATTTAAAATAATTTCCAAGAGAAAAGCAGAAGGTTTTTGTACAAAAAAAACTTAAGTCCAAAAAATATATATATAAATATCAGAGCCCGGACTGCAGACATTTTTCTTAAAAAAAATATCCTAAGTAATATCCAAGGTGACTTTTGCAACACTTATTTTTCAAGAATAAATCGATTGTTTGAAAGAAATGTTTACAAACATTAAATGGGTGTCAGGTAAGTGAGCAACAAGAAACCTAAAGTATTTAATGATTAAGTTTAAGTATAATGATTTGAAAATTTTGAACTTTGATTTTTGACAGTAAAAAGTTAAATTTGAATTTTGTTAAGTATTAATTTTGAAAAAGCTAAAAAAAATTGAGTTGAATTTTGAAGAATAATTATGTTGAAAAAAATAATGATTTTGAATTTGGTTTAATAAATTAAAGATGAAATTGATTCAGTTTGTAAGGTTGCTTGGTTTGGACTAAACTTTTAGGTCTTAAGCATCTCACCCATTTCTAAGTGACAAAACAGGGTAATCTTATCCTTTTTGTGAGATGCATTAATTTTATCTTTTGATTTTAGGTCAAGACTATGGTTTGATTGAAGCTTGTGTTAGATTTAAATTTATCAAATAGTAAATAAAAAATGAGTTTCGATAATTGGCTTCCAGGTCTTGGCGAGGCACAAAGGCCTTCTTTGGTCATAACCTTATTGGATCAACAACCCTTTCCTTGACAAAGCTTTTTACCGAAAGTTCATTTACAAATTACTCCTTGAAAAATTTTGGTCTATCTAGTTTAGGATTTGGATCGGTAGCTTCGGCTAGTTCCACCAGACTAAACAGACCAAGTAGGGTACGCCTTACCTTACTTGACCTTATTAGAAGGGCTTCCCTAACGTACTATCATCTCACCTCCATCTAATACTAGGTTGTTCAAGTTTCAATCTAGTTAGGTCCTTATTAACCATTTCTAGTCCTAAGTCTAAGCATAAAAAAAATTGCGGAAAGAAAATAGACAAGCAAGCAAGCAATTCAGTAAAATTATTTAACTATAAATATGGTTTTTATATTTGCTCCCCCTGGACTATAGCCTCGATAAGGGTTAGACAAGATGTGAATCTTGTCCTTGGGGATCCAATACTGGTTTGGTCCATCTTGTTTGTTTAAACAGAGCTTGGGGACCCATGCTTAGACTCGGGTTCTAGGTTGGTTCAATACGTAAAAAATGCATGTTGTCTTGACTTGGTTCGATAACCGAGTCCGGATCGATGAGTACAGACTTCTGCTTTCCAAGGATCATGTCAAGAACCTTGGAACCTGAAGTAAACCATTCCAAAGCAACTCTGAGCTCCTTGACTTGAGTTTTCAGGGAGGAATTCTCTTTCTTAAATTTTTGAACTTGAGTTGAGTTTCCTTCCTGAATTTGCTCGGCCAAGAACCTCGAGTTGACTTCCTCTTTCAGGAGTTTTACTTCCTGTCGGAGGGACTCAACCCGGATTTTGGCTTTCGCCAAGTTACGAGACAAGTAAGAAATTAATTTTGATAATTCATATTCTGAATAACCTCTTACAGTGATTTGCCCGTTCTCTGAGATTGTGAGTCTTCCGTCGTCTGGTTCCGATTTTGATCCGGAGTCGACGTCTTCCGAGGTGGTTAGAGTGAGTAGATTTGCGTGCGGGACTTCTTCTTCTTCGGATGATGATTCATCCCAGGTGGCTTGAAGAGCCTTCTTTCTGCGTGCCTTCTTGGTTTTCTTTAGGTTGGGGCACTCTGACTTGAAGTGCCCCTTTTTGTTGCATTCGTAGCAAATAATGTTGGTCTTGCTCTTAGAGCTCGTTGAAGGTTCTGCTGGATCTTCCTTTCTTCGACTTGATTTCTTCTTGCTCGATTGGTACTTTAGTTCTTTGTAGTAATCCCGAGCTAGCCGAACCAACTTGGGTCGATCCCCTTCACTATCTTCTGATTCCGAGTCTGAGTCAGACTCGAGTGCTGGTTAAGGCTTCTTTTTGGGAGCTTTTCCTTGAGATTTTCCTGCAACAAAAGCTATACCTTTCTCGATCAAGGTAGTGTTAGTCTGTTCGTGCAATTCTAATTTAGAAAATAGCTCATCTAGCTTAATTTCAGATAAATTCCTTGAAACTTTGTAGGAATCCACCATAGACGCCCACAGTGAGTTTCTAGGAAAAGAATTTAAAGTATACCTTATCAGGTCACAGTTTTCAACCTTGTGACCTATCGTGTGCAGCCCGTTCATCAGTTCATGGATTCTGGCGTGGAGTTGTGCTGCAGTCTCGCCGTCGTGCATCTTGATTGTGTAGAGTCTGTTAAGCAACAGATCTCTTTTGCTGATCCTCGTGTCGGAAGTACCTTCGTGCAGCTCGATCAACTTGTTCCAAAGCTCCTTCGCGCAGTTGAAGGGTCCTACCCGGTTCAGCTCCTCTTTTGTTAAGCCACACTACAGGGTTTGAGTTGCTTTCGCATTGGCCTCGATCTTCTTCTTCAGTGGACCGTCCCACTCGGTATAGTGTTGCACCACGCCTTGTGCATTTTTAGGAATTTCTAGACCAGACTGGATAATTATCCACATGTCCACCTGAGTTTTCAGGTGGACTTCCATCCTGCTTTTCCAGTAGGAGAAATCTTCTCCACTGAAAAACGGGGGTCTGGCGGTGCTGTATCCCTCTTGCATGGCCATTGAAATTTTCTGAAAAAGAAATAACAAAAAGAACTTGTTCCAAGACTGAGTCTTGGATTAGTAGTGCGGGAAGAATTTTTTATAGCAAAAAAAAATGATCAAGTGGTGTTGCACCAACCTCGATTAACGAAAAAAAAAATTCGTACGAAAAAATAATTTAAAAATTTGAAAATCCGAAAAAAAATCTCAAACTGGTGGATCGGATCGGATCGAATCGATAGAGGGGGGGGTGAATATCGATCGTAAAATTTTTCGAAAAGCGAAGAGTAATTACACAGCGGAAAATGAAAACCAATCACTAACACGATTTGTTTTTACTTGGTTTGGAGTCGCGGTCGGCTCCTACTCCAAGACCCACGGTCCTTGACCGTTTACGATGGGCAATTCTATATTTTCGTAAAAGATTACAAGTCTAGAGTACACATATAGAATTGAAAAGCAATTATAGCACTTAAAAAAATTAGCTTTTACCGACGACCGGAGAGGTTGGAAGTTTCCGGAGCAGCGGGTCGTCGTCAGCGCTTGAATCACGAGAACAGAACTTCTCGGAGCGGAGCGCTTGAGCATAGCAGTTGAAAGCAATTGATGTAGAAGCCTTGGGGGTGAACACCCTTTTATAGTAGTCAGTGGAGCGCTTGTGTTGAAGGGGGCGCCTGACACGTGGCCTATCCTGCGCGAACTCCAATATGCAGACTCGACCAGCGCTTATCCCTTCAACTGGGGCGCCTGAGCTGACTGGGGCGCCTGTATTAACACAGGCGCCTAGCTTGACTTGGTCAGAAGGCTTGCGTGGCAGTTTGCTTCGAATACTTTGTTTAACCCTTCATTGGGGCACCTGTCTTAATATAGGCGCCTAGCCCAGCTAGGGCGTCTCACTGCATTGAAGCGCTTGAGTGCGGAAAACTCCTTCCATTTGTTCCTGCAACCAGGGTTAGTTCCAAACATACAAAGCATACAATTGATAATATTAGAACATTATTTACAGCCTGAGCTGCCTTAGTTCTGACTTTGGGTCTCCCAAATGGAACCCTAGGTCGAACCGACGCCTAATATTCCCTCCTACGAGGAACGCACCCTCACATACTCCTCTCAGGAGAATTTTCCTTTTTGCCAACCGGCTCCACCAGTTGGACTTTTGCCCAGCTTCACTTACCAGGTCTTCGTGCCCAATCCGCGATCAGGTCTTCGTGCCCAGCTTCACTCACCAGGTCTTCGGAGCCCAGTCCTCGACCAGGTCTTCGTGCCCAATCCACAATCAGGTCTTCGTGCCCAACCTTACGTCAGGACTTAGTTGTCCAGCCCGCGGCTAGGACTTAATGCCCAATTCATAGAACCAGGACTTAGTGCCTAGTGTACCTAGGACTTTCCTACACACTTAATAAGCTCGTTAGATCACAACCAAATCTTAACTTCTAAACCCTTTGCCATTATCAAAACATAGGTTCGACTTTGGTGCTTCCGGCACCAACAATGCTTGTCGTTGTCATTAATCCCGGTTGAAATCTGTTGGTGCCGGAAGCACCAAAGTCAAACCTGTGTTTTGATAATGGCAAAGGGTTCAGAAGTTAAGGTTTTGTTGTGATCTAACAATGTTGGTTAAGTGTGCAAGGAAAGTCCTAGGTACACTAGGCACTAAGTCCTGGTTCTATGAATTGGGAACTAAGTCCTGACCGTGAGCTGGGCAACTAAGTCCTGACATAAGGTTGGGCAATAAGTCCTGGTCGCGGATTGGGCACCGAAGACCTGGTGAGTAAAGCTGAGCACTAAGTCCAGGCCGAGGGCTGGGCATCGAAGACCTGGTGAGTAAAGCTGGGCACTAAGTCCTAGTCGTGGGCTGGGCACGAAGACCTGATCCGGGGGATTAGGCAAAAGTCCAACCGGAGGAGCCGGTTGGCAAAAAGGTAAATTCTCCCGAGAGGAGTAGGTGAGGACGCGTTCCCAGTAGGAGGGAACATTAGGCGTTGGTTCGACCTAGGGTTCCATTTGGGAAACCCAAAGTCAGAACCAAGACAGCTTAGACTGTAAATAATGTTTAATATATCATGTATATTTGCTTCTTGTGTTTGGAACTAACCCTGGTTGCAGGAAACAAAGGGACGGTGTTTTTGCAGCTCAGGCGCCTCAATGGAAGAAGGCGCCTCACTGGGCTAGGCGACTGTGTGGATATAGGCACCCAGTGCAAGGCTAAACCAAGCCATCGAAGCAAACTGCCATGGAAGCCTTTGGACCAAGTCAAGCTAGGCGTATGTGTTAACACAGGCGCCCCAGTTAGTTCAGGCGCCCCAGTTGAAGGGATAAGCGCTGACCGAGTCTGCGGATTATGATAGATCGACAGGCGTGCTAGAGGGGGGGTGAATAACACTTTTTCAGAGACGTCTCTACAAGGTTGTTAGCGTAGCGGAATATACAATAAAAATAAACTAATAATAGAGAACAATGCTAACAAACCAGGTTTACTTGGTATCCACCCCAGACGGGTGACAAATCCAAGAATCTGTCGGTGGATCAATCCCCGGATAACCTCTGGCTAGCCCTCGTCGCTCCTTGTGGGTGGAGAAACCTCACCACAATCACTTTCACAAGATCTGGGCACAAAAGACTACTAACTCACTTTACCCAAGCGAGTTTTGTCAAGAGATAGTAGTCTAAACGAGCCCCTTTAAATAGGGCTCGAATCTGAAACAGGCGCTACCAGTCGACTGCCCGTAGGCAGTCAACTGGTCCCAGTCAGATTCGACCGTTGTCGTACAACGTTCGAATCTGCCAGCTTGTTCCAGCCGACACCAGTTGACTGCCCATGGGCCAGTCGACTGGTACACACCTAAGCCTAGGGTTTCACTCCCGAGTACATCTCACTCCGCACTCAAACCCTCCCGGCTTAGCCCCTGAGTACAATCACTCATACTCAGACCCTCACAACCCGGTTGACTCTTTACCACAGCCTCGACTGTTGCCTTCACGCCTTCTTCATCTTCGGCCCTCGTCTCTCGGATGCGCACGCAAACCTCGAGTTTGCCTCTATGCCACCTTTCACGTACGCCTCGAAGTCTGCATCCCTCGGCTCATCGTCCCTGCTATCCATCAGTCCCTCGGATACGCACGCAAGCCTCCTGCTTACCTCTATGCCATCCTTCACCCGAAGACATCAACCAGGTCCATGTGTACCTGTACACCTGCACACTCATGTATACATATGAGAACACAATAAACCCTAACTTAACCATATTGCCCACACACATCAAAACCCTATGATCCTCCAGATCATCTCAGGGCCGATTGCCTCAACAATCTCCCCCTTTTTAATGTATGGCAATATGTTAAGTTAGGTAAACATATAGCAATAACAATAGCAAAAGCAATTGAAAATTAAAGCATAACACACAAGAGACAACCTCCCCCTTAACCTATATTTTCTCTCAATTTTCAATCCTTATTGCCAATACCAAGTTAAGTTTTCCCAACTTAACTTTAAGGTTTCACAACCCAAACCAAGTTAAGTTTCAACCTAAGCCTAACTTAACACTCAAGTTCTCCCCCTTTGACACCATCAAGAAGATTGCCCCAAGCAACCCTAGCCCTGGTGCCAAATAGAACCAACCAGATTTCTGAAAAACCCCTCAGAAATCATGAAATCCCTAACTGTCCACACTCCCAGTCGACTGCGACCCTACCAGTCGACTGATACGCAGTTTTCAGAATTTCCAGCCGAAATTCAGAAATGTGTAAAAAATTTCAGAAAATCCGGAAAAATATGAAATTTTGCAAACACTCTTGTTAAGGTATTCCCTATCCTAGAAAAATATTGGTTTATGAAAAACAACAACCGTGCTTGACTTTTGGTACAAACCCTAAAAACCTCAAATAGTGTCAACTTTGTATCAAGGTTGAAATACAATTATAATTTCCTATATTTGCCAATTTCATTCACCTCCATTTGACATATTAAATGATTCCCAAGCTTCCCTTTTTCATATAAATATTACCATTTTGACAAAAGTTCCTCCTTTTTCTCTCTTAAGTCTAGATGATCATGCCCTTTTCTATAGAAATCCCATCATTTGATTTTCAACCAAATTATGTTAAGTAATATAAACAATATAGAACTGCCAAATCATATCATTAACACATATATAAGGATCATAACTTAAAAGAGACAACATATCATCATTAACACTGAAAGAACTTTCAAGCAATATTCAAAACATCATCAAGTCATGACAAAATTTTCAATAACATAACATAAAAGAGAATGTATCATACATTGAACCATAAAAGCAGTCATGAAATAAACATCTAAAAGAGTAGCTAGGGCCAAAGCCCTGAAGTCATCCAAATAGTTACAATCATCAGAATGGAAAGTGTTTGAGAGAAAAAAAATTACATCAAATAATAATAATGCTCTCAACACTGAACAACTCCCAAAAAACTGCATCATCTGGTCAGAACATATGATCGTCACCGCCTGGAGGAGGAGGAGGAGGTGGAGCCTGATACACGAGATGCATAGCATCTCGTACATGTCATCCTGACGGCTGGTAATCCCATCAACTGCCATCTCAATCCTCTGCTTCGTCTGCTGAAGTCTGTGGATATCCTCACGGATGACATGAGCATCCTCCTGAAGCTGGTGAACATCGGATCGAAGCTGAGTAAACTCCGCACGTGTAACCATCTCACCAGGCTCCTCATCTGAGCTCGATGACTCTGGATGCTCCCTCCAGACAAATGCCCCCTGCCGACTCTCAATACCTGCCAAGGATAATTAGCGTGTGCCAATCTGGTCATAATCCTTGGACAGGTGCCTGACCTGACCACTGGTGACGCGGATACCGAACCGCAACTGGAAAAACTCAGTCAACACATGACAGAAAGGCATATAGATTTTCCCATTAACACTTTGGGAAAAGTGGCAAATGGAGGTAAATACATGAAGAGACACATCTATGTTCAACCTCCTCTCAAGAGCATACATCATTACTAGGTGAGGCAATCGAATCCTTGCCCTCCCCTTAGTAACAATGGGTAGGAGACACTCTATAACAATCTTGTACAGAACATGACTAAATGGACTCATGGGTTTGGCATCAAAGGTACGCTCAGACTCATGCTTATGTCTTCTAAAATAGTGCAAATGAATCTGATCGATAGTCACATCTGGAAACTCAAGCGGCTCAACAATATTGGAAAAGTAAGTATGAACATTGTGTGAAGCCCGACACTCTAAAAAACTAGCCAAAATCATGGCTGAGAAGGGAATGGTAACACCGACCACTCTAGATTCATAAAGATTATTTTCTGAGTCAACACAAGTCAAGTTTGCATAGAACTCCTTGCACAAATCAATATTAACATCATGTTGACAATAAACCAGTTGTTCTATGCCAAAATGGGTGACCATCTCAATAATCTGAGGTGCTTTTTCTTGAAAATAGGCTTTGTTTAAGTACCGACAATGCATTGGGACAAACTCATTCTCTTCAAACCTCTTTTTACATTCTAAGCTCCTAAATCTGGCCTCTTGTGGAGCTTGCGGACCTGGACGGGATGAACCTTCACCCCTAGGTCTCTTAGACACAACCCTAAGATACCAAACACATGCATGCATACCAAGATACCCCCCAAAAGAGAAAATACCAAAGAAAACATATACAAAATATCATATTAGTATCAAAACATAGTTTTAAATGGAGAACTAAATCTTAAATCATGATACCTTTTCGCTAATCTTTTCATGGTGTTGATGTTGAGAAAATGACTTGAGAAGAGGAGTTTTTAACCAACCCTAAGGGTAGATCGGGGTTAGAGGAGGACTTAGAGAGAGATTTTGGGGCTTAGTAAGGCCTGAGGACGAAGGAGAAGCTTGGGAGAGGAGAAAATCGCCGGGTGGATCGCCAAAACCCTAGGGTTTGGCTCCCCCGGCACGCCTGTTTTCTTTTATAAAACCCGCGTCCCAGTCGACTGACAAGAGGCCAGTCGACTGGGAAACCTTACAGAATGTATTTACAGTTGGAACCAGTCGACTGCCCTATGGCCAGTCGACTGGTAAAACTTACAGTAGGTTCCCAGTCCTGGACCAGTCGACTGCCAGTAGGGCAGTCGACTGATACTGAGTTTTTCAGTTTTCCAGTCTGAAATTCAGAAAGGCCTAACTAATTCCACAAATCTTCAAAAAATCTGAAATTTCATGGAGAGATTTGTGGATCCTATATCTACTTGGGAAAAATATAATCTTAATCAAAATTACCCCGAATCCCAAGATTGGTACAAACTTCAAGTCTCTCTAACTTGTATCAATGAAACTAATCCAGAAGTTCTAATTTTGATCTCACTTTGATCCTTCTTCCCATGCTCATTCATAATCTACTAATAACATCAAGTTATATGATGTTTAAGCATTAAAATCAATTCCCCTCAATTATAATTCCAATTTCTTCCTTTTTCACCATAATTCCCCTTTAGTGTGTCAATTCTCTAGGATTGAGACTAACCTTAGTCGTTTGAACCTCTTGGCACACCCTATAGTCCATCTAGTTTCCTAGAAGGAGACCACCTGAGATCCATTAACCATGGATCCCATTTTGGCTTCTAGAGCTCTCCCTTGAGCTCCTATCCCTAGTTACTTTCCTAGGTAACTTATCTACAAGTGCAAGACCACACCGGTGCTCCTCCGGTGCTTCTTGACCTTCTACTCTCACTCTCTTAACTCTATAGACCTTTTGCTTGGTCAACTCCTTCTCTTTTGCCTTAAATGATTTTTCTTTGCCATGTTTGACCTTTTCCTTACCATAGTCATAGGGCATCCTTGAATATGACATTTTATCAACATTTGCCCTTCTAGAATGATATCCTAAACCCGGCCTACCATTCCTGAGAGGTTGATCTTTTTGCATTATCCTTGATCCCTTTGATCCCCTAATGAGTCTATCTAGATTTTTCTCCAGTTTATCAAGTTTTGCTTTCAAAACTTGATTTTCCTTTTCCAAGTTCCTCGTCTTAGGATCATTTGACCTAACTTGATCATTTCTAGATCTACCTATTTTTCTAGATATATTTCCTTTTTCTTAGGGTTTATGCCTTGGTCCTTGGTCCTAGAATTCCTAGGTTTATCATGAAACACAGAATTTTGAGTATTTTGGCACGCAAAAGGGTTTCTATTCCTATCATGATATTTGAAACCAAAATTGCATCTAGACAAACAATCATTTACATTTCTAGCATTCATGGAGGAGTTTTGGACATAAGTAAAATTAGGGATTACCTCCCTTACCCTTGTAGCTCCCCCTTGATGTGAGCTCCTCTTTTTCTTTTCTTCTTTCTCCCATTTCCTTAGATGCTCCATCTTCTTGAGCTCTTTACTCCTTGGACACCTTGTGTGGTAGTGCCCTAGCTCCCCGCATGTGAAGCACCTAATTTTCTTTCTTTTCTCCTTTTGAGCTTCCTCATTCCTACAACCCATATTAGAATTTAAATGAATAGATTTGAGCTTAGGAATTACCTCCTTTTTACCTAGTGGACACTTATCCTTATAGTGCCCTTTTTGTTGCAACCAAAGCATATAATATGCTCTTTTGATTTGACTTTGGCGGAGATGGGAGCTTTCTCTTGCTCTTGTATAGTTGAAGGTCTCTCTTCCCCCTCAACTCTTGATGTTGATACTTCCTCTTCCGCTCTTGATGAGGTGAATGGCTCCTCACTTGAATTTTCAACCTCACTTGATGAGCTTGACACTTCTCCTTCATTTTGGTCTTCTTGGACCCTTGAGCTTATTTCTTCGGGTTCTTCTACTAGTTGGGCTTGTGTAGGGTTCTTGTGAAGTTCTTCTAGTTTGCTCCATAACTCATACGCATTTTTATATTCTCCTACACAATTCAACACATTTTTAAGCAAAATATCAATCAAAATGTTAATTACCTTTTCGTTTGCCCTAGATTGCTCTTGTTGTTCATCTGTCCAATATCTAGGCCGAAGCCTCTTGCCGTACTTGTCTCTCGGAATTTCAAAGGGGTCTTCAATGGTCATTCTACACTCCCAATCCATTCCTAGCCAATTTTCCATCCTTGTCTTCCAATGGCCGAATTCTTCATGATTGTAGGATGGTGGTGTGTTGATGTCTTGCCCCAACTTATCTTCCATGTTCTTCTTCCTCTAGCGTGTGCTCCCTCGACGGTTAGTCCGATCAAGAGCGGTCCTTGGCTCTGATACCAACTGATAGATCGACAGGCGTGCTAGAGGGGGGGTGAATGACACTTTTTCGACGTCTCTACAAGGTTGTTAGTTGCGCAGCGGACATACAAATAAAAATAAACTAATAATAAAGAACAATACTAACAAACCAGGTTTACTTGGTATCCACCCCGAATGGGTGACTAATCCAAGAATTCGTCGGTGGATGAATCCCCAGATAACCTCCGGCTAGCCCTCGTCACTCCTTATGGGTGGAGAAACCCCACCACAATCACTTTCACAAGATCTGGGCATAAAAGACTACTAACTCACTTTACCCAAGCGAGTTTCGTCAAGAGATAGTAGTCTGAAACGAGCCCCTTTAAATAGGGCTCGAATCTAAAACAGGCGCTACCAGTCGACTGCCCCTGGGGCAGTCGACTGGTCCCAGTCATATTCGACTATTGTCATGCAACGTTCGAATCTGCCAGCTTGTTCCAGCCGACACCAGTCGACTGCCCATGGGCCAGTCGACTGGTACACACCTAAGCCTAGGGTTTCACTCCCGAGTACATTTCACTCCGCACTCAAACCCTCCCGGCTTAGCCCCTGAGTACAATCACTCATACTCAGACCCTCACAACCCGGTTGACTCTTCACCAGCAGCCTCGACTGTTGCCTTTACGCCCTCTTCATCTTCGGCTCTCGTCCCTCGGATGCGCACACAAACCTCCAATTTGCCTCCATGTCATGCTTCACGTACGCCTCGAAGTCCGCGTCCCTCGGCTCATCGTCCCTGCTATTCAATGGTCCCTCGGATGCGCACGCAAGCCTCCAGCTTGCCTCTATGTCATCCTTCACCTAAAGACATTAACCAAGTCCATGTGTACCTGTACACCTGCACACTCATGTACACATATGAGAAAACAATAAACCCTAACTTAACCATATTGCCCACACACATTAAAATCCTATGATCCTCCAGATCATCTCAGGGTCGATTGCCTCAACACTGTGTATGGTGTCCAAAATAATGTTTGATATTTTTGCTCCAATAACTCTCCAGCCCTCTTAAAGTTGGCACCATTATCTGTAATTACCTGCATTATATAATCTACACCTATCCCTTGAACTACACTACCCATCAAATGATATATGTAGGGTGCATCATGAAAACTGTAGTTGCATCAATAGATTTATGAAATATCACCTTTCTATTGTAGTATAGTAGAAAGTTGATAATGCTCATCCGTGTAGGTCCTGTCCAGCCATCACACATCAACGTAACCTCATATAAGCTTCATTGCTTTTTTGCATGATAGGATCCAAGTTTTGATCTCCTCCACTTGTTCATCTAAATATGAACCAGCAATTTCATATGCAGTCGGTGGTTGAATACCAGGACTAAATTTTTGGATGTTAGACACCATGCTACGGTAGTATGTGTTGTTTGCTGCATTAGGAGGAATATGATTAAAATGAAAAATTTTTGCAATACTTTTACCGATTGATTTCTTCATCTCTTTTGTGTATGCATCATCAATCCTAGTTTGTTTGCTAGCTTGGTCTAGAAATGCCAATGGATCAATATCAGCAATATCAACTGCACGTCTTCGTCCCATAGAAGGAAAAAAACTGACCAATACCACTTTGTGTTGAAGTCATACGAACACTAGCACTCCTTCCTAATGTCGTTGCAGTAGTTGAGTCACTTCTACTAGTACTAGCTGAGTCACTTCTATGTCGCATATTTTGCTCATAGTCATATTGAGTTCGAGAGGCACCGAGAACTACTAAAAAATCTTCATCGTTTGGAACTTCACCACGACCTTCAAATTCATCATAAATTGGCTCTCTTGAGATTCGACTATCAAGAAGATCACGTTGTCGTTGTTGTTTAATGCTTTTTGACCTTCAAGTTCCTTTTTCATTGCACGACAAACTTCTTGAGAAACTTTTGGATAATTCGAAACATCTGAATATCCACCAGCAAGATGTTGTTTTAGGCGTGTGACCCCACCACCTTGTCCAATCATATCGCAATGTAAACATTGCCAATGGAATCGATTCTCTAATCGGCGTGCGTGTCTCCAAGCTGGATTAGATTGTTGTTTTGGTGTCATTACCTATGTCTTATAAAAAATTAAGAAAAATTCACAATGTTAGCTCAAATAATAGTCATCATTGTCAAGAATAATTTTATTATTATAAACAAATAAATTAAATATATAAAAGACAACTTCATGAAAGTAATCTTCTATAACACATTTTTATCAAATAAACTTGGAACAATAATATTAATTATTTAAATAATACATATTTAAAATAATAAAAATATTAAAATATTAATTAAATATAAAACAGTAAATATAATAAATAATTATCAGATTATAAAATGATTTTTTTGAAATTTTTTAGATTTTATTTAGGTTTTTTTTTAAAAAAATAGAATTTTAAAATAATATTTAAAATAGAAAAATAAATTCAAAAAACTCATTTACGTCAAAAAATTCAGAAAATAAATTTAGAAAGGAAATGTTATATTTAAATAAATACTTTTATTATTTTTTTAAATATCATTTACGTGAGAAAATCGGGAAAAAATTCCCGATATTTGTTTTCGCCGCTGAGCCGAACCTGGCCGCCCCACGGAGATCCGCTGGAGTCGCGTGTCCAACGGCTCCAGCACCGTCTGGCGAAGATCCCGGCGACGCCGGAGGCTTCCAACGACCCCTCCGGTGACGCCGGGAGTCCCGCAATGTCTCCGACTCGCCAGAGATCCGCCGAAGATGGAGGAATCGCGCATCCAGCTCCAGCAGCATCCAGCGAAGCTTCCGGCGACCCCTTTGGCGACGTCGGGAAGTCTCGTGATGCCTCCGGCGCAGCTGCACAGATCGTTTCATCATACCTGTCGTCGTCGTCGCCGCCGCCGCCGCCTGGAGCTCACTTCGCTGCTGTCTCCACCTCCTCGCGCTGCTGCTGCTCACCACCGGCAATCTTCCTTCCTCTTATAGCCATTTGATCTTGCTAGACAGGCTGGCACACGACACACGCGATTCCTTCTATCATGTGTGTCGTGCGCGGTTGCTGTTGCACGATTCCTTCTGTCGCGCACCGCGAATCTCGCTGTCGCCACTCGCCGTTGTCGCCGCATGACGCACGTCGTGACACTCGAAACCCCTCGCCTCCTCGTGCCAATTTCGACGCACCAGCGGAATGGTAATTTTCGCTGGTGCCGCCCGAAACCTAACGGCACCGCAAACCTTGATCATAACTTGAAACGTAGGGTTGCTGTAGAAAATCGAATCATTCCCGTCGAAGCCCGGTGCCCCGTCGATCATCTCCATCATTTTCAGTGACATTGAGGCTGCCCTGTGTCTGGCCGGTCACGTCCAGCGCCTCCGCACCCCCGCATTGGAGCTCCGCTGCCCTCTCATGCAACTATCGAGTCTCGACGAGCACAACCTCATTCCTTGGCTGCTTCTCGATTCTCCTCCACCACTCGCTCCCACTCGGCGACTGGATCGGGGAAGGAGGGAGAGGGCAGTAGCGTTGTGCTCAAGTGGAGAGGAGTATGTAGCGGCGTTGGGCTCGCATGGGGAGAAGTTGGCGTCGGGCGAAAAGCGTCTACGATTGTGCCCTAGGAGAAGAATTAAAGGTAGGCTTAAAAGTTTTGGTTTTTTTTAAAAAGACCCTTAAAGTTTGGGTTATTCAACTTCTACCCTTAATTTTCAATTTTTTAAGTTTTTTCCCGTCCATGTTTTCAATATTTAACATTCTCCCCACTAATAAACATTTGGTCCCAAAATTTTACTAGTAAACCACAACAGGTACTAACAACTCACATACGGTATAAATTCTAAACGAAATCAATTATATGCACCTTTGGTAAATAAATGAGAATAGCATGCTCTGATCGTGTCCTTGAGCTCCCAAGTTACCTCCTCATCAGAGTGGTGTTGTCATCCTCATTTTTGACCAGCCGGATTATCTTATTTCGCAATCGATACTCCTTGTTCCCCCAATTCCACATAGGTATCACCTCATAGGTCGCGTTTGGCTATAGTGTAATCGGTACGTCCGTCAAGATATGGCCAGGTTCTGGTATATACTTCCACAACATGGATACATGGAATACATCATGAACGCCACAAGGGATGGCAGTAATGATAGACGATAAGCTACTGCTCCAATCCTCTCCAAATCTGGAAAAGTCTAATGTAGCGCGGAGCTAGCTTACCCTTCAAACCAAATCTCTTCACCCCATTCATGGGTGATACTCATAAGAACACATGATCACTCACAGAGAACTCCAAGGGTCTTCGTCTCCGATTCGCATAACTCTTCTGGCAATCCTGAGCCTCTGACATCTTGTGCCTGATAGTACGGACTAGCTTTGCATCTCGCTGGATCCTCTGAGGTCCTAGCAACTGAGATTCCCCAACCTCTTCCTAGAGAGTGGCTATCCGACAAGACCTACCATACAACGCCTCAAACGGTGCCATCTGGATAGCTGAATGTTAGTTATTGTTGTAGGCAAACTCAACTAAATATAAATGATCCTCCCAGCTACCTTCAAAATCCATAACACATAACCTCAGCAAATCCTCTAGCATCTGAATAGTCCGCTCTGACTACCCATCTGTCTCCGGATGAAAGGTCGTACTGAACCAAAGCTTGGTACCCATGGCCTGCTGCAGGCTCTGCCAGAATCGCGAAGTGAATCGGGGTTCTTTGTCTAAAATGATACTCATCAGAATACTATGTAACCTGATGATCACTTAGCAATATAACTTTGCCAGTCTGTCTAGTGAATTTGTCCTCCGAATCGTTAAGAAATGCACGGATTTGGTTAATCGGTCCACGATCGCCCAAATCGCGTCGTGTCCTTATCGAGTCCTCAATAAACCCATAATGAAGTCCATAGTGATATGCTCTCATTTTCACTCAGGAATAGGGATCTCTAAAGTAGTCTAGTAGGTCTTTAATGCTCGGCCTTCACGTGCTGACACACTAGAGATCTCGTTACAAAATCCGTGATGTTTTCTTCATTCCGTTTCACCAATAGGAACATCTCAAGTCATGGTACATGCGGGTCCCACCTGGAGGAATAGTGAATCAGGACCGATGAGCCTCGTGAAGCAACCCTTCCATGACCGGATGTGACTCTACTATGCACAATCTCTCCCGGAAATACAGGATGCCCTCGTCATCTAGTATAAAGTCAGTCTGCTGCTCGGAGGTTACTCGGTCGTCTAAGAATTACAGATGCTGATCACTAGCCTGAGCCTCTCTAATCTGCTTCCTAATCAGTGACTGAGCAACCATAGTCACCAAAACATCCCTCTCAATCTGTCCTTGCGCCTCCAGTCACAATTTTAAGAAACTCTGAACTAACTCTGTGACCATAACCCGGTTGCTAGCAAGAACCCCCGGAATTTCCTGCTTAGTGCAACTGCTACCTATTAGCCCTCCTTGTATGATAGCTAAGGGCACAATAGTAATCCTTCAGGAACTTCATCCATCATCTCTGATGAAGATTCATCTCCTTTTGAGTGAGTAGGTACTTGAGGCTCTTGTGATTCGTGAAAATCTCAAACGTGATTTCGTATAGATGATGCCCCCATATCATCAAGGCGAACACAATAGCGGCAAGTTCTAGGTCATGGATTGACTAATTCTTCTCATGCTCTTTTAGCTGACAAGAAGCATAAGAGACTGCCCATCTGTGTTGCATCAGTACCACGCCCAAACTCTGATATAACATGTCAATGAAGAAGACGAAGCTATCCGCTCCCAAAGACAACTATAAAATAGATGCAGACACCAATCGTTGTTTCAGCTCCTGAATGCTAGTTTCGCAAGCCTCTGACCAAACAAATTTTACGTCCTTTCTAGTCAAACGTTGGCGTGCAAGTGTGTAGCAATAGTTATGGCGTATACATATGTGAGTTTATGAGTACTGTCAAGTACTAGCAAGTTAACAACATTTCTAACAATAATCTATCAAGTATTGTCACGTACTTTACATACCTGCCAATATTAATACAAGAATACAGAAAGTTGTACCTAGTACATATGGATTTGAATGTATGATATTGCCTTAAATGTATACCTAACCCTTATGGATTTGAATGTATGATATTGCCTTAAATGTATACCTAACCCTTCTTGTTGACTAACAAATCTTGATATCTAAGACTTGATGAAATAATAATGTCTACCTTCTTCTTCCTTTCATTCCAGGATAAAAGATCATCAAAATCATATCTGCGTAGTGCGCACTTACCCATCAACTTAATAGAATTCCGTATCGCTCATCATTTTTTTAGAAGATAAATGATTAACTTAACTCAATGTTTACATGTTGCAACTTGATGTAAGTTCTAGCTTATCGAAACACTATCACAGACTCAAAGATCATTTAACTCCTAAATAATTAGTTGCTCACGGTCATTACATATAGATGCTATGATTAGCAAATTGTGTATAGCTAATTCCACCTATTCTGCCCAAATATGTGTCAAGAACTTACATATGTCTTCCAGATTATCTAACCAAGTATGAATGATTCAAATGTTAGAATCTTCATGCAACAGAAATTCATCAGTCCTCTATTGATCGACCAATAATGATACCCGTGCTCCATGTCTCACCAAGTTGATAGTAACTGGAATTGGTACCGCTGATAATATGGTAAGAGAAATTTCTAAAGACGGCAATATTTGACCTTCAATAGATTATTGACAGGTTTGACCTTAGCTTTCCGACTCAACAGCTGGAGCTATTAGAGATACAATATTCTCCGTTCCAAGGTCAATTCCATAGCATGTCAACTGATCACCTCCATGGTCGACCCCGACCACAATCGCAAACAAACAAATTAACTATATGTCATCAAGGCAAAACCAAGTCTATTAATACTGACTTGTCCAGTATAGAACAGATATATCATCCGATTAAACTGGGACATATCTAGCCAACCCTATACCAGATAATGAATACAAAAGGTAGAGGAATTCTAGAGAGATATACCGCCTATCGCCTGGAGAAATCGATCGCCATCATGTCCCTACATAACGAGATTAAGAAAAATGACTCCATAAAATCCAAACATATACCTGAACTCGAGCACTTGAAACCCAAAAGAATTTATATTATAAAGACTTTGTAAAAATCTAAAAATTCAGAACCAGATAAACTCAACAAAAACCTAAAACATACCTAAGTTACACTTATAAAACTGGGCTCGGATACCACTAAATTATCAAGTCCCCGGTGTTGAGGCAATCAACCCAAGAATGATCGGGACGATCATGGTTTTGATGTGTGTGTGTCAATATGTTTAAGGTTAGGGTGTTGTGTTGTATTTGATATGTGTGATTGAGTTTGCAGGACTTGGAGAATCACACATGGAGAACATATCTAAGGGACGAGAGCCGAGGGAGGAGGACTCCAAGGGCAAGCCGGGAAGTGGACTTCAAGGGCACACGTGAAGGGTGGCATGGAGGCAAGCCAAGGGAAGACTTGTGTGTGCATCCGAGGGACGATAGCTAGAGGAGAAGACTTCAAGGGGCAAGCCAAGGGAGCATACCTGAAGCCACACGTGAAGGAGAGTGTTCGGATTGAATGTAAGTGAGTGGAGAGGCTGGGCAGTCGATTGGTAGAAAGGCAGTTGACTGCCAAAACTCACAGAAAGTTTTCAGCCTCGGACCAGTCGACTGCCCCAGGAGCAGTCGACTGGTCATCCCCAAAAAACTAGTCGTTGGCTGGTATTTAAAGCTAGGCAAGTCGACTGCCCCAGCGGCAGTCGACTGGTGCGAGGCTGGACAGCTTGCGAAGTTGTCATGTTCTCTTATTTAAAGGGGACTTTTTGGCATGAGAACGGTACAGTTTCTTACTGTAAGAAAGTGCTGCTCATGCCAATACTCCTCAGATCTTCCTCTCGCTTTTCGTCGCATCTTGTAAAGAGGAAGAAGATGTTTTTGTAAAGGTTTCTCCACCTTGAAGGAGGGTTTCATAGTGGAGAGTGTGCAACCGCCTGGATCCTTGGATTAGTCACCTTTCGGGGTGGATACCAAGTAAAAATCTCCTTGTTAGCGTTGAATTTGTTATTGCTTATCATTTTTGTTTGTATTGCGCTAACAATCTTGTAGAGAAAACTTTGAAAAAGTGCTATTCACCCCCCCCCCCCCCTCTAGCAACACACTCGATCTTACAATTGGTATCAGAGCCGGTTCGCTTTGGGAGAACTCACCTTCGACCGGAGTACAAAGAAATGGCATTTCAAGAGGGATATAGCACCACAAGGCCTCCTTTCTTTGATGGAAACAATTTCGCCTACTGGAAAGGTAGAATACAATATTACTTAATGAATGACATTGAGAATTGGATAAGTGTTGTAGATGAATTCGATGCACCCGTCGACGAAAGAGGAGAGCCACTACCAATGAGAATTTGGCCGAAGGAAGTCATAAAGAAGGTGCAAGCCAACGCAAAGGCTACCACTACGCTTCAATGCATACTTTCAAAGGAACAACTCAACAAGGTGGGGCATTTCAAGAGCGCCAAGGAATTATGGGAGAAACTCGTCGAACTTAATGAAGGGTCCAACAAGTCAAGAAGGGCAAAGAAGGATCTACTAGTTGCCCAACTACAATCACTCTCCATGAAGAATAACGAGACGGTTAGCCAATTACATGGAAGAGTAAAGGAGATCATCAACGAACTACATGTAATTGGTGAGAAAGTGGAAAACCGAGATCTCGTGAGGTATGCCCTACAATCCTTCCCGAGAACTACATTGTGGGCATCAATGGTTGATGCCTACAAAATATCAAGGGATCTTTCAATGGTAAAGTTAGACGATTTGTTTTGTGAATTTGAATTACATGAGCAAGCTAACCTCTCTTCTAAAGAAAAAAGTGTAGCATTTGTTGTAGAGAAGGAAAGGAAAAAGAAGAAGGTCGTATATTCATCATCATTTGACTCAGAGGAGTCAAGCACTTCTATGGATAGCGACCAAGAAGCATTCATGATAAGGAAAATGCGTAGAGCGTTTAAAAGTTTTTCTAACAAGTCTTATGCTAGGAAAGGTTCAAAGAGTAAGAGCAAAGGGAAGTAGATAATTTGCTACAACTGTCACCAAGAGGGACACATGAAGAATGAGTGTCCCCAACTAAAGAGAAGAAAAGAAAAGAAGGAGGAAAAGAAGAGGAGTGACAAGAAGAGGTCAAAAGGAAAAGAGAAGAGTGCCACCAACCTCAAGACTACTTGGGATGATCCATCATACTCGGAGGAGGAAGAGGAGCATGTGTCCCACTTTGCACTTATGGGAGTGGGCCATTTGGAGTCATCCGATGATGAGAAAAGCTCAAGTAGCGAATATGAAAGTGGCTTCTTGATAAGTACCATTTTGTTGATTATTTTAATTGCTAAAATCCATGTTTGACCCATGTTTTACTTGCTTAATGGTGATTTTACCCTAGGTTTTAGGACTTCCTCTTATTTTGGACTTAATTACAAATTTGCACATATTTGGATTATTTGGCCACTAAATTTTTTATCTATTTTTGTAGGCATGAAAGGATCCTGGACCTAGGGCATACTGGGTTAAACTTGAGTCGGAAGTGGACCCGGATCGAGTTATCAAGCTTCGGATTAATCCGGGTCGGGCCGTCCGATTCAAAAGCGGCTAGATCTGAATCATCTGGGACCATCTGAAGCAATCCGAGCTAGGGTTAGGGTTGATCAAGCACTCTAATCAAGATCTGAAGGTTTCATCCCAATCAGAGCTCATTCAACCGTTGGATCAAACTCAGAGGGTTCTAGATCGTCCATTCAAAGATTAGGTTGATCTGGACCATCCGTTGCACATCTGGAGGATCCGAGCTACCACGAGGTAGATCCTGACCCCTGATCATCATCATTAAAGTTTGGATTAAATCAGAGCAAGATCAGCCGTTGGATTTTATCAAATTAATCTGGGTCGTCCATGTTTAAGTATTTAATCAAAATTCGCCGCAGCTTCTCCTTGTCGCGTCTCCGCCGCACTGTTTTCTTCCTTCTTCATTTTTTTTCTGCATCTTCTTCAGCAATTTCTCCATCAAAGAGGCGCGACCACTCGATCCTTCATTAGAACAAGTGTTAGGTCAGTGGAGAGAGTGCGCTGTGAAGTTTCCAGATTGGATTTTGCCCAACAACAGAGCTGCGTGAGGTTTCAGTAGCTTTGTTGTCTGATTTAGCCAATCTCAGCTGTGGACCATCCTCATTCCATCCGAGCTATCTGGAGGGGTTCCCTGGAAGGCTCGGAGCATTCCCAAACCTTTATCGTAATCCACCACAGCGAGGTCGAAGCAATCGGTTGCTGTTTTCAGCTTGAGCAGAGATTGAATGGATTTGATCGCAGAGACTGAATTTCCACTGATTTGCTAAGCTTACGGGTTCGAGGCCAGCCCTTGCGTGACGAACAAGGAGTACCTGAGCTAAGGGAGGATTGAGGATTAGATTTCTTAGTTAATTTTCAGTTATAGTCTGTAATTTCGATTCTGCCACTGTTTCGTTTCTGATTTCTATTCAGCTGCTGTAATTTTCGTTTTGAATTGTTTTTGCAGTAGTTAAGTTTCAATTCGGCAAGTAAATTAGCTAGTGAGTTAGTTTAGTGCACAATAGTTTCTAATTACAGCCTATTTTCTGTCTACTTGCTGCGTATCAACTTGTAAGCTTGCGTATCAGGCCATTTCTGCAATTTCATTTCCAGTTTCAGAATTCTTCAGATTTTTCACATGTAGTGTGTTCATTTAGTTGAGCTGAATTTGTTTTACTTTTAGCTTCGTTTCTGAGTTTCTATGTAGCTTAGGAATCCTGTGTTCAGTCCCTTGCTTCATTTCTGCATTTTATGTCAATTCTTGTTTTGATCAGCCCCTTTCTTGCGTGCCAGATTTTATTTCTGCAAATGTTCATGTTAGTTTCTTAATTGTGTATTGGTGAGAATCCTTTTTTTTTCTGAGCATTAGTTGTTACTTTGCAATCTGATTTGTGAGTCTTAGCATTGGATTTGCCTCTTAATGTTTGCGTTCAGTTCTGCATTCCCGTATTTGCTTTATTACTGCATTTTTTCCATTAATGTCCTGCATTTCTGAATCCACTTCTTCCATTCAATTGTTTCTGAATTGGACATCCTCATTTCTGAAATCTTCAGTTAATATTTCTGAAATTGTGTCAAATTAGCTCAGTTTCCACTTCTGAACTACCCTTGCAGTTGTTTCATCCCAAGGCAATTGAGATTGAGTTCTGAACTGGGTTTCAATTTGCGCAGCAGACCTTTCTTGCGTGCCAATTATAATCTCTGCACTTTCGGTAGCTTGTGAAGTTTGTATTCTATTTGTGTGTTTTCATCCAATTGATGTACATCAATTGCTACCCATCAATTTATAGAGCTGAATTTAGTTAAGTTTTTGGCACAAAGGTTGTTCCCTTGCGTATCAAGTTGGCACCATCTATGGAATCGGTTTTAAGTGAAGATTCAGCTAATGATTCATGGTTTTGAGCTGTAATTCCTGTAGTTAAATAACCCTTTTAGTGAGCTATTGCATTCGAATTCAGCTTGTTTCACAGCTAGCTCATTTCTTTAACTTTAAGCTTCATTCTGAATATTAGTTTTAGCTGCTGCATTTCTTGTATCAAAAGAAGTTTTGGCATCGATTGACGTCAAGTTAAGTGGGATTTTTAGTGCATTGTAATTTCTGATTGCAACCAAAACCAAATCACATTCGAAACCTAAATTCACAAACGACACATAAACACAAGCTCGAATCACACAAAAGCAACTAGTCCCGAGGAAAAATACGACCTGTGGCCCCTTTACTACGTTTTCATACTTTGATTGCGAAAAGGGTTTCCAGCTTTTTATAAATATTTAAATTTGGAGGACCCACACATTTCGTGACAGCCTATTTTGGGTCCATCACTGCTCATCATCATCATCCGAATCCGAGGCTTCGGTAAGTGAGGTATATAGTCTACCTTCTTCTACTCTTGTCAAGATTATTTCTAGTACAAATATGGATTTGGCTAAAGCTAGAAGAAAAATTAAGGACTTAATGGATAAAGTTACCATGCTTAAAGTAGAATCTACAAAACTTAAGGAAGATTTGCATGCTTTTTCTACCATGTCACATGATACATGTCTTGAAAATGAAAATAGGGAACTAAGGGAAAAGGTAGAAGACCTCACCAAGGCACTTAGGAAATTTCAAGTGGGCTCTAGCAACCTTGACATGATGATAAATAGACAAATGGTCGACGACCTAAGGGTACTAGTGGAGGATACACTGATTCGGACTATGCGGGGTGTAAACTAGATATGAAGAGTACTAGTGGAGGATGTTAATTCCTTGGGTTTTCTTTAGTTAGTTGGAGTAGTAGGAAACAACCATGTGTTGCGCTATCAACAACGGAAGCTGAATATGTGACAATGGGTGGTTGTGTGTCCCAACTTCTTTGGATCATGTACACTTTAGAGGATTATGAGTTACATTATTCCAAGGTCAAAGTCTTGTGTGATAATGTGAGTACAATCAATTTGACTAAGAATCCGGTTCACCATTCTAGAATAAAACACATTGAAGTGAAGCATCACTTCATTAGAGACCATGTGGCAAGGAGAGTGTAACGACCCGGCCCCTCGGCCCCTTTGGCGGCCAAATCAACATTTGGCGGCCCAACAACTTGGCCCCTCGGCCCAACAACCTGACCCCTCAACCCAACAACCTGGCGGCCCAACTTTGACGACCCCTTAGGTCGTCGACCATTGGCCATGTCGTTACTCACAAGAACTTCCCACCCCTGGCCAGTGAATTTTTTGCCTTCCTCAGGATTCGAACTCTAGACCTCCTAGGACAAAAAATCCACTGGCTAGGGGTGGGAAGTTCTTTTGAGTAACGACACGGCCAATGGTCGACGACCTAAGGGGTCGTCAAAGTTGGGCCGCCAGGTTGTTGGGCCGAGGGGTCAGGTTGTTGGGCCGCTAAATGTTGATTTGGCCGCCAAAGGGGCTGAGGGGCCGGGTCGTTACAATAAAAAGGCGCCTTTTATGTAGCAACCCCACCTCTCTAGTCCCCGCAGGCAACCCTCTAGGTCGGCGACCCTACGGTCTTCCCACTCCCTGCAGTGGGTTTTTGTCTTCCTCAGATTCGAACCTTAGACTTCCAGGACAAGTACAAAGGTTCCTTGAATCTGGTAGCCAAGTGAGCTGGCTCAATTGGTTACCAGGATTTATAAACTCTAGTACTTAGCCTGGAGGTCTAGAGTTTGAATCCTGGGGAAGTTAAAAATCCACTGGCCAGGGGTGGGAAGTCCTCGTGAGTAACGGCACGACCGACGGTCGACGACCAAAGGGGTCAGGTTGTTGGGCCGCCAAAAATGGAATTTGGCCGCCCAAGGGGCCGAGGGGTCGGGTCGACGGGTCGGGTCGTTACAGGGAGACATAGAATTACACTATGTTGAGTCAAAGTCAAACCTTGCCGACATTTTTACCAAGCTTCTTCCCGAATCGGAGTTCACATCCTTAAGAAGAGGCCTTGGTATGTGTTTTATAGAGGTATAGGATGAACCTTGGAGTAATACAATAGGAAGGTGGTGCTTGATCCATTAGGATGATACAATTGGTTCACTTGTGCTTGTGGCATAGTGTTGAATCATTAAATATATCAAAATTATTAAAAATAGATCAACCATGGGGAAAACAAGTATTTAATTAATGGGCATTTTGCCCAAAGATCATGGTTGGACATTTTAAACATTTGAAAACCATTTTATATTTTATATATTTTGCTATAAGCTTAAAAGATATATGATTGCAAAACTAAGTTGAGATTTTGATACAAACTTAGTGGTTTTCAAGATTTTTGAACTTTAGTCAAAAGTCAAGTATGCTTGAAATTTTTTCATGAACTGATATTTTTTCATGATAGAGTATATTATATCAAACATGCCTGCAAACTTTTACAATTTTTAGAATTTTCTGGAATTATTTGGAGGTTTTTGAAATTCGGCTCAGAAGCTGAAATTTCACACTTACAGAGTATCAGTCGACTCGACTGGCACGCCTGATTTCAGCCTGCTGAGAAATTTTTCAGAAATCAAAATTTCTCTCATTTGATGTCATAGGTTAGGGTTGCTTGGGGCAATCGTTTTGATGGTGTCAAAGGGGGAGAATGAGTAGTTTAAGTTAGATTTTTAGCTTAAATTGGGTGGTTTAAGTTAGATTTTTAGCTTAAATTTTGACTTAATCTTGGATTATGAGGAAAAATTAAAAATGGATGAAAGCATAGGTTAAGGGGGAGGTTACCTCTTAGATGTTGCTATGTCTTATATTTTTAATTGTTGTTGCTTGTTGTTAAGTTAGGTTTGCAACTTAACTCTTGGTTTATGATAAGAATTGAAAATGTGAGAAGACATGGGTTAAGGGGAGGTTCCTCTTGGTTTCACTATGTCTTATTTTTCAATTACTATTGTTATTTAATGTTGTAGGTTATTATTTATTCTCTAACTTAAACATATTGTCACACATCAAAAAGGAGGAGATTGTTGAGGCAATCGGCCCAAGAATGATCGGAAAGATCATGGTTTTGATGTGTGTGTGTCAATATGTTTAAAGTTAGGGTGTTGTGTTGTATTTGATATGTGTGATTGAGTTTGCAGGAGTCACGCCACCAGAGGCACATGCTTTCTCGAAAATCAGGCAGCATCTCCCATGTACGGCGGACAATATGAGGCAATAATACATAATATCTCACCAATATAGCTCAGCCACAAGCGGCTGGCAGGACAATAATATATAAAAAACACAACCACGCAGTTTATATTTGGATAAAAGATAATGGGTGGCTCAGCCACCATAAACATAAAACAAGACTACAATCCCAAAAGAGAACTCAAATGTCTCTGATAACAACAAAACCGGTTCGAATACACGAAAATAAATAAAAGGCTAAACTCACCAAGTGCCGAAAACAAAACACCCGAGCCAAAACGGAAACCACTCAACACTGGGGACTGGCAACTGGATCCTCTCCTGGCTCCAAGAAATACTTCTACCTGCTATCTGAAACAACAAAGAAGAAAGCAGGGGTGGTGAGTCCGGGTGGACTCTGCGGGTATATGAGTAGACAATAAGCATGGCATAATACAAGATAACCAAGTAGAGATTCCAATAGGGTACAGTCCATAAGGAAATATAGAAACCTAATCATGCATAACATATGTAAATCGACATGGTATAAAGTCCGAATAACTACTAAGCAGGTATAGAACAACTCAACAACAATAATATCAAGATATACATACATGTCAAACATGTGCAACAATCATAGCTCATATAAGTGAAACAAACACAAGCAAATGCATAAAAGAAATACGTATGCACATGATGCAATGACATGTGTCACCCCTGACGCCAGTCAAGCTGTCAACACATCCCATCTGTGTGACCTAGTGGGTAGGACTGTGACAACTGTACCACTCCAACAACAACAATAATACCACATAAGGCGTGGTTGAGTGGACAGGATGCTGGGGAGCTCACACTCCAGACCCCGGTACATCGGGGGAGCTATCAACAGCTACAATATCCCTCGAAAACAACGGTGAGGGTGAGCCACCAACGACTCATCCCACTAAAAACAACGGTGAGGGTGTCACTGTTTGGCACAACAAGATAGATGCTCACACTCTAAACAACTACCACGACAATAAGTGGTTGAGTGACTCGAGCAACAATATGACTAACGACGGCTTAACCAAATGTAAGCCAACAGTCGTTAGTATGCAACGTGCAAGTATGGTGCACACTATACGATGCACGAACAACCGGAGAAACAACGATGCAATAAAGTCCAACGAATACACGATGCATCAATACAATCAACCGGAAATCAAAAACCAACAATTATGCACCTACACTACTAGGTAGGGTATTTCTAATGCCAAATAAACCTATCTGTGTTTAATGGACTTCTAGGTACTCGCGTACAAGCGGTACTTTATAGAACAGAAAACCAACCGAGGACTGTACAGATATGAATTTGGAAACACTCGAAGATCAACGAAGAATAAGTCTCAACGGCGATGTTAAAACATCAAACGACAAAGAACAAGGTCAAACAACCTACTAGACATAAGATAGTCATGCTTTAAGGTAAACGAAACTACTCGAGTACAAAGGAGAAATACCCGCCTTTTATGTAGAACGTGTCCAAATAAATCTCTCACGATCAACCGTGTGAGTCTAACTCAAGGTCCTGTGTCAAGGACTAAATTTAGCTACTAGTAAAATTAAATACATTAACCAAATTAGCTAAACAAAATATGAAACACAATTAGGATAAATCCTAATTGCAACCTTTATTTAATTAACTCGTAAACTACAGCAAATCCCTTTTTCCCTAACTTAATTATTGTAATTAGGTTATCAGATCAAATTTCAATTTCGACCTAACCTTAACCATTAAGCTAATCCTTAATGGATTAACTTTAATTATCCTTTTACCAAACAGATCAAAGTCCAACCCAAAATAGATGCCAACTTGAGAAGCTTAATGGCAGCCTCATCACCAAACAACCACAACCCCAGAACGATATAGATTCCTACAGAATTGCAATTAAACCCAACTATCCTGCCGCTAAATGGACACCCACAACAGAACATAACAACCCAAAGAAATTACAGATCCTTCTGTAATTGATCTACAAATTTGAACCATCAATCGATTCATTACCTGAATTAGCAGGAAGAAGAAATCGTCGGCAACCAGGGCAGTGATCGGGAAAACCCTAAAACCAACAATCAAAGCAATTCGAATTTAAAACCCAAATCAGATTCCCTTTCCAAACTCCTTGACAGAAATTATTAGCACAAATCTAGCACAAAGCAATCCCTAACCAAAAACCTTACCTATCGAGTATTTGGTTGTGCCGACAGTGGATCAAGGAGCAACAGCGATCTTTGCTTCATATCTCTCCAATACTGACGACTCGGCACAAGAGGGGGAGGATCGTCCGCTTTGCGCGTCGGACAAGGGTTGCCGACAGCACTAGTTTTCGGGCGACAACACAGAAGAGGGGAGAAGAAATTAGGGCTTGTGGTCGAGAGAAAGAGGAGGGTTCGTATTCTCTGATCTCGCTCGTGGCCGAAGAAGATGGGCGACGGTGTCAGGCGAAACCGCTCGCGCTTGAGGGGTCGGCGTCGGGGTAGAGGAAGAAACCGAAGGGGTCTAGAAGAGAAATGGGAAGTTAGGTCTTTTTAGGGGTTTATATTAGTTTTGGCCTTTTTGTAAAAAAGCCCTCCAAGATTCGCTATTCACAACTAGGTCCCTAAATTCTCGAAATTCACCCTTTTCAACCCCTTAAAATTCGGTATTTAACATTCTCCCCCACTAACAAAAATTTGGTCCCCAAATTTCGCTAGGAATCCACAACAAGTACTAATCAACCGCAACATGTACTAACAACTCATAAGCAACAGATATACTGAACGAAACTAACTTTACGCACCTCAAATGAACAGACGAGGGTAGCGAGCTCTGATCGTATCCTCGAGCTCCCAAGTAGTTTCCTCATCAGAATAGTGCTGTCAACCCACTTTGACCAACCGAACTGTCTTGTTCCTCAACCGATACTCTTTGCGGTCCAGAATCCGCATAGGCACCTTCTCATAAGTCGCGTCTGGCTGAAGTGTGACCGGCACCTCCGATAACACATGTGTAGGATCTGGTACATATTTCCTCAACATGAAAACATGAACACATCGTGAACTCCAGCCAAAGAAGGTGGTAATGCCAGACGATAAGCGACTGCTTCAATCCGTTCCAAAATCTGGAAAGGTCTAATGTAGCGGGGAGCTAGCTTACCTCTCAAGCCAAACCTCTTCACCCCTTTCGTGGTTGATGTTGGATCGAGAAACCCGATAGAGGGGGGGTGAATATCGGAAATCATTTGGATTTTCGTAAAGAGCACGTACGCAGCGAAAATAAAATAAAACAAAACACAGCACAAAAGACACAGTCGATTTACTTGGTTGGGACCCTGTGTCGACTCCTACTCCAAGGCCCACGGTCGTTGACCATTTACTTTGGGCAATTCTATATAAGCGCAAAATCAGTTTACAAGAATAGATTTACAAGTATAGCACTATAAAAATAAAGGGAACTCTTCTTTTACCGACGTCCGGTTGTAGTTTGACTTTCCGGAGCAGCAGGACGTCGTCGGCTCAAGTTGGAAGGTTTCCGGAGCAAGTCGCGAGAGCAAAAGAGCTTTGAGGCGTTAAATGGAAGTGATGTCTTGAAGCCTTGGTCGAAGGGCCTTTAAATAGGGCCTAGGGACGCCCGAGACGTCGGGGGCGCCCCCCACGTGGCTTTTGATCCGCAGAGCTCTCAGTCGCGTCTGATCCTCTGGATCCGCTTTGACCGGGGCGCCCGGAGCGCTCGGGGCGCCCGGATTGACCGGTCAAACCTTTATCCTCTCGGCTTCGTAGGGGTTCGGGTTCGGGTTGCGCATGGGGGCGCCCGCAGCGCAGGGGGCGCCCGGGAGTAGCGCGGGCGCCCGGGAGCACGGGGGCGCCCGGGTCAGCCCGGCCCAGCCTGTATTCGAACTCCCTTGACTTTACTTGTTTTGTATTGCCCATGGGGGCGCCCGGGACACTCCGGGCGCCCGACTCAGGTACTACCTCTCTCCTTTGAGGCTATCTGAGCTGCAGACACTCCTTCCTTTGGTCCTGCATCCAGGGTTAGTCCAAAACACAATAAAGCAATAAAGTATTAGTTTATACAGCCTTAGCTGTCTTGGTTCTGACTTTGGTCTCCACAATGGAGCCCTAGGTCGAACCGACGCCTACTGTTCCCTCGACGGGGAACGCGTCCTCACCTACTCCTCTCGGGAGAGTTTACCTGATGCCAACCGCTCCTTTGGTTGGACTTTTGCCTGACGGTCCTTTGTCAGGTCTTGGATACTGGCAGTCCTTCGCCAGTTGCCTAGCATTCCTTCGCTAGGGCTTTGCTACTGGCAGTCCTTCGCCAGTTGCCTAGCATTCCTTCGCTAGGGCTTTGCTACTGGCAGTCCTTCGCCAGTTGCCTAGCATTCCTTCGCTAGGGCTTTGTCTCTGCACACTTGAGTAACATTGTTAGATCACAAATAACACTTAACTTTGAATCCTTTGCCAATATCAAAACAAGGTTCGATATGGTGCTTTCTGCACCAACAGTTGACACTAGTAAAAACACGTGATCGCTCACAACGAACTCTAAGGGTCTTCGTCTCCGATCTGCATAACTCTTCTGACGATCTTGAGCCTCTGACAGCCTGCGTCTGATAATGTGGACTAGCTCTGCATCATGCTGAATACTCTGAGGACCTAGCAACGGAGATTCCCCAACCTCCTCCCAGAGGGTGGGTGTCCGGTAAGCTCTACTGTACAACGCTTCAAACGATGTCATCTGGAGAGCTGCATGATAGCTATTGTTGCAGGCGAACTCGATCAGGTACAGATGATCCTCCTAGCTGGCTCCAAAGTCCATTTTGCATGCTCGAAAGAAGCCCTCCAGTTAGTGAACAATGCACTCCATATGTCTATTTGAAACTTTACACAAAATATAGTTCTACACCTGAGCCATTAGAAACTCCATAAAGTAAACCCAAAGGGTCAGTCTAGCAAGTCAATAGTAAATATACAAACTGGGTTACTCAAACAAGATCCTCCGAATCGAATAATTTACCTTTGTTCGACTTAGGTATACAATCTTCCAAAGTACATTTTTGTTGGGTTCTGCTATTTCCTGTGGGTTATAGGTCTGCTACGTTTCCACTGCATCACTTTGATGTCCTACCTTTATTTATTGAACCATGATTCACTCCTTATCCTCCACATCATCACTTTGATCAATGATGGCATGATACCAAATACACTAAAACCCAAACCCAGCTTGTCAACCACATCAGTTTCAGCTCACCTTGTACTAGATCAAATATTTTAAAATAATTGACAACACATCAAGAACCAACTATAAAAGGATCATTGTCACAACTTACAAGTATATGATTACTATTCTATGCAAAGACTATCTAAGAAAACACACCAGATCTAGAAGCCCGTCTCAAATATTCGCTACGCTAGACAAATCTAATTCACAAGGTGCATAGAGTCAACTCCACCCTGAAGCAAACCTCCATCTCCATCCATCCATCCATTATGTTCACAAAGCGAAATATGCATCATTAACTCTCTACTTGGGTTCTCAATATACACTCTATATTGAAGATTACTAATCTAGAGATTTTCATCCGACAATCAAATACAATCGATCGAACTTATCAAAATCACGCGTAGGGCGCTCAACCATATAACCACTGACATCAAGTATATATCAAATCATCAATAGTCAATTATCACATCTATCATAATTCAACATTACAAATTAATATCCTACCCACCACAGAGATTATCTCAGGAAAAGTTGTTACCACTTGTGGGACTGATATGTTGTTTACTCATAAATCCGCTTTCCAATAACTAGACCCATATTGGGGCACTATCAAGATGTACTACAATACACATCACTAAAAATCACTGTTAATCAACGCTTTGCCAACCGAATATCATCCTCTGTTCATAGTCTAGGTATTTCAATCTAATACTCAAAGTCAACTCTACACTGAAACAAAATCAAATACTCATCTATAAGTGTTCGCAAGGTGAATCATATAACATCAACTCCAAATCAACTAGTATCAACCTATGTGTAGGCTAAAGATCACTAATCTAAAGGTTATCATCCAACTACCAACGACCATGTATCAATTTATCAAAACCACAATCAACATCACCATGGACTGGAATATCAATCTCCTATGCTTTAGGATAGTATGTAGCTAATTCTACCTCTTCTATGTCAACACCTTCTACATCAACGCAGGTCATATACTACAGTAAATCAATCCGACACTGAACATAATACCTACAATATGTAAATCTCAAATAGGCAGTGGACAAAATTGACTATAGTTCTGACTCATCAGTCGATGCTACCAAGTAAATCAATACTCTCTGCAATCAAGTCTGCAACGTGTCCATTAGTCGTCTTCATGGTTAATCCCGACCATGATCACAAACAGACTAGTTGACTAAAAGTCATCAAGCTAAACCAAGTACAAAGAATGACTGGTAACCGAATATAAGTAACTATATGCTATCCAACTAAACTAGCACACGTCTATTCAAACTTAAACATGATAAAGTATACAACAGATAAGATAATCATCAAAGATATACCTTATTTAATTACTCGTCGCCGGGAGAAGTCTCGTCGCTGCCAAGTCCCAAAACACAACGATAACCATAAAATGACTCCGGAAATAAATCTGTAAACTACATATAGACCTTGTAAAAACAAAACAACTTCGTCAACCCTCAAGAAAAAAAAACTCCGCAAAAAAATAAACAAATCTGTAACATACAGATTGACTTCGTAAAACAACTTCATAAACCCACAGACACCAAAACATCGCAAAACTTGGCTATGATACCAAAAATTGTCACGCCCCCAGAGGCACATGCTTTCTCGAAAATCGGGCAGCATCTCCCCTGTACGGTGGACAATATGAGGCAATAATACATAATATCTCACCAATATAGCTCAGCCACAAGCGGCTGGCAGGACAATAATATATAAAAAACACAACCACGCAGTTTATATTTGGATAAAAGATAATGGGTGGCTCAGCCACCATAAACATAAAACAAGACTACAATCCCAAAAGAGAACTTGAATGTCTCTGATAACAACAAAACCGGTTCGAATACACGAAAACAAATAAAAGGCTAAACTCACCAAGTGCCGAAAACAAAACACCCGAGCCAAAACGGAAACCACTCAACACTGGGGACTGGCAACTGGATCCTCTCCTGGCTCCAAGAAATACTTCTACCTGCTATCTGAAACAACAAAGAATAAAGCAAGGTCGGTGAGTCCGAGCGGACTCTGCGGGTATATGAGTAGACAATAAGCATGGCATAATACAAGATAACCAAGTAGAGATTCCAATAGGGTACAGTCCATAAGGAAATATAGAAACCTAATCATGCATAACATATGTAAATCGACATGGTATAAAGTCCGAATAACTACTAAGCAGGTATAGAACAACTCAACAACAATAATATCAAGATATACATACATGTCAAACATGTGCAACAATCATAGCTCATATAAGTGCATCAAACACAAGCAAATGCATAAAAGAAATACGTATGCACATGATGCAATGACATGTGTCACCCCTGACGCCAGTCAAGCCGTCAACACATCCCATCTGTGTGACCGAGTGGGTAGGACTGTGACAACTGTACCACTCCAACAACAACAATAATACCACATAAGGCGTGGTTGAGTGGACAGGATGCTGGGGAGCCCACACTCCAGACCCCGGTACATCGGGGGAGCTATCAACAGCTACAATATCCCTCGAAAACAACAGTGAGGGTGAGCCACCAACGACTCATCCCTCTAAAAATAACGGTGAGGGTATCACTGTTTGGCACAACAGGACAGATGCTCGCACTCTAAACAACTACCACGACAATAAGTGGTTGAGTGACTCGAGCAACAATATGACTAACGACGGCTTAACCAAATGTAAGCCAACAGTCGTTAGTATGCAACGTGCAAGTATGGTGCATGTTATACGATGCACGAACAACTGGAGAAACAACGATGCAATAAAGTCCAACGAATACACGATGCATCAATACAATCAACCGGAAATCAAAAACCAACGATTATGCACCTACACTACTAGGTAGGGTATTTCTAATGCCAAATAAACCTATCTGTGTTTAATGGACTTCTAAGTACTCGCGTACAAGCGGTACTTTATAGAACAGAAAACCAACCGAGGACTGTACAGATATGAATTTGGAAACACTCGAAGATCAACGAAGAATAAGTCTCAACGGCGATGTTAAAACATCAAACGACAAAGAACAAGGTCAAGCAACCTACTAGACATAAGATAGTCATGCTTTAAGGTAAACGAAACTACTCGAGTACAAAGGAGAAATACCCGCCTTTTATGTAGAACGTGTCCAAATAAATCTCCCACGATCAACCGTGCGAGTCCAACTCAAGGTCCTGTGTCAAGGACTAAATTTAGCTACTAGTAAAATTAAATACATTAACCAAATTAGCTAAACAAAATATGAAACACAATTAGGATAAATCCTAATTGCAACCTTTATTTAATTAATTCGTAAACTACAACAAATCCCTTTTTCCCTAACCTAATTATTGTAATTATGTTATCAGATCAAATTTCAAATTCGACCTAACCTTAACCATTAAGCTAATCCTTAATGGATTAACTTTAATTATCCTTTTACCAAATAGATCAAAGTCCAACCCAAAATAGATGCCAACTTGAGAAGCTCAATGGCAGCCTCATCACCAAACAACCACAACCCCAGAACGATATAGATTCCTACAGAATTGCAATTAAACCCAACTATCCTGCCGCTAAATGGACACCCACAACAGAACATAACAACCCAAAGAAATTACAGATCCTTCTGTAATTGATCTACAAATTCGAACCATCAATCGATTCATTACCTGAATTAGCAGGAAGAAGAAATCGTCGGCAACCAGGGCAGTGATCGGGAAAACCCTAAAACCAACAATCAAAGCAATTCGAATTTAAAACCCAAATCAGATTCCCTTTCCAAACTCCTTGACAGAAATTATTGGCACAAATCTAGCACAAAGCAATCCCTAACCAAAAACCTTACCTACCGAGTATTTGGTTGTGCCGACAGTGGATCAAGGAGCAACAACGATCTTTGCTTGATATCTCTCCAATACTGACGACTCGGCACAAGAGGGGGAGGATCGTCCGCTTTGCGCGTCGGACAAGGGTTGCCGACAGCACTGGTTTTCGGGCGACAACACAGAAGAGGGGAGAAGAAATTAGGGCTTGTGGTCGAGAGAAAGAGGAGGGTTCGTATTCTCTGCTCTCGCTCGTGGCCGAAAAAGATGGGCGACGGTGTCGGGCGAAACCGCTCACGCGTGAGGGGTCGGCGTCGGGGCAGAGGAAGAAACCGAAGGGGTCTAGAAGAGAAATGGGAAGTTAGGGCTTTTTAGGGGTTTATATTAGTTTTGGCCTTTTTGCAAAAAGGCCCTCCAAGATTCGCTATTCACAACTAGGTCCCTAAATTCTCGAAATTCACCCTTTTCAACCCCTTAAAATTCGGTATTTAACAGCAGGACTTGGAGAATCACACATGGAGAACATATCCGAGGGACGAGAGCCGAGGGAGGAGGACTCCAAGGGCAAGCCGGGAAGTGGACTTCAAGGGCACACGTGAAGGGTGGCATGGAGGCAAGCCAAGGGAAGGCTTATGTGTGCATTCGAGGGACGATAGCTAGAGGAAGAAGACTTCAAGGGGCAAGCCAAGGGAGCATACCTAAAGGCACACGTGAAGGAGAGTGTTCGGAGTGAATGTAAGTGAGTGGAGAGGCTGGGCAGTCGATTGGTAGAAAGGCAGTCGACTGCCAAAACTCACAGAAAGTTTTCAGCCTCGGACCAGTCGACTGCCCCAGGAGCTGTCGACTGGTCATCCCTAAAAAATTAACCGTTGGCTGGCATTTAAAGCTAGGCCAGTCGACTGCCCCAGGGGCAGTCGACTGGTGCGGGGCTGGACAGCTTGCAAAGTTGTCCTGTTCTCTTATTTAAAGGGGACTTTTTGGCACGAGAACGGTACGATTTTTTACTGTAAGAAAGTGCTGCTCGTGCCAATACTCCTCAGATCTTCCTCTCGCTTTTTATCACATCTTGTAAAGTGGAAGAAGACGTCTTTGTAAAGGTTTCTCCACCTTAAAGGAGGGTTTCATAGTGGAGAGTGTGCAACCGCGTGGATCCTTGGATTAGTTACCTTTCGGGGTGGATACCAAGTAAAAATCTCCTTGTTAGCGTTGAATTTGTTATTGCTTATCATTTTTGTTTGTATTGCGCTAACAATCTTGTAGAGAAAACTTCGAAAAAGTGTTATTCACTCCCCCCCCTCTAGCAACGCACTCTATCTTACACCCGGAGGCTCATGCTTGCTCGAAAATCGAGCAGTATCTCCCCTGTACGACGGATAATATGAAGTTTATACTACATCGATCTCACACATATAATAAGCACAGCCATATATGGCTGGCAACAATAGAACTAAAAATAACAAGACATCACAACCATGCAGTTTATTAACATTCAATTAATAAATAATAAATAACCTAAACTCCGTAAAGTAAATGCAAATATACTAGAAGTCCACAACATAACTACAAATCCACCAAAGAATGATAAAATATCGACCCGTCCACTATAAAACAAAATAATATCTCTAGAAAATATAAAATAAACTCAAACCAAAAATACTCATCACTAAAGAGACAGCAGATGGATCCTTTCTTGGCAACACGAGACACGACTATCTACTACATGAAACAAAAATGGAAGCAAGTGGTGGTGAGTTCGGGTTCGAACTTTGTGGATATAGCGAATAAATAAATGTATGGTATAAACAAGGTAATTAAAATAGATAGAAACAAAGTATACAGTCTTCGAAAAGTAGAACATATAACAAATGCGAAAAACTTACCTGCGAGGCATGATCAGAAACCCCCATACCAAATCAATAAACTACTCATACTACGGAGCAGATCTAGGCTAAATAATCAATGCAAATCAAATACATATATGCATGTCAATCAAATGCATCAATCATAGTTCAAACAAATGCAAGATGCAACATATGCAAATGATGTAATGGCATGTGTCACCCCTACACACCAATCTATAATTATCACACATATTTGTATGGTCGATTGGGCAAGAGTTGTGACAACTATATGCACTCTGACATCCATCTCCTATGAGTGGCCAAGTGAACAGGATGTTGGGAGAAAAATCTCAATCCCGAACCCCAAGACAAAGGGGAGCACAACCACTCTATATCAAAGATCTCAGGGGAGCACAACTGCTCTATTACTCAAAAACAAGGAGGAACAACCTCTAACTCCAGGAAGGGGAGCATAACCGCTCTACTTATCCCTCATAAATAACAGAGGGGGTGTCACCGTCAACTACTACTGCAATAACTACCACTATCCATGAGTGGTTGAGAGTAGCACGATAGGACAGTCGCTCGCACTCTTACAACTACTACTACCCCAAGTGGTTGAGTGGGCAAACTACTAAATGACTGACGGTGGGCTTAACCACAAGGAAGTCGATAACCGCCAATATGCAACAATGCAATATGGTGCATGACACCAATGCGCACAAACAAAATCAGGTCAACTATCATGGAATCAATAGGTCACACATGCTCCTAATCCAGAACCATAACAAACACATATACAACTAATCTAGTAGGTAGGGTATATCTAATGTCAACCAAACCCTAGATAAGTCATATGATATTTCTAAAGTACATGCATAGTAGCGGTATCTTCAGATCAGAAAAATAAAAGTCGAGACTGTATAACTGAAAATTTAAATTTTTAACTCAAGGATCAAGCAAAGAATAAGTACCAAGCAGGAAAATAAAAAATATAGATTTAAGATAAATCAAGCTACTTCGATAAGAGAACAACCATATATTTAAAGGTAAATGAAACTATAGAATCAAAGGAGAACTACCCGCCTCCAGTGTAGTGCTTGTAAACGTAGAGAATTCTCCCATCCAGATACTCCATAGCAAAATAATCAAGTCAATATCTCTAATGCTCTCCAAGAAATGAGATGGAAATTCCTTAGAGTAGCCTTCTGAAAGCCTAAAATAAAATACTAAGCTTATTCCTTCACCATCAATTTCACTCTGAAATATAGTTGCAGGATAAAGTGGAACCTACCCATTAACTACAAGCAAGGATGGCAACTTGCTAGCTGAATTTAAAAAGGGAAGTTACATAAATTGGGCAATGTGGCTTATTTTCTACTAGCACAAATATGCATCAACACTAAATCAAGAATATGCAGCACAATTTAGAGCAGATACTTTCTTCTTATCGTTAAGGTAATGCTCCCCTCGTACTCTGAAAGTATTGGGCTGACCAACTATCAAGCATTTTCGTCCCCAATGTGAATAACTGATCTTGAGATCCTGCTAGTGGCTTTTCAAAGAAGACTTTCGTAGAAAATCGTGTTGAGGTAACAACAACTAAGCATGGCAAGCAGTTGTTATGAAGGATCCCACAGTCGTACAATACCTTTAGCTTCATTGCCATTTCCATGAAAAGCATCATCCTGAACACACTTGAAATCATCCTCATCAGATTCTATTATAGAGAAAGTGTCAAACCATGCTTCCTTAACACTCCTAGCCGATGTCATAACTTGAAATGCAGGGTTGTTGTAGGACATCGAAATCATTCCCGTCGAAGTCCGATGCCTTGTCGATCGTCTCCATCGTGTTCCGTGACATTGACGCCGCCCTGTACATGGTTGGCCGCATCCGACGCCTCCGCACCCCCGCATCGGAGCTCCGCTACCCTCTCACGCGATTGTGCCTTAGGAGAAGAATTAAAGGTAGGTTTATATGTTATGTGATTTTTTCCAAAAAGACCCTCAAAGTTTGGGTTATTCAACTTCTACCCTTAATTTTTAGTTTTTTTAGCTTTTTGCCCTCTAAGTTTTCGATATTAACAATAACATTCAGACTAGTAGTCTCCGTGATTTATCTTTTTCATGTTGATCTTTAAATAGACTGATAAGAGTACTAAAACGATCGAATCATCTTTTACCACCTAATTTGTTTATTCTTATTACATATTCATGTAACAAAATCCATTTTGTTATTAAAATCCAAAAACTATACTTTTGAGATTTGTTGGTTTAGCAAAATATTATATAGGTGTAATTTTTAACTAGAGACATGTAGAATTTTAAAAGACATTAGATTTTAACATATTGAGCAAATATTTTATTATATTTATAAAAATACATAAATTTGTACTATATTTGTATGCTAACTTTCATTGTAAGGGTCATTTTTTAATTGTTCAACATTTGGGTACTATTTGGTCTTCTACAAAACTAGAAACAATATCTTGACATTTATGCTTCAGTAATTCTTCTATTCACATAAACATCCATTTTCTTCCCCAAAACTGAACTGAATACTAGCGTCTGCTTGGTTTTAAGCAGGGCGGTGCTGCAACATTCTCCCTGAAATTGCAGCCGCGACTGCAGTCTTGAAATCGGGATCTTTGGTCAACGACGAGGTCATTTGCTCCACCAGGCCTCGCCGGACCTCCGGCGACGTCGAGCCGATCTGTCTGCTGGACTTCTCGACATTTAGCCAAGATTCCTGCTGCGTGAGGTCGAGTGTGATCGTTGGGCACGAGGCCTTGATGGAAACCAAGCATGGCAGTGATCCACTCTGCATGGAGCCAACAATTCCTTGTGAGAACTGCCCATGGTTATGCTCACCTTCATATGTTGCTACCAAAACAGATCGATCTGCTGCATCTCTCTGCACCTATTAATCCAGGCATCAATCAAAATTATCGAATGGAAGTTTTTTTTTTGTTTCAGACATTTGGTTATAGTTGAGTTTACCTTTTTCTTCACAGGACATGTGGGTGAAAATGAGCATCTATAATAGGCTCTTGGAGATGGATTGTCTCTCGTTACCTTCTGCCCATATTTTCTCCATTGATACCCATCTTTCACCACCTTTTTTTTTTATCAACAGCAATAAAACAGTTAAAGAGAGAGAGAGAGAAAAAGAAAGAATTGATCAGGTTTGGCTTTGGAGCTAGCTCACCATGCTCAAGTCTGATGGATCAGTTTGCACATACACTTTGGAGATCTTTAGCCTGGGATCTTCTCTCAATCTCTTGAACGAGTCATATTCTTTGCTCGGATTGCTGCTAATTTGGTTGACAAATCCGTCAAGCTTTTCTGAAACATGTTGGTTAAAACAGATAATCTCCTGCCCAGTCTTCCTCTTCCTCGAAGGAGATATTAATATTGCCTCTGGATCCTTTGAAGGAGATACCAGATCTAAGAACTGACTGCAGAGAGCAGCGTAGTTTGCCTGCATGATGCTGACCATCTCGGTCAGCACTTTATTCTCCTTGGTTATTTGATTCAGCTTGGCTTCGACTGCACCAACCTTTAATACAGTAGACCAAAGTTATGCCAGCGAGCTAGCTAGCTCTAAAAATCAACCAACGTAACTCACCTCATGATCAATTGTCGAAACACTTCGCTCATGATCCTTTGAAACAGTCTGCAACTCTTTCTGCCAAACGTGATCACTCAGCGGATTATGATCGGAGAGCCCGCGAAGGCCGATGCTAAGGTCGACGTCGATAGACGAATCCATCTACAAGGGCGCTGCTTGCGCACGTATGTGAGAATGATTCGGCGAGAAGATGGAAAATATATAACTGGACGGGAAACTGACATCAATAGCAGGACATCAGCATTCTCATGATCAAAGAATGAGATAGAAAGTCTTCCACGGAGAATTCAATAAAGAAGGAGGAGGAGGAGGCTGATGTTAATGAGAAATGGAGAAAATTGGAATGACAACTCATCAGACAATGAGTGGTCTAAAAAAGTAGGCACTTGGGGGCGAAACAATCCAAAGACAAATTGACAAATCTTTCTTAGAGTCTTTAATTCTGTTAGATAGGTTTTGGAATCTAGACTTCTCTCACAATGAATCAAGAAGCGTACCTCGTCGTCATGTTCAGCCTGATAACGACAACCAGTTGAAGAATTCTGTAGTAGGAGAAAGTAGATTTTGTTGATAATTGCTTCGATTCTTATAAAAAATATTAATGATTCGTAGGATTAGCCAAGTTAATTAATTAAGTCTAATTGTCTTAATCTAGATAGAATTTTATATGTAATTTGGGGTGTGTTTTCTTCTTCTCTTACAGATTATAAGAGAAATGAAGTTTACTAATGGGACTACTAGAAATAACGCGTCTAGCACTTTAATCCGGACAATCTTCTTTGTCATGACAAAATTATAATTTTTTTTTAAAAAAAAAAGCTTGGACTCAAAATGTGGTCGTTCTTCGTTGGGTCCACAAACCGAAAATATTGACTAAGGAATGCAATAAAGCTTAGCGCGCAGAAGACTTTAATATTCCGTGTCAAGGTCAAATTTTGAATTGTCCTCAGGGTCAATTTAAAAATGTTTTTTTAGAATTTTAATATTTGGTGAGATATATACATGCTGTAGTCAAAATTTTCTATCCATAAAATATATATTTTTAAAAAAATTTAAAAAAACACCCTATTATATGAATAAATATCTCGCTCATGGTGGTGAAAGATAATTTATTTATCCCAACATCTTATCAATCTGTCTCAAAGCTAATAAGGAGTAAGTAAATCATAAGAATTACTAGCTCAGATTTTATAGATAAAGGCGAAATCGCTCGCCCTCAGCGCCCCCACCGCACTCGTCCCAAGATCATCACGAGAGAGGTAAATCACGGTCCCCGGAATAATTAGTGCATAGTTGGGCCGAGAATTGATACACCAAACGCCCAGAGATTTAATCCAGTGCGCCTCGCGTGACTCGAACTCAGGACCTCTTAAATAACACCCCCATGTACTAATCACTCCGGATCCCCATGGGGATACTAGCTCAGATATTGTAGCTAGTAGATGAGGAAGACGAATATATCTTCCCAACATAAAACTCTTCACAATATCTCGCCCATGTGGTATGATGTAGTGGTTAAATTTTTCAGTATGGATTTCAAGAATTTCAACGTCGAGATTCAATCGTGAGGAATTGTAAGGTAGAATTTTTCCTTCAATGTGTAGTGAGCTTAAGAAAATTACGAGGAATTGTAAGGTAGAATTTTTCCTACAATGGATAGTGAGCTTGGGAAAATGACATGTTTTGGATAGACATTTATGTGAGATTGAATTAGTTATCTTTCAAATTAGTCGTTCAAAAAATTAAATATAAAAAACAAAATCTAGATAACTAGATTAATAAAAACAATATTAAAGAATTTGATGGAGTTAGATAGTTTAAGTGGCTAGAATTATTTGATGAAGTTAAGAGGGTCAAATGGTCTCAGAGAGTTATGTTGGGTTAATGGCTTCCAGGTAAGCAGATTTCAGTAGAAGTCGAAGCGGGGTGAGAAATTTTAATCGATCGATATGGTCGAGAAAGAAGACTAATCAGTTAAAGCAATCCCACAATAATATTCTTATTTTAAATGAGAACAGAGAGATAAAAAAACTTAAATATTATAGTGAAGAAAGAAATTACAAATCATGTATTTAATTTCCTCGTAGTTAAGCATTATCTATTAGGTGCCTTTAGTTTAAGTTATCATATAACCTCGATTATGTGATTATTAAGTAATCACATAACCAAGGTTATAGGGAATGAAATATAACCTGAAGTTGTTTGGTTTAATTTAGGTAATCAAATAAAATCTTATTTGTTTGGAGATAATAGTCTATAACTTAATATAATATTTTACCATATTACCCCTTAGAATTTGTTAGATAATTTTATTTGTTTAGACTTAAAGGGCGTCAACGTCGATTGTCGATGTTCACGTAGACAGTCGGTGTCCACGTAGATAGTCGGTGTCCAACACTGGTGGCTGACTATCAACGCCGTCGGCGATCGGCGCAGATCGCCGACTGGTGGCCGGCAACGCCGCCGGCAATGGCGTAGATGCCGAAAGGCCGGCAATGCCGCCGGCGATCGGCGCAGATCGCCGACTGGCGGGCGGCAACGCCGCCGACAATCGACGGTGGTCGCCGACCGGCAGCCGGTATCGTCGCCAACGATAAGCGGTGGTCGCCGGCGATCGTCGCCGACAATCGGCGGTGGTCGCCGGTGGTGGTCGCCGGCGGTGGTCGCCGGTGGTGGTCGCCGGCGGTGGTCGCCGACGGTGGTCGCCGGCGATCGTCGCAGGCGGTGGTCGCCGGCGATCGTCGCAGGCGATGGTCGCCGGTGACGTTCGCCGGCGATCGTCGTCGGCGATGGTCGCCGGAGATCGTCGGCGGCGGTGGTCGCCGGCGATCGTCGTCGGCGGTGGTCGCCGGCGATCGTCGCCGGCGGTGGTCGCAGGCGATCGTCGCCGGCGATTGTCCCCGGCGGCGGTCGCCGGCGGTGGTCGTCGACCGTCGTTATCGGTCGTTGATCGCGAATAATACTTTTGGAAGTTAATAAATTGTAATGGTTATTTTCGTCTTAAATGTAAATATTGGAGGATAATTTTGGAAAGATAAGTTCCATAACCTGGGAATCAAGAAAAACCTTACTTCTCTAAGGTTTTCTGATTCCTGGTTGTATGTCCCTTTTGCTGACGTGTCGGGCATCGATCATTACTTTGGAATCGCTGATTATCTAAACCAAACAAGATTTTTGTTGATAATCTTGGATGGATAACCCTCAACCAAACGCACCATTAGAGTTATGGTATACTTAGTGAAAAAACTTAATGAAAAGTTTAGTTAATGATGTGATATTTTGTATGCACACGTCCGATTATCACTCGGATATCATCGTCGGCCTCCGACCGCTGTCCCGAATCAAACTATACCTTGGGGGGTACGGTGAGCTCGTCGAAGATCGCTGCATGTAAAATATCAGTTATTCACTGAGCTTTTTCTTTAAATTATTCAGTATCATTTTCCTATCTATTAAACGAAGCTTCGTCCTGGGTTACGGTGTAGTAATTAGATATTTAAGTGTGGATTCTAAACATTTCAATCTTAAGATTTAGTTGTGGTAAACGATAAGGAAACTTTTTTTTTTTAGTAAGAGATACAGTGAAAGTGAATATTTCAGTGATAATTTTGATCATCAATCGGTGGCATGTTCGACATCCGATCGTTGATCGGACACTACCGGTGGCCTCCGGCCGCCGCGTCAAACCAAACTATACTCTGAGGGCACAGTGAACCCGTCAGGGATCGCTACAATTGCGATCTTGCATTATTCACCGTCGATTTCGACGGGTTCACCATTGCCTGCGATCTTGACGAGTTCACCGTCCTCCCAAGGTATAGTTTGATTCGGGGTGACGATCAAAGGTCGCCGGTAGTGTTCAATCGGTGATCGGGCATCGGACGTACTGCCGAGTGACGGTCAAAATGTTCACTAAGACATTTATTTTCACTGTGTATATCATTTTTTTTTTCATGAGTAGTGGGAATAAGAAGGTGGATCGTCTAAATATATCATCACGAGCATCTCTATCCTAAGGGCTGATAAAACGTTCGTGAGACTGAATTAATAGTTTTCATATTTAATCGATTCAAAACTTTGTGGCGGGCTAACCCATGGCAAATCGGCCATTTGTCGGGTGGGACGGGACAGGGAGGGCTGACAAATCATGTTGACAGGTTAGAAAATCTTCAATCCATGCAAAAGGTAGATTGTGGATTAGACGGGTCAATCCAAGAGCCCGTAAAAAAAATAATAATAATAAATAAAAATGATTTAAAATTTTAAATCTGGACCATCCTTTCAACTCTATTTGCTATTTTCATTATAATTTGTATTGCTAATGACATCACATAGATATTAACTAGACAGTTATATATGTTTGAATCACCAATTATTAGTTTCTAAGATAGTATAGTTAGCCTTTCTAATATTGGAGTGTAAAACATTTATAATAGACTTCATAATTAACCAAGTTATGAACTCTAGATCTCATTATATTTTCTAGGCTTTATCAAATGACAATGCTAAATTCAGTGATACAAACAAATAATTATGTTTCACCCCACTGCTAAATTTATAATTGATATATGTTAAACTAAGTAACAGTGGACATGGGATATGAAAGAAAGATGCTCTAAGTTGTCTATCACGAGATTGTGGGCCGGTTGCATGGCACAAGGGTTGCTTGCTAGGTCTTCGGGTAGTCTATTTTATCCAATTTCGTGCTTATTAATTATTAAAAAAGGTATATAACATAATTTTGTATATGAATTTTAAATTTATCCCTGCCACAAGTTACGACGAGCCTAGGCGGGGTAATTCGTTTGGATTCATCATTAAATGAATTGATAAAATTTTAATCTAATTTATTTAAATTATTTTATGAGATGGACCAATTCTATGGATCCAATTAAAATTGACATGCAATTCTACCTTGACCTTTGCTTCAAGTATGATTAGATATGATGTTTCAAGCCTCATAAAACTCTTATACAAAAGAAAATTAAGAAATCAGGGTAAAAAAATACTTAATAATCTGTTCGTCCATTAGGTCTTAATTAATTTGTAAGAATTAATAGTCAAACTCCACTATATGACTACGAATCAACCTTTATCTGAATAAGAGAATTATATTGTGACAGTCTTCCAATTATGTTTCACGTGAGCAAATCATTAAAAACCAACTTCTAATTTCATATCCCTCACTACACGAAATTAGACTAGGTTTGCGTGTGTATGACTTGCATGCACTCGTTTTTTATGCCTTAGAAAAAAAAACGTCCCTTTAAAAACAAAACTTAAATAGCATTTCATTTTATGTTTATACAAAAATATCTTTATTGCAAAGTAGTTAAAACATGTTGATTTTAATCAAAAATATAATATGTAAATTGTTTATTTTTGAAGATGAATGTTACAATTTTATTTATTTTAATTTTTTTAATAAAAAATATATTATTTTAATTAAAAGGATAATTAGGATTAATTACATTTTGATTTTTACATATTTGAATGAGAATGTCGTGCGCGCACGCAGTGGTGACGGGACGAATCGAGCAGTTGAAAATCAACGCCATTTATTCCGTTGACTCCACGGTCTTACGCTCCATGTCTTCTTCCACGCGCGTATTAATTCCCAACAAATATTCTTCAATGATATGGCGATCGCCCAACGATTTCCTTTTGTTTAATATATATATATATATATATATATATATATATATATATAATATGCTGAGATTATTACTGTGTAAAAACTTGTACGAACCAATTATATTTAATTTTTTATATTTTTTGTTATATTTTTTTAATTACGCCTTTAAGATTTTATGTTTAATAGTTAAATTATAATGTTAAGTATAAAAAAAATTAAATTGAAAATATAATTAAGATTTACACGGAGTTTACACGATAAGATCTTTAACACACCAACCCCAACTCCTAATCCTTAAAAATAAAATCCTAAATAGTTTAATCGTAAGTTAAAAAAATTTAAAAAAAAAGGAGAAAACTTGCGCACCGTGCAATCGCGCATGGCACGGTGCATAGGGTAACAATATTTATAGCTATCTATAGTGATGGGTAGCTCATATCTAAGTGGACGCTAATGTGAGAGACGTCGTGGAAGAAAATTTTGTTAAGGTTTTTTCATAACAAAATTCTGTTACGATTTTTCATAACAGAATTCTGTTACGGTTTTTCATAATAAAATTCTATTATGATTTTATTAATTTGGGATTTAAACATTATTTATAGGGATAATTGTAAATCTATTATAGAATCAAAAGAATAATGTATATTCTCTTGTGTAAAGAGACTCCTAATAAAGATTCAGCCATTTTTGGAAGACATGCCGCCAAACCTCGGTAACTCTTTTCTTTCCTTTTCTTCTTCTTCTTCCTTGTGTTTGCTCTTTCTTGTGCGTCTTTCTCTCATTGCTCCACGTGATGTCTTTCTCTCTTCCTCATCTTCCACATTAGAGATTGAGAGGTGTTGCCCCTCTGTTTTTTGATTTCTTCAATATGACAACAACACTTCTATGAAGTTTGATATGGTGAAATTTGATGGAACCGAAAACTTCGGATTATCGCAGAGAAAAGTCAAGGATTTGTTGGTACAACAAGGCATGGTGAAGATACTAGGAGAAAATAAACCAAAATGCATGGAGAGATTAGATTGGGAAGAACATCAGTGAAGACAGTGACAACAATCAAGTTTTGTCATACGAATGATGTGATGTGTCATGTTATGGATGAAAAGTCATCGGTGGAAGTTTGGAAAAAGTAGGATAGCCAGTACATATCAAAGTCATTGACAAACAAGTCGTATCTTAAGTAAAAATTATTCGGGCGGAAGATGATAGAGGGAACCGATCTGAGCTAGCACATCAATGTATTCAACTAGATTATCAATGATCCGAAGCAAATTGATGTGAAGATCAAGAATGAAGATAAGATGTCGATGTTGCCGAATTCTCTAGCTTCATCTCTTACTTATGAGAATTTTGTAACTACTCTAACGTGGAAAAAGGAAACACTCAAATTAGAGGAGGTTACAGGTGTTTTGTTAGGCTTTCATTAGAGGAAGAAAGCAAGTGACAAAGTTTCTCGAGAAAAAAGACTTGTGGTGAATAGTAACCAAGAGCGTTGTTGGAGCAAAAGTCAGTATAGATTAGGTAGCGACAACAAGACTCATTCTAAGTCGAGAAGGAAGAATGTGATTGATGGACCCAAAATAGACTGTCACGAATGCGGGTCTCAAATTTAGATATTTATAATGCTGGAAACCCTTTTTGCAATCAAAATATGAAAACGTAGTAAAGGGGCCACAGGTCGTATTTTTCCTAGGGACTAGTTGAGAGTTTGTTTGATTCTAGCTCGTGTTTATGTGTCGTTTGTGAATTTTGGATTTCAAGTAAAATTGGGTTTTGGGGTTGCAAGCATGAAATGAAATTGCAATGAAAGCACAAAGGAAGAAGGAAACTGAACCAAACAACTTAAACTAGATATGGCAACCAATGAGCTCAACCAATGGAAAACCGATTCAAACAAGGTACTCAACCAATTTTTGGAAAACCAATCTCAATTCAAATGCAAAAGAGGCTAAGCAAATAGATAAATGCAGTTTTCGGAAAAAAAAACAAGCTTAACACACTAGATACAATTTTTGGAAGCAAGCAAATACGAAGAGATTTCAGAAATGGCCGAATTCAATTCTAGTTAATTTCAATAACCATAGCACACTAAAACTACCTTATAACTTGATACCAATTAGTACCGAGACCTTGCTTGATACAAAGTGGAAAAAATGAAATCAACTTGATACAAGGAGGAAGTAACTTATGTGTCGTAAGTTAAGATTAAATGCAAAACTATAAACTGATGGAACGCACTGATGTGAATCAAATAAAGGTGAAGCAAACAATTCAAATGCAAGAGGCAGAAACAAATAAGTGCAGTAACAAGGGTTCAAGTCCAGCTGATGTGCAGTGTGATTGGAATACAGAATTAATATGAATTGCTTATTAAACTAAGTGCAGAAATGCAGTAATGAATTAAGTAAAGAACTAACAGATGCAAGCTGAAATTGAATCACTAATCTAAATTCAGAAACTAAAGTTACTTGCCACGAAATCCAGAAGCTACCACTGGCAGAAACGTGCAGACTGAATGCTGAATTTGCTGAAACAAATTAAACAGTGAGTGATGTGCAGGAAAACCACTGATACGCAAAATAGTTGACTGAAATGTAGATTACTAAGCTGAACAGAACTCGAATCCGAAGCTAGAAGTGAAACAACTTAGATTCACTAAATTAACATACCAAAAATGAAACAAACTGAAGAATTCAGATGCTAAAAAGGAATTGCAGAAAAAAACTGATACGCAGGCTAAGAAAATAGGGACACAACTGATACGCAGGGATTAAGCTACAATTAAACTACAATTAAAAGCAATTATCCACTAAACACATTCCCTGACTATCAAACTTGCAGAACTAAACGCAATTGAAACCAAACACAATTCAAAACTTAAACTAAGGTAGCTGATACAAACATCCAGAACAGAACAATGCAGGAATTGAAAATTACAGCTAAAGAAACTGAAATTAACTAGATGAAACTAATCCTCAACCCTTCCCGAACTCAAAACCACCTTGTTCGTCACGTAAGGGCAAGCCAAGAACCCCTTCGGCTCCGCAAATCACTGGAAACAGCGCTGCGTTCAAATCCAACTCACTCTGCACTTGGCTGGGGAAACTCAATCCAATCTCCTCGATTTCCATGGCTGGGAGTGCGATGATGATTTGAGAATCATCTGAGCTCGCCTGAGAACCCCTACAGACGGCTCAGATGGTCGGACGTGGCTCGCGGATGAGATTCAAGGGATTGGATTGCAAACTGCCGAAACCCTCAAACAGCCCTGTTCCGGCGCAATTTGAGCTGAAATCTCCAACAAAACTATCCTCCAATGATTCAGATGTTGATCCAAGATCGAAGTTGAGGAGGTCACGCCTTCAAACTAAAGAAATTGCCGAAAAAATGAAGAACAGAAGAAGAAGAATGAAGAACTGCGAAGGAAATGGCGAAGACGCGACGAGGAGAAAGCTAAGGGAATTTCTGATTAAATACTTATCAATGGACGGCCCAGATTGATCGAAGGAAATCCAACGGCTGATCTTGCTCTAATTTGACCCAAACTTTGATGATGTTGATCAGGGGTCAGGATCTGCCTCGTGGTAGCTCGAATCCTCCAGATGTGCAACGGATGGTGCAGATCAACCTAATCTTTGAATGGACGATCTAGAGCCCTCCGAGCTTGATCCAACAGTTAATTTAGCTCCGATTGGGATGAAACCTTCAGATCTTAATCAGAGTGCTTGATCAACCCTAACCCTAGCTCGGATTGCTTCAGATGGTCCCGGATGGCTCAGATCTAGCCGCTTTTGAATCAGACGGCCCAGATTAATCCGAAACTTGATAACTCGATCCGGGTCCACTTCCGANTAAGTTCATGGGGAGTCTTTCTAAAAACCTATGGATGAGAACTCGATTTTGCACATAGCAAGCTGTATTTACAGCTTCAGCCCATAAGTAACTCGGGAGTGAGTACTCATTAAGCATGCTTCGTGCAGCCTCTTGAAGTGCACGGTTCTTCCTCTCTACAACACCATTTTTGTTGCGGGTGTTCTAGGAGTAGAGAACTCATGTCTATAACCCTTATCTTGACAAAATTCTAGAAACCTTTGGTTTTGAAATTCACCTCCATGATCACTTCTTATTGTCTTAATTGTTGATGATTTCTCATTTTCAACCCTTCTACAAAAAGAAATGAAAATATCTAAGGTTTGATCCTTATGTTTTAAAAAGTAAGTCCAAGTATATCTAGTAAAATCATCAATGATAACAAAGCAGTATCTACTTCCATTCAATGATATGATGGTACTACAATCAAATAGATCCATGTGAAGTAAATCTAAAGCATTGGAAGTACTTACAGTGCTTTTACCTTTATGTGCAGATTTTGTTTGCTTACCCATTTGACACGCATCACATAATTTATCTTTTCCATACTTGATGCTTGGTAAGCCTCGCACTAGTCCCTTGTTGGCCAACTTCCGGATGTTCTTCATGTTCACATGTGCTAGCCTCCGGTGCCAAAGTGTGGACTCTTCTTGTTTTTACATGAAACACTTAGCAGAAGCATTAGTAGCACTTTTAAATGAAACTTGATAAATATTGTCTACTCTTGCTCCTACTAGTACCGTGTCCAAAGTGTCATTTTGTCTAACTAGACATTGACTTGGTTGAAATCAATTGTGTAACCCGTGTCACACAATTGACTGACACTTAGGAGATTAAACTTCATCCCCTTGACTAGAAGGACATTTGAGATTCTAAGACATCCGGATATTTGAATGTCTCCTATTCCTATGACCCTAAGACTACCATTGTTACCAAATGATACATTACCTCTACTCTTCTTGTGAAATGTGGTAAACAATGATCTATCCCCGGTCATGTGTTTGGAGCATCCACTATCAACAAACCAAGTTGATAGATGCTCCCCCTCAATCATAACCTACACAATTCGAAAAATAGAAGTCTTAGGTACCCAAACCTTGGGACCTAAAGCATCAACTAAGCATGACTTCAGCACCCATGCCTTGACAACTTTCTTTTGGATTTTGGGTGTCCTAGATTGTCTCATGTCAGTCCTAGACATGAGAGATACAAAAGAGGGTTCCTTAGGGCGGTAACCAATACTGGTCCTATTGTAGACCGCTCTTTGGGCATTCAAAATCATATCTAAGGTCTTAGAGCTATTTGAGAATTTCCCAAGAATATTCTTGAGCTTCTCAACTTCACTCTTCAATGATTGGTTTTCCTCTACTAACCCATTATCATGGATATCACTGATTTCCTCAACCTTAGAGGATTTCAGGCTTACAATCTCATGTTTCAAAGATTTAATTTCATCTTCTAGTAGTTCAACATGTAAATCATCAATGTTATCATCTCTAGAAGCTTTTAATTGAGCAATCTCTAATTGCAATGCTTTAACCTTGTTTTTGGATTTCTTAAGCATACTAGTTAAACATGCAATTGCTCTATAACATTTTTCAAGCTCGGGAGAAGTTACCTCTTCATCATCCGAAGATGACGAAGCCGCGTTTGAGGAGCTTGAAGTTTCTTCACTGCTCTCCTCTCCAAGAGCCATGAGAGCCACTTGCCTTGTGCTCTTCTCCTCCTTCTCATCATCGGATGAACTAGAAGATGACTCATCCCAAGAAGCCTTCAAGGCTTTCTTCTTCTTCTTGGATTTCTCTTCTTTTCTCCTAGGTTTCTCCTCCTTTTTAAGCTTCGGACATTCATTCTTGAAATGTCCTCTCCTACCACACTCAAAACAAGATGCATTATTCTTATCAAGCTTGAATTCACTAGTGTTACCTTTCCTTTTGAATCGTCGGTCTCTTCGCATCATCCTTCGCACGAAGTTCGCCATCTCGGATGAAGAGGAGCCACTGCCATCTTCCTCTGAGTTTAACTCGGATTCGGAGGAGGATGAAGATGATGAGATCTCTTTCTCCTTCTCTTCTCCTTCTTCTTCTTGTTGATCCGGTCCCCTACAACTAAGGCAATCCCCTTTTCCTTGGGGCCTTTGTTAGCCATCTCATGCAATTCCATCTCACAAAATAAATCATCTAACTTTACAATAGATAAATCCTTGGATACTTTGTAGGCATCCACCATGGATGACCACAAAGCATTCCTTGGAAATGCTTTCAAGACATACCTCACAAGGTCGCGATTCTCGACCTTTTCATCAATTGAATGAAGTCCATTAAGAACTTCCTTGAACCGGCTATGGAGCTCACTTACCGACTCATTCTCCTTCATGGAGAGGTTTTGAAGTTGATTGAGGAACAAGTCCCTCTTTGCAATCCTCGAGTCCCGGGTGCCTTCATGGAGCTCTATGAGTTTGTTCCACAAATCTTTTGCACTCGTGAAGGGACCAACCTTGATGAGTTGGTCTTTGTTCATGCCGCATTGTAGAGTGACAACCGCCTTAGCATCGGCTTCACTTTTCCTTGTTTGTTCGGCAGTCCACCGCGAAGATTCGAGTTCCTTGCCTTCATCATCCTTAGGAGGGATGAATCCTTCCTTCACCGCGAACCACGTATGGATATCCATCTTCAAATAGTATTCCATTTTTGATCTCCAATATTGGAAGTCGGCGCCATCAAAGAATGGAGGTCGGGTGGTGGAGAAGCCTTCTCTCAATGCCATCTCGTTGAAAACTCTCGGTTGTTACGCCGTGTATAGAGCCCCTTGCTCTGATACCACTTGTTGGGAACGAGATGGCTATAGAGGGGGGGGTGAATATAGACAATCGCTTGCCCCTTGAAAGCTTATCACGATTTCTGCAACTCAACTATCAGTAGCACAGCGGAAAGAGTGGAAAACAGAGTATATGCAGAAAAACTAAACGAGAGCGAAACAAACACAACTAGCAAGATCGCTAACAAGGAGGGTTTACAAGGTTCGGGGATAACTTGCCCCTACTCCTTGGCGTGCCCTTGAGGTGGGCGATCCCTTGATCGTCGGCAGATCAAGCCCCGGTTAACACCGGATATGAAGCAACCTCCTTCTCGGTGGAGAAACCTCTCCACAGCGTGTTTCACACAATGATATATAATGAGCACAATGAAACAACAACAAGAAGGATCTTACTCAAACTCTTAGCAAGGACAAAACACAGCAAGCTTCCCTGAGCTCCACCCAGTGGCGATCTCACGCAGACCCCTGTCTGCTTCGTGTCTTCCCACTGTCGGACTCCAAGCTTCTTGGTTTCTCCTTCAAGCGCTCGAGTATGATGATTGCTCCTCTATAGCTTGCTTAGAATTGTTGAAGAACTCAAGAATGGCAAGCTTGTAGCAGCAGAACGCAAGAACACGAAAAACTTCAAGAACTGCAAGTCATACTGAACTCAACTCTCGCGTTCCTTTTTGTTTCTCCGCCAAGCGACAGGTGACACCATCTCTGTAGCTCCCAGCTACTCATCTGCCAACGCCAGCCTCTACTGAGCTATCTCTGGACTCACTGAGCTCCTCAGTCGAGCTCCAGTCTCAGCTCCAGTCTGCAGCTCGCCGTTGCAACCTGAGATGAGAAAAGGGACAAACCTGCTCCAAGGAAAGAACGCTTTGACTTCTCCTTGAGTGTTTGAATCCTCCCCTGTCACCTGAAACTCAATCAGAGCATTAGAGCAGAAGATCACACAGCATATCACATACATCAGCAAATCCGATACGATCAGACGCTCTGACCGCGTCTGACAGTGAAATTTGAATTAAAGTGATCGGTCACCGGACCGATCCAGGGTGTGTGGATCGATCACCAGATCGATCCACTGCTTTGCTGGGATTCCCAGCTCTCGCAGCTATACACGCCTGATCGGTCACCAGACCGATCAGGGTGAATCCTGATCGGTCACCAGACCGATCAGATTGGATCCTGATCGGTCACCCAGACCGATCAGAGCAGATGAACAGTAACTTTTTAATCAAACCCAAGATTCCTGATCGGTCACCGGACCGATCCAAGACTTTGATCAGCAAGGGAACTCACTCACCGTTTGCTCCCTGATCGGTCACCAGACCGATCAGGAGCAAGACAGCAAGGAAGCAGCCTGCTCCCTGATCGGTCACCGGTCCGATCAGGAGCCACACAGTAGATTCCCAATCTCACTGTGCGCTCCCTGATCGGTCACCAGTCCGATCAGACATAGCTGGATCGTTCACCAGACCGATCCACTAAGGAGCAGCGTGCCAATGTCCCTGATCGGTCACCAGACCGATCCAGTGACTCACCCCTAGCCCTCCAAGCTAGGAATTCATCCACCTTAGCCCTCCAAGCTAAGGATTTTTCCATCTAACTCTCCAAGTTGGGAATTTGCACCTAACCCTCCAAGTTAGGACTTTTCACCTAGCCCTCCAAGCTAGGACTTTTCACCTAGCCCTCCAAGCTAGGACTTTTCACCCAACTCTTCCGAGTTAGAACATCATCCAACCTAGCCCTCCAAGCTAGGCACCTGACCCTCCAAGCCAGGACTTTTTCACCTAATTCTCCAGGATGGGAATTTGCACCTAACCCTCCAGGTTAGGACTTTTCACCTAGCCCTCCAAGCTAGGACTTTTCACCCAACCCTTCCGAATTAGGACTTTTCCATCACCTAGCCCTCCAAGCTAGGATTTTCCACACCTAACCTCCCAGGTTAGGATTTTCCAACACCTAGCCCTCCAAGCTAGGATTTTCCACACCTAACCTCCCAGGTTAGGATTTTCAATATCATGCCTAATCCTCGATCAGGACTTAATCATAATCATCATAATCATCACTCCTAACCTCCCAGGTTAGGATTTTCCATATCATAATCATCCTCCTAAACTAAAATCGTTGTCAACACCAAAACAACAATCAGGGCCAGACTGCATCAACATTTAGATCAACTAAATTCACACCCTAAATGTGATCTCTAATTGCAAGGAATAAACTAAACACTAAGCGAATTGAAAACAAGCTGAAAAAATTCGAAACTGAACTGAAATTGTAGAACAGAGCAAAAGACTGATACGCAGCTGATACGCAAGAACTAAAATAGGAAATCAACTGAAATTGAAACCAAATGTTCACTAAACAAGTTCCTAAACTACTTAACTTGAAGATTGAACCCTAATTTAAGCTGTAACAATGCAGTAAACGAAGTTAGCTAATCTGAAACAAAGACAGAAACAAAACACTGTAGAATTCGAAAATTACAGCTAGAAACAATGAAATTAGCTACGGAAAACTAATCCTCAACCCTTCCTGAGCTCAAAACCACCTTGTTCGTCACGCAAGGGCAAGCCAAGAACCCCTTCGGCTCCGCAAATCACTGGAAACAGCGCTGCGATTCAAATCCAGCTCACTCTGCACTTGGCTGGGGAAACTCAATCCAATCTCCTCGATTTCCATGGCTGGGAGTGCGATGATGATTTGAGAATCATCTGAGCTCGCCTGAGAACCCCTACAGACGGCTCAGATGGTCGGACGTGGCTCGCGGATGAGATTCAAGGGATTGGATTGCAGACTGCCGAAACCCTCAAACAGCCCTGTTCCGGCGCAATTTGAGCTGAAATCTCCAACAAAACTATCCTCCAATGATTCAGATGTTGATCCAAGGTCGAAGTTGAGGAGGTCACGCCTTCAAACTAAAGAAATTGTCGAAAAAATGAAGAACAGAAGAAGAAGAATGAAGAACTGTGAAGGAAACGGCGAAGACGCGACAAGGAGAAGACTGTGGAGAATTTGATTAAATACATAGGAATGGACGGTCCAGATTGATTTGGATGAATCTAACAGCTGATCTTCATCTGATCTGACCCAAACTTTGATGATGATGATCAAGGGTCAGGATCTGCCTCGTGGTAGATCGGATCCTCCAGATTTGCAACGGATGGTCCAGATCACCCTAATCTTTGAATGGACGATCTAGAGCCCTCCGAGCTTGATCCAACGGTTGATTGAGCTCTGATTAGGATGAAACCTTCAGATCTTGATCAGAGTGCTTGATCAACCCTAACCCTAGCTCGGATTGCTTCAGATGGTCCCGGATGGCTCAGATCTAGCCGCTTTTGAATCGGACGGCCCAAATTAATCCGAAGCTTGATAACTCAATCCGGGTCCACTTCCGACTCAAGTTTGACCCAGTGTGTCCTAGGTCCAGGATCCTTTCATGCCTACAAAAATAGATCAAAAAATTAGTGGTCAAATAATCCAAATATGTGCAAATTTGCAATTAAGTCCAAAATAAGAGGAAATCCTAAAACCTAGGGTAAATTCACAATTAAGCAAGCAAAACATGGGTCAAACATGGATTTTAGCAATTAAAATAATCAACAAAATGGTACTTATCAACTCCCCCACACTTAAGCTTGAGCGTCTCGCGAAAACACTAAGTATATATCCCCTAGATTTTCTTAAGCATAATTAGAAGCAAATGAAAAGAAATTACCTAAGGTTGTCAATTCTCAAAAGTCTAAGCTCTATGGATTAGTATCTCGTCCTTAAATCAACAACTTAGCCTTTTCATCCTTCATGAGTCATTGAGATGAATTTAACTCACTAGCCTTTTAAGGAAAATTTTGGTGGCTCTCTCCTTAAGTTCTAAGCTGATGATGGAAGTAGAGCTCACTCAAACACATATGCTTCTTGCACTACCATAGACTTGCTTATTATCTACTCTCCACCATTATTCATGATTAGGATCAACATCTACAAAAATAAATGAAAACATGAAAAATGGTAAGAAATGGAGTAAAAGCTAAGAAAATAGAAAATTTGATAAAATGGGAGACTTGAGTGCTCAAGAATGTTTCCAATGCATTTTGCTTCTCTTTACAGTCCTCTAGTGATATCCAAAAGTGTGATGAAGTCACATTTGAATAAGGCCTTTGATTTGGATGAAAAAACCTTTTGATCTCAATGTGCCAACTTCCACCTTACGTGCCAACTTTGTTTCTTTCTTCTCTTTTCTGATTTTTTTTCTCTTCATTTATCCTCTAGCAAGGTCAGAATGTATTGGAGCAAGCCTTAAATCTGGATGAGAAAAACATTCACTTATCTCATGGAGCCAAAATTTCAATTTTTGTGCCATTTGCTTCTTCTTTCTTTTTTTTTCTGTTTCATTTTTTTTCTGCTGATTCCAGTTTGTGTTGGCAGCTAGGTCTTGTTTATTTGGACAGCTCCACGGCATTACTTGTAGACCTTGCAATTCTCTGACTTTTTGCAGCAGTTAGCATCAACTTAACTGTATTTTTCTGTTTTGATCCCAAGCTGTTTCCTGATTCCAGCTTCACTGAATTTTTTTCTGTTTTGTTTCTTTTCTGCTGCAATTTCATTGTTTCTGCTGCAATTTCATTCCATTCCAAATCAGTAAATTGGATTCCAGCCTCAGCAATGCACAGATTTTCTTCCTTCCTCTGATGTTTGGCACAAATTTCTGCAATAGTCTCAGATTTTTCTGATTTTGGCACAGATTTTGCTGCATGTTTCAGATTTGGTCAGTCTTCAAAGTAGCTAAATGCAAGGTACAGCTGGAGTTCAATCTTGATACAAAGTTTACTGATTTTCAATGCAAGGTACAGTTGCAAGTCCAAAGCTTTACTGATTTTTTTCTATGGCACAACTTTGCTTTTGCTTGTGTGCCATCCTTGCTTTTCATTGAAGAATTCTTCTTCAAAACTGCTTCACTTAATTTGGCACTGCATCACTGATTTTCAACACCCAAAATTCGGATTTAGATGGATACTAAACTGTGTCTATGGCCATTGAAATCAAGTGATACCGAAACAATCTCTTCTTCTTGAATTCCTTGCTTTTGGAGTCAATCTCTTGACCACTTCTTTACCATTCCATTTTGGTTTAACAGTCATCCACTTACTGATTTTTTTAGACTCTTTCCATAGGTTCTTTGCAATTGAATTTACAGCCTCTTCCATTTTTTTCTCAGCTCCCCAATTCTTGATCCAATCCATCTCCGGACCCAAGATATCTTCACAACAATTTTCTTTTCCTTGGCACATTTTTTTTTCATTTGTGTGCCATCTCCTTTCTTCATTGCAGATTTTGTCTTTCTTTTGTTGAATTCACTTTGGTACAAACGGTTTGGGTCTTCACATTATGGTCAAAATTTATAAATGCTTCAATTGGTTTCCTCTTTGACTTTTCTCAATTTCTTGCAACTCCACTTGACACATGAATTTCTTTTCATTTTTTTCTTTTAAGTCCACAGAAATCTTCCTTCAACCGGATTCAATGATGGTTGCAATGAGAGAAACACTTCTCCTCCAATTCACAACTGAATTCCCACTTGTTCTTGGTATCAAGCTCCACTCAATTGGGCAAAATTTTTTTTTTTTCGACATGAAGTGCATCCTTGATAAAAATTGATTCCAAATCACTAATCACTCCCCCACACTTAATTCTTTGTCCGTCTCGGGCAAAATAGCATTAAGAAACATTTCAAACAACAAGTCCATAGAAAAAATGAGGGTAAGAGTAGGAAATAAGTAAAGAAAAATGGAATGAACATGATTTTTGCCAAAATTGATATGGAAAGGTAAACAAAATAATTAGCCTCTATAGATGTGATCCAATCATTGAAATATGATTTTGAAAGAACCTAAGCAAGTTCTAGAGTACAATAACATATGTGTGTCACAAATATAAGGCTAATTCTCACTAGGCAAAAATAATTCATCTCAAGTCATCAATTAAGAATCTAAAACCAAGTAGTACTCAAGCATCCAAGATTTCATTCATGAGCTCAAACCCTAAGTTTTAACAACCAAATTTAATTTATTCTCCAAGAGATTCTAAAATGCTATGGAGATAACCTAGAGGGATACATTTATTTCTAATCATGCAAGGAAAAGTGCGAAAAGAAATAACAAAGTATTTACAATGACTCCTATGCATTCTACTTTACTCATGCATTTATTAGTAAGGACTCAATTCAAAGGAAAATTCTAATTCTAGAAAGCATGAAAATGAAAAATGAAATAAAAGAAAATACAAGAAAGAACAATCTCCCCTTTATTTCTGGTGGACAGAGTCTGTCAAGCAGTAGCCTCCATCGTGGTAGTGGGAGTATGAGTGGCTGAGAGAATTAGGACTCCCCCACACTTGAACTTTACAAAAATTTGCTCTGGTGGCCGAAGGTGATTTAGGTTCAAAATCCATTGAAGGAATGGAGTGCTTCGAATTAAAGTAAAATCATCTCCTCCTTCTTTATGCCTTTTAGAAGTCCTTCTAGGAGGTTGAAGTCTGTTCAGATGGAGCACCCACTCCTGAAGTCTTCTAGACCCTGCAAAACAATGGAATACCCCTCTCAAGCGTGCAAGGTAAGAAAGAAATGAAATAATATCAGTCTCTGCATGAAATGTATCCAAAACTGCATCACATCCAATTAAATCAATTCTTGGTGCCTCAATAAATTTTTCACAATTATTTTCTACAAAATATGCATCCAGGAGCTCATCACAAACAAAGAAATCAATTTTTGGCACTTCAATAGAAATATCACAATTATTTTCCATCAAGGATGTATCAAGCAATGTGTCACAGCCAATAAAATCAATCTCAGATACCTCCATAAGTTTTTCACATTCAACCTCAGCATAAGATATAGCAAGAGATTCATCACAATAAATAACATCAATTTCAGGGACTTCTAAAAATTTTTCACTATCCATATCCACAAAAGAGGTATCAAGAGATTCATCATAACAAACAACATCAATTATAGGTGCCTCTAAAATTATTTCGCAATCCATATCTACAAGAGACGTATCAAGTAATGCATTACAACCAAGGAAATCAATTTTTGGTACCTTTATTGGATTTGCACAAGCAATTTCTACACAAGGTATATCAATAAATTCATCATAACCAATAAAGTCAGCACTAGGTACCTCGCTGAATTTTTCTGAACAAAGAGGAGAAATACTTACCTGAGCGTGCTGAAGAATACCTGGAGATTCTACAAGAGTAAATGTATCCATGGCCTCCTCCTGATCAAGTACATGCTCCTCTTCAGGCTCAAGTTTCGGTGGGCACTCAACTAAATCAGGTGATCCTTGGGTTCTTGCTTCCACCATGCAAGTCTCTACACTTTCTGATTCATCCTCTGAATCTTGTGGTGGTCCCTGGGGCTTAGTGCAATCCCCTACACCTGTGGAATCATCTTCTATGCATGTTTCCTCAGTAATATCTGCAACAACAATATCAGAAAAATTAGGACCATCAATAATACTATCATCACAAAATAAAAGATGAGAATGGTCCTGTGGAGCTTCAGTTTCTTCTTCTTAAGCTGAAAAATTTAGAAATAAATTTTGAACAAGAATCTCCGGAGGAATGCATGCTGTAGGTCCCCTGATTTTAATGATTTCTTCTTCTTCTTCCACCAAATTTGCAAGATCACTTGAAGAAGGACTTGGCCATGCACTAGGGTCACCTTGAACTAATATAAAATCAACTCCGGGGCTCTCAGAATTAAAAGTAGCTTGAGAAGATAACTGTTCTGATTCTTGGGCTTTTATCTGATTCACATCATTAGCCAATTGTCCCATTTGCCTTCCGAGGTTTTGTAAAGCTCCAATGATAATATCCTGCTGTGATTGTTGGAATTGGGGCTGTTGGGGCTGAAATGGTTGTTGGAATGGCTGATAAGAAGGTGGAAATGCCTGAAAACTTTGCTGAGAGTTATATCCTTGAAAATTCTGATTTTGTAATGGAAAATCCTGTGATGAGGACTGGTTTTGCATAGGCTGACACCCTTGATTGTAGGGCTGGAAATTCTGATCATAGGGCTGTGAAGGCTGGAAAAATGGTTGGTTTTGAGGTGGAAATGTTTGAAATGATTGACAACCTTGCCACCCTTGCTGATATGGTTGGAATTGAGGCTGCGGTTGCTGAAATAGGGGCTGAGTTTGCTGAAATGTAGGCTGAAAATTAGGATTTTGGGGCTGAAATTGCTGAAGTGGTTGCTCAAAATTCTGGAATTGTGGCTGCCCAATCTGAATTTGCTGGAAATTTGGTAGACTTGGCTGAAAATCTTGCTGAAATTGTTGACATTGTGGCTGAAAAAACTGTGGTGGCTGCTGGAATTGCTGTAGTGGTGGCTGAAAAAACTGATTTGTTTGCTGAAAATTCGAATAAGGCTGCTGAAAGTCTTGACTTGGTTGCTGAAATTGCTGGAATCGGCCGCTGGTAAGTAGATGAGTGAGCTTTATGTTTTTGTTGGTATTCCAACACCTTACACCAACATTTCAACTCCACCAATGCCTCTTTTATCTCTGTATAGTCCTCTGGTGAAAATATTTTGATCTTACAGCCCTGTCACACAATAAACAAGAAAAATGGCAGCAACCGTATACAAAAGATAAAGCACAAGAATATAGAATCAAATGATATGCCCATAAGCACACAAGCAAAAATCAAACAAATCAACTAGTTGCTTCCCCGGCAACGACGCCAAAAATTTGACGGACCCAAAATAGACTGTCACGAATGTGGGTCTCAAATTTAGATATTTATAAATGCTGGAAACTCTTTTTGCAATCAAAGAATGAAAACGTAGTAAAGGGGCCACAGGTCGTATTTTTCCTCGGGACTAGTTGATGTTTGTTTGATTCGCGCTCGTGTTTATGTGTCGTTTATATTTTTGAGTTTCGAATAAAGATTTGGGTTTGGTTTCAATCTGAAAGGAAAACTCAAAGAAAGGGAAGAAACTTGACCCAGCAAACTTAAACCAAGTAATGGCAATTGATGAGCTTAACCACTAAACAACTTAATCAAACCAATGAAACTTGACCGAATTTGGAAAACAAATATGAATTCAAATTATAAGAGTACACCACGACTTGTATTGATCTTCAGGAATTACCTCTCAAAACAAAAGCATTCACTTGATACAAAACACAACAATGAGATAACTTGATACTCAAATGGAACAAACTCATGTGCCAAAACTGAATTTAAATGCAGGAATTCGTAGCTGATTAATTTAGCTTAGAAGACCAAGCTGCCAGTGAAGAGAAAACACTGATTGGAATGAAGAATTCCAAAACAGCTGGTGCAGAACCCTGCGGCAGAAGTGCAGAAAGTTGAAGACAGAATGTGCAGAAATGGAAAGCCGCAGCAATTAAGATGCAAGAAATCACACTGAGTAACTACTTTCTAATGCAAAAGAACTCCAACTCAGATCTTAACTGATACAAACTTCATCCTATTCAAACCAAGGAATGCAGAATTATCTACTTGCAGAAATGATGTTAAATTGCAGGAATGAGCTGAATTTGGCAGAATTGATCAGAATGCAGAAATGCAGCAGTTAACTTGGACACAAAACAAGCAAATGACTGAAATGGATTTGCTATTTTGATGATCAGCAAGGCTTAAGTGGAATTCCCATTTAATGGACTCGAAACTCAAAAGCAAATGAACTGAAATTTCTGAAATGATCTGGGTTTGCAGAAATGGAATTCAGAAATGTAAAGATGATCACTGCAGAAATGAAACTTTAAATCAAACGCAAGGTAAACTAAACAATTGAAACGAATGTGCAAACCAAGAAGAACTAATGTAACTGACTCAAATTCAGAACACAAAACTGAAAATTACAGATCCCACTTGATACGCAAGATGGAACTGCAGAAATGGACAGATTTCAGACATGAACAGATTTCAGAAATGAAACTACATATGAAACGAATTTGGTGTTGGGAACGAGATGGCTATAGAGGGGGGGTGAATATAGACAATCACTTGCCCCTTGAAAGCTTATCACGATTTCTGCAACTCAACTATCAGTAGCACAGCGGAAAGAGTGGAAAACAGAGTATATGCAGAAAAACTAAACGAGAGCGAAACAAACACAACTAGCAAGATCGCTAACAAGGAGGGTTTACAAGGTTCGGGGATAACTTGCCCCTACTCCTTGGCGTGCCCTTGAGGTGGGCGATCCCTTGATCGTCGGCAGATCAAGCCCCGGTTAACACCGGATATGAAGCAACCTCCTTCTCGGTGGAGAAACCTCTCCACAGCGTGTTTCACACAATGATATATAATGAGCATAATGAAACAACAACAAGAAGGATCTTACTCAAACTCTTAGCAAGGACAAACCACAGCAAGCTTCCCTGAGCTCCACCCAGTGGCGATCTCACGCAGACCCCTGTCTGCTTCGTGTCTTCCCACTGTCGGACTCCAAGCTTCTTGGTTTCTCCTTCAAGCGCTCGAGTATGATGATTGCTCCTCTATAGCTTGCTTAGAATTGTTGAAGAACTCAAGAATGGCAAGCTTGTAGCAGCAGAACGCAAGAACACGAAAAACTTCAAGAACTGCAAGTCATACTGAACTCAACTCTCGCGTTCCTTTTTGTTTCTCCGCCAAGCGACAGGTGACACCATCTCTGTAGCTCCCAGCTACTCATCTGCCAATGCCAGCCTCTACTGAGCTATCTCTGGACTCACTGAGCTCCTCAGTCGAGCTCCAGTCTCAGCTCCAGTCTGCAGCTCGCCGTTGCAACCTGAGATGAGAAAAGGGACAAACCTGCTCCAAGGAAAGCACGCTTTGACTTCTCCTTGAGTGTTTGAATCCTCCCCTGTCACCTGAAACTCAATCAGAGCATTAGAGCAGAAGATCACACAGCATATCACATACATCAGCAAATCCGATACGATCAGACACTCTGACCGCGTCTGACAGTGAAATTTGAATTAAAGTGATCGGTCACCGGACCGATCCAGGGTGTGTGGATCGATCACCAGATCGATCTACTGCTTTGCTGGGATTCCCAGCTCTCGCAGCTATACACGCCTGATCGGTCACCAGACCGATCAGGGTGAATCCTGATCGGTCACCAGACCGATCAGATTGGATCCTGATCGGTCACCCAGACCGATCAGAGCAGATGAACAGTAACTTTTTAATCAAACCCAAGATTCCGAAATGTAAAGATGATCACTGCAGAAATGAAACTTCAAATCAAACGCAAGGTAAACTAAACAATTGAAACGAATACGCAAACCAAGAAGAACTAATGTAACTGACTCAAATTCAGAACACAAAACTGAAAATTACAGATCCCACTTGATACGCAAGATGGAACTGCAGAAATGGACAGATTTCAGACATGAACAGATTTCAGAAATGAAACTACATATGAAACGAATTTGGATCAACTAAATTCACACCCTAAATGTGATCTCTAATTGCAAGGAATAAACTAAACACTAAGCGAATTGAAAACAAGCTGAAAAAATTCGAAACTGAACTGAAATTGCAGAACAGAGCAAAAGACTGATACGCAGCTGATACGCAAGAACTAAAATAGGAAATCAACTGAAATTGAAACCAAATGTTCACTAAACAAGTTCCTAAACTATTTAACTTGAAGATTGAACCCTAATTTAAGCTATAACAATGCAGTAAACGAAGTTAGCTAATCTGAAACAAAGATAGAAACAAAACACTGCAGAATTCGAAAATTACAGCTAGAAACAATGAAATTAGCTACGGAAAACTAATCCTCAACCCTTCCAGAGCTCAAACCACCTTGTTCGTCACGCAAGGGCAAGCCAAGAACCCCTTCAGCTCCGCAAATCACTGGAAACAGCGCTGCGATTCAAATCTAGCTCACTCTGCACTTGGCTGGGGAAACTCAATCCAATCTCCTCGATTTCCATGGCTGGGAGTGCGATGATGATTTGAGAATCATCTGAGCTCGCCTGAGAACCCCTACAGACGGCTCAGATGGTCGGACGTGGCTCGCGGATGAGATTCAAGGGATTGGATTGCAGACTGCCGAAACCCTCAAACAGCCCTGTTCCGGCACAATTTGAGCTGAAATCTCCAACAAAACTATCCTCCAATGATTCAGATGTTGATCCAAGGTCGAAGTTGAGGAGGTCACGCCTTCAAACTAAAGAAATTGCCGAAAAAATGAAGAACAGAAGAAGAAGAATGAAGAACTGTGAAGGAAACGGCGCTGATGCGACAAGGAGAAGACTGTGGAGAATTTGATTAAATACATAGGAATGGACGGTCCAGATTGATTTGGATGAATCTAACAGCTGATCTTCATCTGAGCTGACCCAAACTTTGATGATGACGATCAGGGGTCAGGATCTGCCTCGTGATAGCTCGGATCCTCCAGATTTGCAACGGATGGTCCAGATCACCCTAATCTTTGAATGGACGATCTAGAGCCCTCCGAGCTTGATCCAACGGTTGATTGAGCTCTGATTGGGATGAAACATTCAGATCTTGATCAGAGTGCTTGATCAACCCTAACCCTAGCTCGGATTGCTTCAGATGGTCCCGGATGGCTCAGATCTAGCCGCTTTTGAATCGGATGACCCAAATTAATCCGAAGCTTGATAACTCGATCCGGGTCCACTTCCGACTCAAGTTTGACCCAGTGTGCCCTAGGTCCAGGATCCTTTCATGCCTACAAAAATAGATCAAAAAATTAGTGACCAAATAATCCAAATATGTGCAAATTTGCAATTAAGTCCAAAATAAGAGGAAATCATAAAACCTAGGGTAAATTCACAATTAAGCAAGCAAAACATGTGTCAAACATGGATTTTAGCAATTAAAATAATCAACAAAATGGTACTTATCAATCCGCAGCACCGCGAGGTAGTAGGGTTTAACCAGCTCCTGGTTGGGCATCCGCAACACCACGACCATGCCTACACACCTCAGGCATCCGCAGCACCTCAAGGTAGTAGAGGTTTATCAGCTCCTGGTCGGGCATCCGCAACACCACGACCAGACCTACTCACCTCGGGCATCCGCAGCACCGCGAGGTAGTAAGGTTTTATCAAGCAAGTACCCAGGGTCCATTAAAAGACATCTTGTTTGCTTCTTTGATTACTGAAACTGCAAAGCAGTGCCCACAAGAATACAAATACATTTGGACATCTCAAAATCTCACCGAGTGCGATATGGTCGAAAATGATTGGCATGCCATAGTCTCTCCAGCCTCCTACCCTTGTCATCCTCCAGATAGTAGCTTCCCCCGGTGAGCTTTTTGGTGACGATGTAAGGTCTGCCCCATTGCAGCTAAGTTTTCCAGGATCACCGATAGGCTTAATTCTCTTCCAGACTTTGTCTCCGACTTCAAAGCTACGGGCAATCACACGACGGTTGTATGCTTGTTGCATACATTGCCTGTAAGCTAGTAACCGAGCAGCTGCTTTATCTCGTACTTCTGCCACCAGGACCAAGTCGATTAACCGCTCTTGATCATTGTTGTCTTTATTATAATGCTTCTGTCGGACGGATTCCTCACCTACCTCCATCGGGATCATGACGTCAGCTCCATACTCAAGCTGAAAAGGACTCTCATCGGTTTCTTCTCTTGGAGTGGTACGGTAGAACCATAGAATACTGGGAAGCTCTTCAACCTAGCTACCTCCGACATGATCCAACTTTATCTTGAGCCCTCTGATGATCTCCCGGGTAACGACCTCGGCTTGGCCATTACCTTGGGGGTATGCAATCGAAGTGAAAGCTTGTCGAATACCTAGCCCTTCGCACCATTCTTTGAGTTTGCGCTCTATAAACTGCCAGCCATTATCCGACACCAATTTGTGAGAGATGTCGTATCTGCAGACAATGTCTTTCCGCAGGATCTTCATCATTGCGGCCTCCGTGATGTGTGCCAGAGGCTCATCTTCCACCCATTTGGAAAATAGTCCACTAGAACCAACAAAAACCTTTTTTGTTGGGGTCGATTGGAAATGGACCCACAATGTCCATTCCCCACTGATGAAGGGGCAAGACACTGTGGAGACTCGTAGCGGCTCAGTCGGTCGATGAGTTATACGCTGATGTCTCTGGCAGGCCTCGCATCTGGTCACGAACTTGAGGGCGTCGGCCTGCAGGGTTGGCCAAAAGTACCTTGCCAGGATAATCTTCTTAGATAGAGATCTTCCCTAATGTAGCTTCCGCAAATGCCTTCGTGCACTTCTCGCATGACATAGTTGGCTTCCTCGGGCCCGACACACTTGAAGAGTGGTCGGGCAAATGCTCTCATGTATAGTTGATCCCCGACCAGGGTAAATCTGGAAGCTCGGCGGCGGAATAATCGGATTCCTTGATCCTTGGTCGGCGTATTCCCCCTGCGTAGGAACTCCACATATGGATCTCTCCAATCAGTTAAGGTATTGCCCTCAGTTTCTTCTTTAATCTGAGCTACAGTCTCTTCAGTGGTACCGGGCTCGTCCAGCTGCCATGCAGAAATGGAGCTAGCCAACTTGGCTAGTTCGTCCGCCTTGACATTGTCCTCTCGAAAAATTTTTTACAGAGTAACATTTGTGAAAGAGGATTTTAGCTACTCATAAATGGCTACATACCTCTGCAAGTGCTCGCACTTTATTTCGAAATCACCCTTTATTTGCTGTGCCACGAGTTGGGAGTCCGAATGCAAGATGACTCGAGCAACTCCCACATGCTTGGCTGCTTGCAACCCTACTAGGATCGCCTCGTATTCAGCTTCATTGTTGGTGGCTCGGAAGTGGAGTCGGATAGATAAATGCAACGTATCTCCCCAGGGGGAAACCATTAACACTCCGACTCCGCTGTGCTTGTTGTTGAAAGACCCATCGACATAGATCTTCCAGACTCCCTTGGCTTTGGGCTCAGGGATAGCTTCGAGCATGAAATCCGAGAGGGTCTGTGACTTGATGGCAATGCGGGGCAGGTACTCAATCCCGTAATCGCTTAGCTCTTTTGTCCATTTGATCATCCGACCCAAGGCTTCCTGATTGGTGAGAACTCGTCCCAACGGGATGTTGGTGAGAACCACGATTGGGTGTGCTAAGAAATATGGCCTGAGCCTCCAGGTCATTAAGACCAAAGCATAGGCCAACTTCTCCATTAGGGTGTAGCGTGTCTTTGCATCCTTCAAGAGATGTCCGAAGAAGTAGACCGGATACTGCACCGTGCCTTCTTCTCGTATAAGTGCATAGCCCACCACTTGCTCAGTCGTAGACAGGTAAACGAACAATGTCTCCCCTTTCACTGGCTTATAAAGGATGGGGAGCTCGACCAGATAGGCATTCAGATCTGAAAACGTCTTCTCACACTGATCATCCCAATCGAAATTGACTATCTTTCTTAGAATCTTAAAGAAGGGCAGGGTCTTATCGACAGACTTGGAGATGAATCTGGACAAGGTTGTAATCCTTCCATTCAACCTCTGAGCCTCCTTGAAGTTGCGAGAAGAGGGCATATCAAGGATGACCTTCACTTTATCTAAGTTGTCCTCGATCCCCCTCTCTGTCACCATGTAACTTAAGAACCGACCACTCTTCACTCCGAACAGACACATGGCCAGGTTTAATTTCGCCTGTTGGCCCTCAGGGTGGCGAAGGTCTCTTCCAAGTCGGTTATCATATCTTTCTCCTTGTCTGTTGATGGGGCTGAGCACCCCGTGGCTGACACGTGGACTGAAGAAGCTATGTGGCGAGATCTACCAAGTCTGGACAACTCTCTTTCCTTGACTCCTGAGGCCCCTCGGAAAGGTAGATTCCCGAGACCACCTCGGGTAGACATACTCCTGAGATCTCTCCAGGAGGACACACACATGAGATCACCTTGGGAGATCAGGTCCCCGAGATCACCTCGGGAAGGCGAATGCCCGGGACCCCCCCCCCTCGGGCCAAAGGACCCCGAGACCACCTCGGGGTAGCGGAGCCCAAGGAGCACTCGACCACAAGTAACTGTCCCCTTTCTTCGGATATGTGGATAATCATCACCAATTATTACGGGATAACGTGACCCATAATACGCGGTCATTAAAGCCTTAATTATCTCAATGGCCCAGATTTATTGGCTGCGAGGATCGTTACAGGGATTATCCTGTAACCAACAATTAAGGGGACATGGAGAAGAACGTGGGACACGTGTGACTGCTACCTCAGGTATAAAAGGTACTCCGACCCCCCAGCTATGGGGGTTACGCTCATTCTCATACTGTCTTCCTTACTTTCTTCCATATAAGAGACTCAGGCACTTACTTGAGCGTCGGAGTGGGCTCCGCCGGACAACCTCTGGCATGTTTCCCTTAATACTCGTGTTGATCTCATAGGGTGGGGAGCGCTTTCTCTCTCGTCATCATCCTCGTGGGCTGAACTCTGGTGACTGACTATTGACATCGATTCCTTCCAGAACAAGTTTGGTGTCGTCTGTGGGAAACTATTAAAGCACCAGAAGGAGCACCGATGGCAGACCCGGTGGGCCAATCCATCGTTCTGACGAAAGATGAATTAGATCGCTTGGTGGCCAACGCTGTTAAAGGGGCGCTTGAACAACACCAATTCGAGCAGGCCGCCTCACAACGACTCGGTTCTGTGCAAGAGGAGATCCCCAGAATCTCCACCTTGCACCCCCCAACAACGGAGATCTGTTTCACCACCGGGGAGATACGCCGAAGCAATCCCAGTCCACTGGCGGGATTCTCTAGGAGATGTGGAGAAGCCAACTCAGTAGCCTCCAACGCGTTGAGACAGGAGGACGGACCAGGGAGGAGGGAAGAACCTTAGGCCTCCTCAAAGACGCCCTCCACCCTTTTCTCATTGGAAATTGTAGAAGATCCAATGCCGAAGCAGTTCCGCGGGCCTGGGATCACCGGCTACGATGGAAAGACAGATCTTGAAGATCATGTCTGCAAGTTCGAGAACGCGACACTCCTATACCAGTACACCGATGGTGTCAAGTGTCGAGTGTTCATGAACACCCTATTAGGAGCAGCCCAGCGATGGTTCTAGAGGCTGCCCCAGGGTTCTATCAACTCCTTCATGGAGTTTAGAACTGCCTCCTCCATCATATCGCCAGCAGCCGTCGCTATCAAAAAACGACGCTAAATTTATTTGCTCTCAAGCAGAAGCCAAAAGAACCACTCAAAGATTACATCTATCGGTTCAACCGAGTGGTGCAGGATGTGCCAACTGCGACGTTAGAGATCCTCATCAGTGCCTGCACCCAGGGCCTCTCGGAAGGGGATTTCTTCCGATCTTTGGTGAAGAAGCCACCCACCAGCTTCGATGATTTGCTGGGGCATTCTGTCAAACACGTCAATGTGGAAGAAGTGCAACATGCCCGCCGCAAGGAACCAATCGAGGTCCCTCCTCAAGCCGTTGTATGGTCAAAAAGGAGAGAATCTCTGGCACCAGCCCGAGGGAAAGATCTACGCCTGGGGAAAGACCAGTGGGTTTGTAAGCGGAGGCTGGTAGAGATAGTGGACACCGAGCAACCAAAGTCACTGATGAAGTACTGCGACTTCCATGGCAGTACGACACACTCCACCAAGGAGTGTCATGCCTTGAAGAAAAAAATTGAATGAAGAAGCAAACACCATATCCCAGAGGAAGTGGAAGAGGATGGGGTATCCCCGGAGGTCCCCTCGGCGAAGCTTGTCACCCCGACAATGACAGTCGATAGAGAACGATACTCGACATCGTTCTTGATCACATTCGAGAGGGAGGAGTCAGGGGCTGCGCCCCGTAGGTCTCCCTCATTGGAAAGAGACCCCAAGAAGGGTAAGACCCTAGCACGGGGCACTCCTTCTGGACACGTGGGAGTGATCTCGGGTGGTCCTATCGGAGGGGACTCCAACCATGCAAGGAAGGCCCATACTCGACGATTGGAAAACTACGCCATCAGGACGAGTAGTAGTCAAAGTCGTGGCCCTACGATCTCCTTCGGTTCGGAGGATTTGGAAGACGTGGAAGCTCCCCATAAAGACGCTCTAGTAATTCTTACACGCGTTGCAAATTATGAGGTTATGCGTATCTTCGTGGATACCGACAGCTCCGTTAACATCCTGTACAAGGCCGCTCTAGACCAGATGTAGATTGACGAGGATGAACTGCATTCAGTTACGACTCCACTCTTCGGCTTCACCGGATACCGAGTACAACCGATAGGGCAAATTACCCTATCATTGTCGTTGGGCAGTGACACTCTGGAGAGGACTAGGAGGACTCCCTTCCTAGTCATGGATGCTCCCTCATCCTACAATGCCATCTTAGGACTCCCGACGCTCAGTATATTCCAAGCGGTGGTCTCGGTCTACCACCAGAAGATCAAATTCCCGGTAGGTGACCAAGTAAGGGAGACCAATTGGTGTCTCGGCGATGCTACAGTGGGGAAGTCCGATCGGAGTCCCATAAGAACCCGAAGTCACGCAAAGCCCTGTAAATCAATCTCGTCAATCCCCTAGAGGAGGAAGGGCCCAGAGAGGAAAGGAGGAAAATGACCAGGAGCAACTGATTGACCAAAACCTCGTGTCCGAAGTCCTTGACAAAATGGGTCTCCAGCTAGTGGCGCACATGCAGCACATGCGGAGGGCGTACAATCATCGAGTGACCGTCCGAGACTTTCAAACCGGGGACAAGGACTGGAAGTGATTCAAGCCCGTAGGTGAGCCCGGGAAGCTAGAGTAACAGTGGAACGGACCATACCCCGTCATCAAAAAGCTAGCCGGAGGTAGCTACCATCCATAGGAGAACAGGGACAAAAAGCTAAAGAAGTCATGGCATGCCAACTATCTCCAACCCTGTCACACCTGGTAAGATTTGTGAGATATACTGTATACTTGTGTATGTATTCTTGCTGCCTTGCAGTAATAGTCATGAAATAAATGAGACTCCTCATCATAAAAGTGTCAATACATCTGTCTAAAAACCCTACTACATCGTGGTGCTGCGGGTGCCCGAGGTGAGAAGGCTTGGTCTGGGTGCTGCGGATGCCCGACCAAGAGCTGATAAAATCCTACTACCTCGTGGTGCTGCGGATGCCCGAGGTGTGTAGGCTTGGTCTGGGTGCTGCAAATGCTCGACCAAGAGCTGATAAATCCTACAATCTTGCGGTGCTACGGATGCCCGGAGTGAGTAGGCTTGGTCTGGGTGCTTTGGATGCCCGACCAAGAGATAAAACCCTACTACCTCGCGGTGCTGCAGATGCCCGGGGTGAGTAGACTTGGTCTGGGTGCTGCGGATGCCGACCATGAGATAAAACCATACAACCTTGCGATGCTACGGATGCCCGGGGTGAGTAGGCTTGGTCTGGGTGCTGCGGATGCCCGACCAAGAGATAAAACCATACAACCTTACGTGCTGCAGATGTCCGGGGTGAGTAGGCTTGGTCTGGGTGCTACGGATGCCCGACCAAGAGATGAAACCCTACAACCTTGCGGTGCTGTGGATGCCCGGGGTGAGTAGGCTTGGTCTGGGTGCTGTGGATGCCCGACCAAGAGATAAAACCCAACCATCTCGCGGTGTTGCGGATGCCCAAGGTGAGTAGGCTTGGTCTGGGTACTGTGGATGCCCGACCAAGGGATAAACCCCTACAACCTTGCGGTGCTGTGGATGCCCGGGGTGAGTAGGCTTGGTCTGGGTGTTGCGGATGCCCGACCAAGAGCTGATAAAACTCTACAACCTTACGGTGCTGCGGATGCCCGAGGTGAGTAGGCTTGGTCTGGGTGCTGCGGATGCCCGACCAAGAGATAAAAACCCTACTACCTCGCGGTGCTGCAGATGCTCGGGGTGAGTAGGCTTGGTCTGGATGCTGCGGATGCCCGACCATGAGATAAAACCCTACAACCTTGCGGTGCTGCGGATGCCCGGGGTGAGTAGGCTTGGTTTGGGGGCTATGGATACCCGACCAAGAGATAAAACCCTACAACATTGCGGTGCTGCGGATGCCTAGGGTAAGTAGGCTTGGTCTGGGTACTACGGATGCCCGATCAAGAGATAAAAGCCTACCACCTCATGGTGGTGCGGATGCCCGAGGTGAGTAGGCTTGGTCTGGGTACTGCGGATGCCCGACCAAGGGATAAAACCCTACCACCTCGCGGTGCTGCGGATGTCCGAGGTGAGTAGGCTTGGTCTGGGTGCTGCGGATGCCTAAGGTGAGTAGACTTGGTCTGGGTGCTGCGGATGCCCGATCGAGAGATAAAACCCTACTACCTCGTGGTGCTGCGGATTCCCGAGGTAAGTAGGCTTGGTCTGGGTGCTGCGAATGCCCGACCAAGAGATAAAACCCTACTACCTCGTGGTGCTGCGGGTGCCCGAGGTGAGTAGGCCTGGTTCAGGGGCTGCGGATGCCCGACCAGGAGCTAGGCAACGCCTATAACCTCTAACCATGAACTGGAGGAGGCTTGGGGGGATGTAGTGGAAGACAGTTAACACACAACCAACCAAATATGAAACAACGCCATCAGACATGGGAGGCAAACCTGATATTTAATCATTGCTCGAAGCACTTACATGTCAGAGATAACAAGTTTCCCTTTATTTTTGAGGGGAACACATTGACAATAACATCTCAAAGAAGTACAAAAGATAAGTATACATAGGGGATACAATCAGTGGACCTGGTAAAGGAGACCATTCCTTGACCCGGGCTCTCCTCTATTGCCTTATCATCTCCATCTGGCTGCTGAGCTCGGAGTTGTCTCCTTGTGGTGGGTGAGCTAAGGGCTACCTTCATTGTGGTTGTGACCTCTAAATCTTCGGTCGTGGCTGGGACCTCTTGGTCCTCCGCTAAAAGTAAAGTAAGGCCAACCCGGAAGGCAGAGGACGTTGTTTAAGACTGAAAGCGTTCTCATGATAACACATAGACGAAAAGGAAATAGAAAAGACTCTAGGTACACAAGGTAAAGGGACAAAGATGTTCCATTCAAAGGTCCTGATCACGTTTACAATCAATTCACATTTGGAAACAAAGACGAAAAGTGAAATACAAAGGGAGAAAAGGAAAGGCAGTGGCTACAACTCCTTCTCCTTGGGTGGCAACCTATCCCATGCTTGACTGGCACTAGGGAAACTGAGGTGGACGTCCGGCCGCAGCACTCCCATTCGTCAGATTCGCGGGGATGCTATGGTGAAACCTTGCTCCAACCGTTTCGGAGCTGGGTCGACCAGTGGATTCCCAAAACTCAGTGGATTGGTCGATCAGTAGGGGGAGAGCATTCGTAGTAGACAGGGGAGAAACCAAAAGAAGACACTTTCTAATATAAAGATGGAGGGCCCGGAGGAGTTTGCTATACTCTCTGGTGAAAGAGACGATATCATATCTGCTATGCTCTCTGGTGAAACCGACGGTATCATCTCTGCTGTGCTCTCGGGTGGAATATGTGATACCATCTCTGCTATTCTCTCTGGTGAAACAGATGACCCCTGTCAGAAGGGGGAATGGTGGAGGTGTACCGGAATGTTATACGCTTCACAGGTGGTTCTGAGAGCACCTGGCTTAACCTGTGTGGAAGTGGCTTCACGCCACTCAGGGCGGCGAACCCCTTCCCTCTCCAATTTCTCCTTCAGGCTACGACCTCTTTTCCCTTCCTTGCTCATGGGTTCTAACAAGAGGAGGAGGAAAAGATGGAGGGGAAGAGCGGCTTAGCCTTCCACCTTTATAGTGATAACCGCCCTCATGCAGTCAATGGGAGCACGACATGTGGGCAATAATGGATGCCTATCTCGAAGCGTCGTCTTTTTTTTGTTGCTGTCGATTGGCATTTTTTTGCGGCGCCTCAGAATTTGTTAACCTTTATGAATTAATTCAAGGGACTGCCTTGGTCCTGGAGATGATTGTTCTGATTCCGCGAACTCCGTAAACACTCGATAGAGAAGGGAGCCAATACGAGTCCCACAGATGAATAGTTTCAGGCCAGGCAGTCGGACTTTCGGGGCTACCTTGGGAAGACCTGCACCCGAGGTCGAACCCAAGACCCCTGAGGTTATCTCGGTCCGATAGACACCCGGCATCACGAGGGGCTCTGGGTTCCTGAAACCAACCTAAGAGGCTGCTGGGGATGAGCATTGACTGCCTAACTCCCTTGCCCCACGGGCCGGGAAGGAACGCTTATTTTTCAAAAGTGTTAGTCTGCTATCTGGCTCCTTGAGTCAAGGAAAAACACCAGCTCTTCAATTTCCTTGGTCCTCACGTCAAGGACAAATAATACAAGGAGATAATCAAAAAAGATACTCAAGATAGTAAGTCGAAAAATTATTTTCATTACGATCAAAATGAGTACATTGGGAGAGGATAGTAAGCATGAACTGAAAAAAGTCGAGCTCCAAGGTGGAAAATAGTTCTATATTTTCTACAACTCCTTGTCTTCTAGCGAGAACTCCTCCCAGACTCAGCCAATGCTCATGAAACTCAAGTCGGCGTCCGGCGGTAAGAGTTGGGCGTTCCTCAGTTGATCGATGGCCCCGTGGAAGCCCTGCTTCAAACGCTTCATTACCCGGCCGGCCAGGATATCGCCAAACTCGTCCGACTCTAAGAATCTGGTCTTGAATTCCGCCTCGGCCTCCTTGAGATAGGAGTCCTTGACAACTTGAAGATTGCGCATTTCAGCCTCGGCTGCCTCCTGGGCAATCTTTAGCCAAGCCACCTCAGAAAACATTTTGTTCTGGTCTTCCAAGGTCTCTTTGAGTCTTTCTGAAGTAGCCAAAGCTTCCAATCATCCCTGGGTCATGTCCTCCTCGAGGTCAATCAAGCGATCAGCTGCCGCTATGATGTTGTATTCCTTTTGGGCTAGCTGGTGCGCTTGGTCTTTGATGCACTCATTCAACCTCCCGGCCAAAGTCTCCAGGAGTCAGACATCCCTCGACAACTTTTTCTCCTTCGCTTGGAGCTGGTCCCGCTCCTGAGTCATCCGGAGCAGGTCATCTGTGAGGGTTATTGCCCTCTCAGACATCAAACGCTCTCGACGTCAGGAACTCTGTAGGGAGACCTCCATAGCCAGCAAGGTGTCCAGTTGATGCTCCACCTTCACTCGGAGAGCTCTGCTAATGTCCGCTTGCATAAGTCCCACCCTATGGGCGTGGACAGCTGCGGCCTCTGCTCTCAGTGCTCGGCGGGTCAAGGCCTCAACCTCTGGCCAGGAGTACAAGTGGCGACCAGTCGTTAGATAGTCTTGAGCCACCTGTCACAGTACCAAGGAGTTATGAAACATAAAGGGAAGTAACCTGTGAAACTTGGAACACTTATCTTCAAAAGAGACTCACGGAGGGTAGTGAGAGGCCCGATAGAGACTCGCACGGCTTCCCCTCCTAAGACTCCTTGACTTCTCGGGGTGTCAGCTCGGCTCACAGAAGGTAAGGAGTCTCTGTGCGTGGGGAGTGGCTGGATAGTGGGGGCTCCAAGTGGCACTATGGAGGGGCCAGAATTGTCATCCTCAGAACTGGAAGCCCCACGGAAGAAAGGCCCTCGGCAGGGACCTCCTTAAAGTGCACCGAGGGGAAAGACTATACAGCAGCCTCCAAGGTCGCGTCAAGCCTTTTGCGTAGGTGGTCGAGCTGCATCCGAGGTTGGGCAGGCAATGCTTGCTTGCCTTTCGGGGCCTCGGAAGGGTCGACAGGGGAGGACCCAAGGGCCTGACCACCTATCTTTGTAGGGGCAGTCTGCTGGGAAGGCGGAGATTAAGGGACGGTATCCTCATCATCAGAGATGGGAATGCCCTCCTCAGGGATGGAAGGGAGCGTGCTGGGATCAATGTGACGCAACCTTTTCCATCTCGGGGCTAGGCCTTTCGGGATTTTCCTCATTTGCCGCCCAGAGAGTTTGGGTATTTATGGGTCGGCGGGAGGCAATGACCTCTCTGTGGCCTCCCCCATATAGACAGTAGCAAGAGGTTGATCATTCCCTAAAGGAGCGTCAGTCTCCGGGTTGACAGACAGACCCAGAGTCCCTTGGTCGGCAAGTGTCTGAGGCACGGCAAGAGCCTCTATCCTCTCTAGTGCTGCATGCTCACCCGACGATTCGACCGTCTCCTCTGAGGCCTCGGCTAAGGCAGAGGGCGAGGCGAGAGGGGCCGGAGGAGGATCCAGGCCCCTTTGTTGGCTTCATCCCACTTAATGAGCCAGTTCATCGCCTTCGAGAGCATGATTCTCTCTACAATAGACAAGCAACAGAACATCAGTTAGAATTAACGAGCATCGATGAAAATGACAAACTTACCAAGGTTAGGGCTGATGTGGGTGACTTTAGGGCTGAGGCCCGCTCAGTACATGAGCTCTTCACTATGTACCAGACCCGGGCCATTGAACTCCATGCTAGAGAGAATGCCCCTAGCTCGCTGATAGGTAGGTTCCTGTAGAAAATTTCCTAGTATAGGGGGAGCAGGAGATTCTCCGTCCAGCTATGGGAACTGAAATGGCAGTGGGTTAGTCTGATGAAGAAAAACTTCTCCTTCCACACTTTATGAGAAGAAGGAATCCCCCTAAGAACCTATAGCTGGGGCGCACTGTAAAGCTAAACGCCCCTCGCGAGCCAATCAGAACGAAGAATGAATGGAAAAGGCAAGGGGTTACGGGGATATCGAAGAGTTTAAAGATGATGTACGGCCCTCCCATCTGAGCCAAGGCGTTGGGAGCCATCTGGTGGAGAGGGATATCAAAATAGGAGGTCACATTCATAAAGAAAGGGGGGATAGGGAAACAGAGCCCTGACTCTACCTGCCCTAGGAAGAAGGTAAAAAAACCTAGAGGAGGTTCTACCGGTGACTGGTCCACCCTATGGATCACCACCGTCATCTCGGCCGAAATGCCATAAGCCTCAATGGCCGCTTACAGAGCTTCCAACCTCACTCTAGAAGAGGCGGACTCATACCACTCCGCTTGGTAGCCCTCCTCTGGAACCTCTCTCCTACCTTGGTCTTTTTTGCTATCCTTACCCATAGCTCCTAAGGAAGAAGACAAGAAGGAAGCAGAAGACTTACGCGTGAGGAGGAGTCCTTAGGGAAGAAGACGAAAATGATGTTTGCTAAGCGATGGAGCCGGAAGGTGGTTGAATGTCTTTGCCTCCCCTTTTATAGGGAGGAAGCTGCCTGTGTGTGTGCGATGGGGGCAAGACACATGGATGGCGGGAGACAGCTACATCGAGGCGCCACCACTAAGCAATTGTTTGATGTGAGCCAGGACCACCTCGGGTAGATATACTCCTGAGATCGCTCCAGGAGGACACACGCCTGAAATCACCTTGGGAGATCAGGTCTCCAAGATCACCTCGGGAAGGCGAATGCCCAGGACCCCCCGGGCCAAAGGACCTCAAGATAACCTCGGGGTAGCGGAGCCCAAGAAGCATTTGACCTCAAGTAACTGTCCCCTTTCTTCGGATCTGTGGATAATCATCACCAATTATTACGAGATAATCATGACCCATAATATGCGGCCATTAAAGCCCTATTTATTGCAACGACCCATATTTATTGGCTGCAAGGACCGTTATAGGGATTATCCAGTAACCGACAATTAAGGGGACGTGGAGAAGAATGTGGGACACGTGTGACTGCCACCTCAAGTATAAAAGGTACTCCAACCCCCCAGGTACGGGGGTTACGCTCATTTTCATACTGTCTTCCTTACTTTCTTCCATCTAAGAGACTCAGGCACTGACTTGAGCGTCGGAGTGGGCTTCGCCGGACAACCTCTGGCGTGTTCCCCTTAACGCTCGTGTTGATCTCGCAGGGTGTGAGCGCTTCCTCTCTCGTCATCATCCTCATGGGTTGAACTCTGGGGACTGGCTGTCGACGTCGATTCCTTCTGGAACATCTGTCTTGACTTGGATGTCATCTACATAAACTTCAATATTCCTCCCGATCTGATGCCTGAAGACCTTGTCCATCATCCGCTGGTAGGTTGCCCCAGCATTGCGCAATCCGAAAGGCATGACGTTATAGTAATATGTGTCATTTGCCGTCACAAAGCTGACCTTTTCTTGATCTTCCAGTGTGATAGGAACTTGGTGATACCCCTAGTAGGCGTCCAACATGGAAATAAACTCACAACCAGAGGTGGAATCTACCAATCTATCTATCTGAGACAGAGGGTAGCAGTCTTTAGGGCAGACTTTATTTAAATCTCGAAAGTCAATACAAACCCGCCATTTATCTCGGGCTTAGGGACAAGTATTACATTAGCTAACCAAGTTGGTAATTGAACTTCCCTTATGTGACTAGCCTTCAACAAATTGGCGATCTCCTCTTTGATAGCCTTGTCTTGCTTGGGCGTGAAATGTCTTCGTCTCTGCTTCACCGGTCGAGCACCAGGGTCACATGCAAGCGATGCGTGGCCAAGGCTGGGGGGGACTCCTTTGATCTCCTCAGTAACCCACGCAAACACGTCCCTATGGTTCTGCAAACAGTCGATCAGACGACTTCTCAACTCTGGCGTGAGGTCAACAACAATCTTTGTAACCCCCCCTATTTGTTGAGGGTGTATCTGAACTTCTTCACTCTCGACCTCCCTTCGTTCTTCTCTGGCCCTTCCTCCTCTCGAGGGTTAGCGAGGTCAATTTATAGAGCTTCATCAGCTTTCAGGTTCTTGCGGGCATCAGACCTGACCTCCCCGCTGTAACATCGTTGGGAAGCCAGTTGATCCCCCTTGACTTCGACTACTTGCTCGCCCACTAGGAACTTGATCTTTTGGTGATAGACTGAGACTACCGCCTGGAATACGCTGAGTGTTGGGCATCCGAGGAAGGCGTTGTAGGATGAGGGTGCATCCACGACCAGGAAAGAAATCCTCCTCGTCCACTCCAGCGTGTTCAAGAACACCTGGACAGAGTGTTCAAGAACACCCGACACTTAACACCATCTGTGTACTGGTGCAAGAGGGCCGCGTTCTCGAATTTGCAGACGTGATCCTCTGGATCCGTCTTCCCATCATAGTCGGAAATTCCGGGACCACGGAACTGCTTTGACATGGGATGTTCTATGATGTCCAGCGAGAAAGGAGTGGAGGGTGCCTTCAAGAAGGCCTTGGGTCCCTCTCTCTTCCCTGGTCCTTCTTGTTAGTAGGAGCTCTAAAGCCAATTATGTGATGATTGACTAGGGACTTTTCGTATTATATTCTATCATTAATAAAGGTATGTTTGGTTATTATACTTTATATTTGTGTCAAATAACTAAGTATAATAATGTCCTTGGGTAGTAGGTTCTTATTTACATTATATCGATTGGTTGAATCGATAGTGAGATGATGTAAAAATACTATACTAAACCATTCCTAGTCAAGCATTAATATTCAAGGACAATATTAATGTATGGAGACTAGCATGTAAGTCAATTGATGACTTGAGCTTACAAGTCATGGATATATGATATCAAGTTAATACATTGATATACATTACAAATACGTTGAAAAAAAATCTACCTGTTTTGGAAGATCCGCCTGTTGGGTATGGCTTGGTGGGTTTCCTTAGCGAAAACTTGGTCGTCCTTGGAAGACCTCTCCATGTCTATGGATTAAAAATAATCCGAATGGAGACCCGTCTCCCAACGACCATCTCGTGTCATATCGAACGATCCAAATTACAACTCGGCCAATTACAAAAATCGACCTTGTAATTTGCTTGACCGTTCGACCGCGGAAAAGGCGACGAGTGGATCGCCGGCTTTCGTGTTTATGGTCGAGGTCCAGTTAGTAAATTATTGGCTATGATAAAAAATCAAAATAATAAACTAACTAACATAAAATGACGAGGTTAGCAAACATGACACACAATAGACATAAGGAGCTTGGGAAAGAAATATACCTTCCCGATCACCTCGCGGCCTTCTACCTTATGTCCCCCCCCCTTCACAGATGTCATGTGGGCGACGATCTACCGCAAACCAAGATCACCGAGGCACTCCAAAAGACCTTCTCTTCACGCCAACACAAACCCTAGCTCTAGGGTTTGGAACTGCCGGCCACCCTCCCTATCTTCTTGCGCCGCCGGCCACCTTGAGCCACCAAACTCTCGCCGGCCACAAAGAAGTCCAAGGGAGGAAGATGTAGAAGAGGATGAGGAAGAAAACTAGACTTTTCTTCCACCAAAACCTGACCGAAAACCCTTCCTCCTTCAGCCTTGCGGCGCCGCCGCAAACCACCCTTGTGCCACTCACCGTCGGCCGCTGGCCCTGTTTCCTTCACCGCCGAGCACCACAAAAGGAAGAGGACACCTCTTCCTTGTCAATGTTGGCCTCGGACAGGAGATGGTGAAGGAGGGAAGAAGAATAGAGGGATGGATCTCCCTCTTGTTCTTGCGTCGGCCTTGACCTAGGAGAGAGAAGGAGGGGAGGAGAGGAAGGGAGAGGCCTTGGGTGTGTTCTCTTGGATCAAGCCTTGGTTTCATAATCTCCTTGGGTATTTATAGGGCTAAGGTAGGGACCAAGCGGAGGAGTTGGACCTTGGCCCACCAATGGATCTAAACCCGATCCATTAATTAAGATCCATTCCACTAAAGGATCTTAATTGAACTTCCTCACCAACCCCATATTTGTTGGATCGAGAGAAACGATAGAGGGGGGTGAATATCGTAAAACGTTCGGATTAAAGTTAGAGCAATTACGCAGCGGAAATTTAAGTCAAACACATGCAAACACCAAGTTTTTTACTTGGTTCGAAGTCGCGGTCGGCTCCTACTCCAAGGCCCACGGTCGTTGACCGTTTACTACGGGCAATTCTATATGTGCGCAAAACAGTTTACAGAGAGATATTACAAAAGTAGTATAGTAAACTTAAAAACAGCTCTTCGTTACCGACGTCCGGTGTAGATTGAATTTTCGGAGCGGAGGGACGTCGTTGGCGCTTGTATCTTGAGTTGGGAGGTTTCTGGAGCAGAGCGCAGGAGCAGAAGAGCGTAGGAGCGTTGGAAGAATTGTTGTCCGAAGCCTTGGGGTCGAGGGCCTATTTATAGCCCTTGGGGGCGCCCGGAACGTCGGGGGCGCCCCCCCACATGTCAGCTGATCCGAGTTCTTCTCGGTCAGCTCTGATCCCTTCAAACTCAGGATCAGATCTTGACTGGGGCGCCCGGGACGCTGGGGGCGCCCGGGAGCATGGGGGGCACCCAGGAGCACGGGGGCGCCCCGCTCAGTGAGCTGATGAAGCGATCGAACACTTGCTCCATCTGTTTTGTGTTCACCTTGGGGCGCCCGGGACACTCCGGGCGCCCTACTCAGCTGCTGCCTCACTCCTTTGAGGCTCTCTGAGCTGCAGACGCTCGTTCCTTCGGTCCTGCATCCAGGGTTAGTCCAAAACAACACAGAGCAATAATATATTAATTTTATACAGTCTTAGCTGTCTTGGTTCTGACTTTGGGCCTCCAAAATGGAGCCCTAGATCGAACCGGCGCCTACTGTTCCCTCGACGGGGAACGCGTCCTCACCTACTCCTCTCGGGAGAATTTACCTGATGCCAACCGGCTCCTCCGGTTGGACTTTTGCCCAGCAGTCCTTCGCCAGGTGCCTAGCTGTCCTTCGCCAAGTCTTCAGTACCAAGTTGTCCTTCGCCTGGTGCCTAGCAGTCCTTCGCTAGGTCTTTGTATCCTGGCATTCCTTCGCCAGGTGCCTAGCAGTCCTTCGCTAGGTGCCTAGCAGTCCTTCGCTAGGGCTTTGTATCCTGGCATTCCTTCGCCAGGTGCCTAGCATTCCTTCGCTAGGGCTTTGTATCCTGGCAGTCCTTCGCCAGGTGTCTAGCAGTCCTTCGCTAGGGCTTTGTAGCCTGACATTCCTTCGCCAGGTGCCTAACAGTCCTTCGCTAGGGCTTTGTATCCTGGCAGTCCTTCGCTAGGTGCCTAGCATCCCTTCGCTAGGACTTTTCCTGCACACTTGAGTAACATTGTTAGATCACCAATAATACTTAATTTTGAACCCTTTGCCAATATCAAAATAAGGTTCGATATGGTGCTTCCTGCACCAACAATATTTTCATATGAGCTCCACATATTACGAGTCGCTCATCCCCCCGTGTTTAAGATCTCGAATTCCCGTTAATTAATTTAAATTACTGACAATTCAAATTAATTAACCTCTGGATCCTTGACTAGTACCACTCGACCTTATCATCATGCCGGATCAAATCCACCTACAGGGTTTAGCATGATGAACCTTTTGAGCTCATCAAGGGGGCATCATCAACCCGACTCACCAGGACACGGATTCCGTCAATAATCAACAACACATCATATTATTAATATTATCTCCCAACTTACTGGGCCTATAGATCTAACAGAATAGATCTCGCCCATTAATAAATCAAAGAAATAATAGTTAATAATATATGCCCGTTATTATATCGGGATATAGGGATTGTACTCCATAATAAAGTCTTGAGGTCCTATCCAATTATCGAGTCAGTACAAATTGGATAACCTCGGGTTTTGGTCCTGCTCAATGTACTCAAAGCACACTAGTGTAATTCTATGGTCAAGACCAACCACACCTAATTACAATACAACTATTCCAATGGGTTGTCCAAATCCATCTCGGTTGTAAGCCTCTATTTTTACTAAGCAAGGAACTGATAACATGATCTTCCGTGTGACACCATACACCATGTTATCTATAATGCAAAGTAATTGGACTTCATGCATGTACTAATATAAACAGGCACCTAGTGTAGTTGTGATTCTCTTTTCAAAATTTAGATGATCTCATATATAAAAAGAGCTATGTCTTTTAGTATACACATCTAACACCACCTATTTCATAGTAAAGTTGCTCAGCTTTTTTTACTGAGCAACTCCTAAAGTCACATATAGTTCAGCAAATATATTCATTGGAACATAATCTACCGAAGTTACAAACCCATCCTACAGTCGGTGACTAGTTTGACAACATTGATTTAACAAATCCAATCTTAAAAAAAAACAAATTCATCTTTTAACACCATTACACCAAAAGTATGATGAATGTAATAGTTGAAAGCTAAAGGGACTAAAGTTCAGGAACAATATTGTCATGTCCATCTATGAGGATTGCTTCTAGAATTCTTTCATAAGTTTTGCTTGCTTCCCTGGTGGCAACCTAAAAGAGTAAATACCAAATCAAATTGTGCACGTAAGATGATCATGTTATTATAGAATTCTATACTGATGGGTGCATTCCTGAACAATGAAGAACATTGTTGGAGCAAAAAGAATGTCATGACAATGAATAAAAAAACAAGTGCAAAACAAAACTTTCCTCATTCCTAGTTTACGCAGTCTTCTTGATTTCTGCAACTAGATTTCTCTCCTGTTTTCATTCATTTGTAAGTAACAATTAGTATGACAAAGGAAATAAAAATAATAATTAATTTAAGTATACTGTATTGATGAATCAAATAGCAAGGTCAACCCCAACTTAGCCATGTCATGTGTCAGCAATCCTTTCCCAATCAAGCTGCATTATATAAATCAAATAGCATAAGATTAATATTTACTGTAGCATGTCAGATAGATTCAAGGTCACTTGAACAAGATAAGCAATGATCAGTTCACTTACATCATCAGATAAATTCAAGGTCAATTTAAATAAAATACAATATTTAAACATACCGTTGATTATTGTGTCATCGGTGTTATCGAAGAAGATGAGTCCATTATAATTTTTGAGAATTCTGATTAAAAAAATGCAAGTTAAATAAATACTTTATAAGTTTATAATTATAAATAAAAATCAAATTATATTTTTCTTAAAAGGAAAACTTACCACTTTCAAGTTTTTCCACATCCTCTAAAATTTCTTCAATGTTGAGTGGTTTCAAATTTAACCGAAGTCAATCTTGAGTACAAATAAGACTTTCTACCACCTTAGAAGTCAATGAACTCCTAAAACAATCAAGTACCCGACCACCAGTACTGAAAGCAGATTCTGAAGCAACTGTTGATATCGGAACAACTAATACATCATGAGCAATTTGTGCAAGTATAGGAAATTTGTGATAATTTTGCTTCCACCATCCCAAAATGTCAAAAGTATCACAATACTCTTCAACTATTTCATTAAGATACTTGTCTAATTCTGACATATTACCATCACCAAAAACTTGTGCCTTTTGTTTCTTATATTTCGTTATAATTGATTGTCTTTTTAAATCATCCATATTTGTTGAAGCATCTTTACTGCGAACTGATTCTGAAATAGAAGGAACTCTTGCAGTATTACATTAAGGCTTCATTTTTTCCTTATAATTCTTGTACAAAACAAATAAAGTGTCCTTTATTATCTTTCCCATTCTTGCACCTTTCTCATCTCCATATAATACAATCAACATAAATTCTACAAAATCCAATCTATGCCTTGGATCAAGCACCACCACAATATAAATCAACTTATTAATTTTCTCGGGATCTCCCCAATATTTGTCAAATTTATTTTTCATTTTAATTCCCGTCGAATACACATTAAGATCATCAATTTCTTGCCACTCCATCAAGATGGTATGAATGTAACTAATCTCATGTGCAAAAGTATTGGATGTGACATACAAAGATCCAGAAACTTTTAATGTTAGCTCATAAAACACTCGTAGTAGAGATGCAAAAAGTCTAACATTAGCCCAATCTATACTTGTTGGCTTCCCATCAAAAGTCTTATATTCCCTTTTAGGTTTACCATCTGATTCAAATATCATCTCTCCATTCTCATTCAAAATAGTATGTCATTCTGTGTATTGAAGATCTAATTTAAAACATGGATCTTGTTCATCAAACCTATCAAAAGCTCTTTCAAATTTTTGAGTTGTATTCAACATCAAGAAAGTTGAGTTCCATCTAGTTGGTACATCTAAACATAATGAGTTCTTCCTTTCAATTTTTCAATCTCTACACATTCTTTGAACTTGCTTAATCTAGTGGGAGATTGCTTAACATATTTAATTGCATTCCTAACCTTCATCGCAGATTGATTTGTATCTTTTAATCCATCAGCAATAATCAAATTGATTATATGAGCTACACATCTCATATGAACATATTCTCCCTTCATAGTAGTGGAATCCCAATTAATCATCTTTTTTCTGAAACTATTGATAGCAACATCATTTGAACTTGCATTATCAACTGTAATAGTGAAAATTCGATCAATTCCCCAACCTCTCAAACAATTTTCAATGGCTAAGCTAATAGTCTCACCTTTATGACTTGTAATTGGACAAAAATTGAGAATTCTTTTCTATAAATTCCAATTTGTATCAATAAAATGAGCTGCTAGACACATATAGTTGATTTTTTGAATCGATGTGCATGTATCAGTGGTCAAACAAACTCTTTATGTTGAATCATACAATAATTTTTTCAATTTTTCCCTTTCAACTATATATAACTCAACACAATCACGTGCAATTGTCCACCTTGAAGGAATTCGAAACTTTGGACATACCATAGCCATAAATATTTTAAATCCTTCTCTTTCTACAAATTTGAAAGGGAGTTCATCCATTATGATCATTTTAGCTAATGCTTTTCTAGATGCATCTTGATCAAATTTCCAAGAAGTCAAACACACCTCACCCTCTCTTGAACTTTGTAAAGTTAATTGTGCTTGAGTTGTTTCAACAACATTAGGGTGTTTTTTACATGAGGTAATATGAGATCTCAAGCTTGTCGTTCCATTCTTGTATGGATCACAAAAAAAATCTTTATCACAATATTTGCATTTAGCTTTTATCTCCGATGCATCATTAGTAAACTTTATAAAATGATCTCATACTTCACTTCTTGGTTTCATTGCTTTTCTCTTGATTACCTTCCTTTTAGAATCTACAGTCATTTTTGTTCCCACTGAAGGACCAGTTTCAGATTGTGGTATTGAACAACTATTATTAACATCCATATTCGATAAATCTCCTTGCATTGATATAGATCAAAGATGCACAAATACTGTTCAAAATATTACAAGATGTGATAAAACTATTTAAAACATAAATGACTATAACTGAAAGATAAATATGAAACTCAACTATGACTAAGCATGATGATACTTATTATCACGATTCAGGATATCTAACCGCGGTTAAATACTTGAGTTTATCAAAATTCATATGCCAGTACAATATCAATGATTAAAATTTCAAAATATTAAGTAGGTATCATAACTTTCATACTTACCAGTTAGGGCAATTGCTTGTTACTGTGGTCGGATGTGGGGACTCAGCCACTCAGGAGGTGAGAACTCAGAGCAGTGAGCAAGGAAGAATGGAGGGCTAGCTGACCAGCTGAGACACTGAGTAGTGAGAGGAAGGACTGAATGCTCTATGACGGGAGGAAGCATGGTTAAGCAAGTAGGAGAGGACCGGAAAGATGTGGAGTCGCTCGACCATGGGAGGGAGGGTTGCAGGCGGATCAGCTGAGATACGGAGTTGTAGGCTTGTAGCTACGGCAAGACGACGATGAGAGGAGTTGTGCATGACTGCCCGGCAGAGTTGTAGGTGAATGGTTGTGAGAACAGAGAAGATCGAAGGAGAGGAGAGGAGCCGAGAGCGTGAACGCGAGAGGCAAGCGACGTCGACGAGCGTGAGTGCGTGACTACGTGACTGCGTGAGGACTGCGTTCGGTCGAGCGGGAAATTAGGAATTTTAGGGTTTAAATCTTGACTCTTGAGCCTGAACGGGTTTACCTTTTACACCAGCAGCCGGTCCAACCCCCACGGCCCACCCTGCGATCCAGCCCTCACGACCCACCCTGTCCGAACCGGTAAATTTTGGTTTTTTCAGTTTAACCGAATAACAAAGTGAAAAACTGAAATCGAACTGATATAACCGAAATAAACGATTTTTTAAAACTGAATTAACCGAAATTCCAAATTAACCGAACCGAAATTAAAAAATCGGTTAGTTTGGTCAATTTATTCAGTTTACCCGAATTTTTGCTCACCCCTAGTAGCAATGATACATTGCTAGATGTCACTTATTGCTGATGTGCGGTTTAGACATATTGCCAACGTTAAGAGAACCTATTAGGTCACACACTAAGAACACGATGCTTCAGAGATTAATTGATCTTAGTTTGACTAAGATTTGATCCGAATTGGATTAATTAAGTTAAACTCAAGTAAATTCAATTAGATTATGGGATTGAGATCTAATTTGAGTTTGACTCATTTAGATTAGACTCAACCACATTTGAATAAGATATTAATTTATTAAAATGTTTAATAAATTAATAATAGAGGAAGATGAAAAGTTTATCTGTTGGTGCCGGAAGCACCAAAATCGAACCTGAGTTTTGATAATGGCAAAGGGTTCATAAGTTAAGGTTATCTCGTGATCTAATGAAGTTGTTTAAGCACGCAGGAAAAGTCCTAGGTAAACTATGCACGAAGTCCTGATTCAAGAAATTGGGCAATAAGTCTTGGTCGAGGGCTGGGCAACTAAGTCCTGACCAAGGGTTAGGCAATAAGTCCTGGTCGCGGACTAGACACGAAGTTCTGATTCAAGGAATTGGGCAAAAAGTCCTAGCCGAGGGCTGGGCACCGAAGACCTGACCGAGGGTTGGGCAATAAGTCCTGGTCGCGGACTAGGCACGAAGACCTGATCTGGAAGATTGGGCAAAAGTCCAACCGGAGGAGCCAGTTGGCAAAAAGGTAAATATTCCTGAGAAGAGTAGGCGAGGACGCGTTCCCTATAGGAGGGAACATTAGGCATCGGGTAGACCTAGGGTTCCATTTTGAAAGCCCAAAGTCAGAACCAAGACAGCTCCGGCTGTTAACTGGACTTAACATATCTATTACTTGTGTTTTGGAACTAACCCTGATTGCAGGAACAAAGGTTGGAGTTCACTGCTTCCCAGGCGCTTGAATGGAGTCAGGCGCCTAATCATACAGGCGCCTGTGTGGATACAAGCACCCCATAAGAGGGTTTTTCCAGAAGTTTGTGAAGCTGAGCTGCCACATCATCATGAAGCGCCCATGACCATACAGGCGCCCCAGTTGAAGGGATAAGCGCTGACCAAGTCTGCGGATGAGGATTCGCGCAGAGAGGCCACATGTCAGGCGCCCCCTTCAACACAGGCGCCCAAGAAGCCTGTATATAAAGGGGTTCACCCCCTTGCTTCCATACAATTGCTTCCAACGAAAACGTTCAAGCGCTTTGCTCCAAAACGCTCCATGCTTAAGTCTCAAGCACCAACGACGACCTGCGGCTCCGATCTTCGAATCTTTCTCCGGTCGTCGGTATACTTAATTTACGTATTTATTAAAATTTTGTATTTGTATACTTGAAATCTGTAATTGTTTTTGTGAAATATAGAATTGCCCAACATAAACGGTCAAGTACCGTAGGCCTTGGAGTAGGAGCCGATCTAGACTCCAAACCAAGTAAAAGAAAAATGTGTTAGCGTTATTTGAATTTTCCGCTGCGTAATTACTCTTTTTATTTCTGAAAAGGATTTCCCACTATCGATTCTAAACGATCCCACAAGTGGTATTAGAGCGGGTGGCTCAAATCTGGTGCAACCACCGATTGAGCATTTTTCGGATTTTTGTTTAAAATATTTTTTTTCGTTCGTAATTTTCTCGTTCATCGAGGTTGGTGTAACACCACTCGATTTCTTTATTATTATTATTATTATTTTGCCGCACTACTAATCCAATACTTAGTCTTGGAACAAGATTTTTTTGTAAATTTTTTCAAATAAAATTCAATGGCCATGCAAGAAGGCTACAACACTGCTAGACCACCACTCTTCTTAGGAGAAGATTTCTCCTATTGGAAAAGTAGGATGGAAGTCCACCTGAAAACTCAGGTGGACATGTGGATTGTCATCCAGTCTAGACTGGAGATACCCAAGAACGCACAAGGTGAAGTGCAAGGCTACACAGAGTAGGACGGACCACTCAAGAAGAAAATCGAAGCTGACGCAAAGGCCACACAGGCACTACAATGTGGCTTGACGAAGGAAGAGTTAAACCGCGTTGGACCCTTCAGCAGCGCAATGGAACTATGGAACAAGCTAATCGAACTTTACGAAGGTACGTCAGATACGCAGATCAGCAAAAGAGATCTGTTACTCAATAGACTCTACACCATAAAGATACACGAAGGCGAATCAGCAACACAGCTCCATGCAAGAATCCAGGAGGTGATGAACGGACTGCATACAATAGGTCATAAGGTCAAAAACCGTGACCTAATAAGGTATACTCTAAACTCGTTCCCAAGGAACACACTATGGGCATCTATAGTGGATGCCTACAAGGTTTCTAGGATCCTTTCTGAAATTAAACTTGATGAGTTATTTTCCGAATTAGAATTACACGAACAAACTAATACTGTAATGGTCGAGAAGAGTATAGCTTTTGTTGCAAGGAAAATTCCAAGAAGATCTCAGAAGAAGAAACAACAAACAGTACCTGAGTTTGACTCAGATTCGGAGTCTGACGACGATGGAGTAGATCATCCAAAACTGGTCTGGTTGACTCGTGACTACTACAAGGAGCCTAAGAGTCAAACGAATAAAAAGAAAACTAATCAGAAGAAGGAACATCCAGCTGAACCCTCAACAAGCCAAAAGAACAAAAGCAACGTAACATGTTACGAGTGCAACAAGAAGGGACATTTCAGATCGGAGTGCCCCAACCTGAAGGAGAACAAGAAAGCTCGGAAGAAGAAGACACTTCAAGCCACCTAGGACGAATCGTCCTCGGAAGAAGAAGAAGAAGCTCCGCATTCAAACCTCCTAGCGTTGACCGCCTCGAAAGACATCGACTCCGGAACGGAATCAGAACCGGATGAAGATGTTGGCACCGGAAAGCTCTCGATCTCGGAGGATGGACAGATTACGGTAAGAGTTTATCCTGAATCTGAACTTTACGATCTCATTTTATATTTGTCATGCAAGTTGGTGAAAGCCAACATCCGGGTTGAAACCCTCCGACAAGAAGTCAAACTCCTGAAAGAGGAAGTTAACTCAAGTTCCTCGACCGAGTCAGTTCAAGAAGGAAACTTGACTCAAGTTCAAAAGCTTGAGGAAGAGAATTCCTCCTTAAAAACTCAAGTCAAGGAACTCAGAGTCGCATTGGAATATTCACTTCAAGTTCCAAGAATCTTGACATGATTCTTGGAAAATAGAAGTCAGTTCTAAATCGATCCGGACTAGGCTATCGAACCAACTCGCGACAACACTCTTACTATTCCATATTGAACCAACCTAGATCCCGAGTCCAAGCATGGGTCCCAAAGATAAGTTTAAATAAACAAGCTGGACCAAACCAATATTGGATCCCCAAGGTCAAGATTCACATCTTGCCTAACCCTTATCGAGGCTTCAGTCCAGTGGGAGCTAATATAAAAACTATTTTTATACTTAGATGATTTTTTTTAATTGCTTGTTGCTTGTTTACTTCATTTTTTGCAATTTTATTATGCTTAGACCTAGGAATGGTTAGTTAAGGACAAAAGACTTACTTGAAACTTGAACAACATAGTATTAGGTGGAGATGAGATGATAGTACGTTAGGGAAACCTTTTTAAAAAGTCAAGTAGGGTAAGACGTACCCTATTTGGTCTGTTTAGTCAGGTGGAACTAGCCGAAGCTACCTCTCCAAATCCTAAGCTAGTTAGACCAAAATTTCTCAAGAAGTAATTTGAAAATGAACTTTCAGTAAAAGGCTTTGTCAAGGAAAGGGTTGTTGATCCAATAAGGCTACGGCCAAAGAAGGCCTCTGTGCCTCGCCAAGACCTGGAAGTCGATTATCGAAATTCACTTTTAAATTACTATTTGATAACTTTGAATCTAACATAAGTTTTAATTAAATCTTAGGTTTAACATTAATTCAAAGATAAAAATTAATACATCTCACAAAACATATAAGAAAACATGTTTTGTAACATAGAATTGGGTGAGATGTCTAGGACCTAATAATGTAGTTCAACCCAATCAACCAACATTTTTCAAAAATAATTCAACATTTTTCAAAATTAAATCTACATTTTCCAAAATTAACTAAATCTACATTTTCCAAAATTAACTAATTCAACATTTTTTAAAATTAATTCTACAGTTTTCAAAATTAACTTTACTTCAAAATTAATTTCCTACATTTTCAAAATTAATGCTACACTTTCAAAATTAATTCTAATTTCACATTTTCAAAATTAATTCTACACTTAACATGTTCATCAATCCAAATATGCAAGGGAATTAATTAAAAATTTTAAAATGGAAAACTCTAAAAGCTTAAGACTCCCATGACCACAAATGTCAAAATAGACAATGACCCTGAAGGTAAACCAGTTGACCTACAGCTATACAGAAGTATGATTGGTAGCTTATTATATTTAACTGTTAGTAGACTTGGCATTTTGTTCGCTGTAGAAATGTGCGCTAGATACCAAACCTGTGCTAAGGAATCACACTTAGTAGCACTAAAAAGAATCCTAAGGTACATTAAGGTACCCTAAATATAGGTATTTGGTATCCTAGGACTTCCAATTTTGAATTATCATGATACTCTAACTCTGACTATGCCGGTTACAAACTAGATAGAAAGAGTACAAGTGGATGTTGTCAATTATTAGGACACAGTCTAGTCAGCTGGTGCAGTAGAAAGCACCACTGGGTAGCCTTATCCACAACTGAAGCAGAATATGTTGCCCTAGGAGAGTGTGTAGCACAACTTTTATGGATGATGCACTCTCTTAAGGATTTCCAGCTAAACTATGCCCAAACCAAAGTATTCATTGACAACATAAGCTCAATAAATCTTACGAAAAACCCAATTCATCACTCCCGAACCAAACTCATAGAAATAAAACATCATTTTGTTAGGGATCACGTAGCCAAGGGCGAAATCGCACTTATGCATGTGGAATCGAAATCTAATTTAGCCGACATCGTTACTAGACCCTTACCTGAGTCTGAGTTTAGCTTACTATGAAGTGAGTTAGGGTTATGCTTAGTAGAATAGGACTGTTCGAATTTTTCTTAAAATTTTTTATGTTTTCAATATTTTTCAAAAACTAGTATTTCATATCTTTCGAAAAATCATTTTTATTAAGTCTTGAATTTTAAAATTCTTTTCCGACTTAGATTTTTCAAAAAATTACCCCTTTTAAAACTAAGGTTTTTTTCGCAAATGGATTTAGTCTAGGCTTTAACCCTAGAATTGCATGCACCTATAGATCTAGAAGCCAGCATCTCACAAGCACCTTAGGACACTTTGATTGATAACCTAGACTGGGTTGAGATGCTTAGGTCTATGCCTTGACTCAAGATGCTTTAAGTCAGTGCATCTAGAGTAGTTGAGGCGATAAATACAATTAAACAACAATTAAGCTAAGTGTTCAAGCTTAGAAAATCTAACTTGATCAGATCACTTAACTTGACTAACCCTAGTGAAAGCTGCTATTATATAACAGTTAGTAAGTAGCTAACAATGTTAGATAGGACCCGAAAAGTACAATTTAGTTGGTTTGATCCTTTTTGTTGCTTGGACTCACTAGAAGTGGTTCAATATGTGTTTAAAAATTTTTTCGGCTTTGATTCGCAATTAGTTTTTCAAGCAGTTTTTTGATATATGGTAAAGGGAGAGAGAAAAAGAAAAGAATTATTCTTAGTTTTTTTTAACAACCAAGTTAAATTTTCAAGTTAAGTGCATTAAAACATTCAAGCACAAATTTTTTTCAAAATATTTTTCCAAGTGTACAAAATTTTTCTAAGTACAAAATCTTTTTCCAAGTGCACGAAATTTTTCTTAATATAAAATATTTTTCTAAATGCAAAAAGATTTTCAAGTGTTGCAGAAATTTTCTAAGTGTAAATTTTTTTTTCTAAGTGCAACATTTTTCTAAATGACTTTTAAGTGCAAGATTTTTCTAAGTGAAAAATTTTCTATGTGCAAAAATTTTTTAAGTGCAAAATGTTTCTAAGTGCAAAAATTTTCTAAATGCAAATTTTTCTAATTATAAAACATTTTTTCAAGTATAAAATGTTTTATGCAAAAAGATTTTCAAGTGCATAATTTTTTTAAGTGCAAACTCTTGGTAAGCGTGCATATGTTTTTTTTGCAAAAAAACACTTGGTCAAAATTTGTACACTTAGTCTTTTTTGAAAAACTGCATATCATTGAAAGCTTAGGAGGAGAATCTCTATTTCAGAGGGAGCTTAGTAAATATTTTTCAAAAAGTGATTTTCTTAGAATAAACATGGTGGTTATATATGCTTTATATGTTTTGAACTTAACTTTTTGAACCTGGTTGCCATAAATCAAAAAGGGAAAATTGTTGGTGCCGAAAGCACCAAGATCGAACCTGAGTTTTGATAATGGCAAAGGGTTCATAAGTTAAGGTTATCTCGTGATCTAATGAAGTTGATTAAGCGTGCAGGAAAAGTCCTAGGTAAACTAGGCATGAAGTCCTGATTCAAGGAATTGTGCAATAAGTCCTGGCCGAGGGCTGGGCACCTAAGTCCTGACCAAGGGTAGGGAAATAAGTCCTAGTCGCGGATTGGGCACGAAGTCCTGATTCAAGGAATTGGGAAATAAGTCCTGGTCGAGAGCTGGGCACCGAAGACCTGACCGAGGGTTGGGCAATAAGTTCTGGTCACGGACTGGGCACGAAGACTTGATCTGAAAGATTGAGCAAAAGTCCAATCGGAGGAGCCGGTTGGCAGAAAGGTAAATTCTCCTGAGAGGAGTAGGCGAGGATGCGTTCCCCGTAGGAGGGAACATTAGGCATCGGTTTGACCTAGGGTTCCATTTTGGAAGCCCAAAGTCAAAACCAAGACAGCTCCGGTTGTTGACTGGACTTAACTTATCTATTACTTGTGTTTTGGAACTAACCCTGGTTGTAGGAACAAAGACTGGAGTTCACTGCTTCCCAGGCGCCTGAATGGAGTCAGGCGCCTGTGTGGATACAGGCGCCCCATAAGAGGGGTTTTACATAAGTTTGCGAAGCTGAGCTGCCACGTTATCATAAGGCGCCCGTGACCATACAGGCGCCCCAGTTTTCTCAGGCGCCCCAGTTGAAGGGATAAGCACTGGCCAAGTCTGCGGATGAGGATTCGCACAGAGAGGTCATGTGTCAGGCGCCCCCTTCAACATAGGCGCCCAAGAAGCCTGTATATAAAGGGGTTCACCCCCTTACTTCCACACAATTGCTTCCAACGAAAACGTTCAAGCGCTTTGCTCCAAAACGCTTCATGCTCAAGTCTCAAGCGCCAACGACAACCCGCGCAGAGAGGTCATGTGTCAGGTGCCCCCTTCAACATAGGCGCCCAAGAAGCCTGTATATAAAGGGGTTCACCCCCTTACTTTCACACAATTGCTTCCAACGAAAACGTTCAAGCGCTTTGCTCCAAAACGCTTCGTGCTCAAATCTCAAGCGCCAACGACGACCCGCGGCTCCGATCTTCGAATCTTTCTCCGGTCGTCGGTATACTTAATTTACGTGTTTATTAAAATTCTGTATTTGTGTACTTCAAATCTGTAATTGATTTTGTGAAATACAGAATTCCCAACATAAACGATCAAGGACCGTGAGCCTTGGAGTAGGAGCCGATCTAGACTCCGAACCAAGTAAAAGAAAAACGTGTTAGCGTTGTTTGAATTTTTCGCTGCGTAATTACTCTTTTTATTTTCGAAAAAGATTTTATCGATATTCACCCCCCCCCTCTATCGATTCTAAACGATCCCACATTATCATCATTGGATGATGAGAAGTTGAAGAGTCACATGAGAAAATGTGCTCTAAGTGGGTTTTTATTAGCATTAATGAAGGGAAGCTAAAAGGACAAAAACACTTCATATTTATGGGATGAGTATAAAAGAGTTTTTTCTTGTCATTTTGGATGATGAACTTGTCATTCTTCCTTCCCTTCCTTCTCTTGGCCAAAATTCCTCTTCTTCCACTCCTTTTTGGTTTGTGAATTCCTCTTGTGGCTAGCACCACAAAGGTGATTTTTCTCCGAAGCCTGAGAGATCGTGTTCGTGTGGATACGTGTAGAGGCACGAACACTTGAACATGCAAGAGATCCGGTATACCTCGAACAAGCGGGATAAGCGAAGGACACGCGCCAAACGTATACCTATACGATAGAAATTTGTAAATTAACTTTGTATGAGTTTTCTTTCGCATGGATCTCTCGTGGGATCTATTATTTCCGCTGCGATTTTTTAGTATTTTTGCCTATAGATCTCTACACTTCTTCCTGCCTTAGGGCGCTCGAAGCGACGGAGTTGGCATTCTCCAAATCTCCTAGGGAATCTAGACGGTGTACGGGAGTTACCCCAGCGTGTCCCACCGGTGGTGAGATAGATCTCCGGTGGTGGGGGTGTGAGGTGGAGATCCTGGGGATCTCACCTTGCCAGAGGCCGCTTGCCGTGAGGCGACTTGCTCGATTTAGTGTTGCTTGAGCGCTCCTTTGACGGCGTTAGCCACAAGGCGATCCAATTCTTCTTTCATCAAAACGATGGGTTGTCCCTCCAGCTCTGCCATCACGGTGCTCCTTATGGTTCTTTGATTTGTTTTCTCACAGACGACGCCAAACTTGTTCCGGAAGAAATCTACGTGGACGACGAGTCACCAGAGTCCAGCCCATGAGGACGATGACGAAAGGAAGTAGATCGCACCCTGCGAGATCAACACGAGTATTAATGGGAACACGCCGGAGATTTTCTGGCGGAGCCCACTCTGATCTTCAAGTCAGAAATCAAGTCGCGTGTAGGAAGAAAATCAAGGAGAAAACTATGAGTCTAGAGAGCGTAACCCCTTTACCTGTGGGTTGAAGTACCTTATATACCTGTAGGCTTGGTCGCACTTATCTCCACGTTCTCCTTCACGTTCCCTACTTGTCGGTTATCTGATAACTCTTAGGTAACGGCTCCCGTGAATATTAAGGTCTTAATTGTTGCATATAAAGGACAATAATTATCCGCCAACTTTCCTAAAAAAGAAAGGAGAACGGTTATTGGACTCGGGTTATCGGGTGTATGACTTTTCGGGCTCCACTCTCCCAAGAGGGTCTCTGGGAATCTCCTCCCTCGGAAGGGCCTCGGGAGCCTATCTTCCCGGGGAGGTCTCGAACGTATACATCCGAGTTGGTCTCGAGGATCTGCCTTCCTGAGGTGGTCTCGGGAGTATCTTCTCCGGAAGGGCCTCGGGAGTCTATCTTCCCAGGGAGGTATCGGGCGTATGCCAATACGAGTTAGTCTCGAGGATTTGCCTTTCCTAGGTGGTCTCGGGAGTCCAAGGTAAGCGTTCGGACTCGGTGGACCCAGACACAGAGCTTCCTCGTCCCACGTGTCAATCCTGGGATGCTCAACCCCATCAATATATATATATATATATATATATATATATATAACATCAGTTCAGGCAGAAAACGATATGTTTTTGCTCCTATAATTTAATAACAATTAACTTATGAGAAAGAAAAAGAAAAAAAAAGGGCAATTTACCAAAGGGTGTATCCAACAATTCGTAATTACCAAAAGGAGTACCATGGTTTCTATTATACCAAAGGGCGCATCCCATATAGTAAAGTTACTTTTATACCCCTCCGCCAAAGAATGGTTTTATCAAACACATTTTCGAGACAACCGAACCACTTTATCAATAAAATAATAATTTGTGGTTCGGATGGGTAGCAGTCGAATTTTTCTTAGCCAATATATATATTACTACTTTGCACAAGTCGAATGATCACGAAGGTACGTATATATTGCTTCCTTGCACAACTCGATTCATCACCAAAGCACCTGAGGAAAATAGGTTGTCGAAGGAGAAAAAGGAAGCAACAGATTGGTAACTAAGAGAAATAGTAATGTACGTATGATTATCATCTTTGATATGGTATCAGATCTAGTTTTAATCAAGATAAACTCTTTCTACTATTTTTATGTTTGGAGGAGGCTTAGGGTGATATGCATTACATGATTTCAAGCCCTGGGAGTGCATGATCTCATTAGATTTCAGGCAATAGGAGAGGCTGAAATATTTTGTTTCAGGCCCTCGGAGGGACTGAAATAAAAGGAATTCAGGCCCTCCCAGGGCCTGGCCTGAATTTCTTTTATTTCAGGGCCAGGGAGGGGTTGAAATCAAATGATTTCAGGCCCGCCCTGGGCCTGAAATGTAATGTTTCAGGCCCGAAGTGGGCCTGAAATGTAATGATTTCAGGCCCGACCTGGCCTGAAATAAAATGATTTCAGACCCTGGTAGGGCCTGAAATCAAATCCCTGGGCCTGAAATCAAATGATGTGGTCACGGGGAAAGGATTAGAAATAGCTAGTAATAATATTCCATTATCTTCCCAGTATGGTGATAATAGCATTACAAGGAATTTGGCAATTGATCTAAATGAAGAAGCAAATAATATAGAAGATGAGGGTTTGAATTCTTCTACAAGAGTAGTTGAAATCTTTCAGCCAACCTGGAGTGGGGAGGAAGAAATTGAAATCCGGAATGCAGAAGAATTAGTACCCAGTACAAGTGTACTAGAATTCCAAGCTGATGATATGCAGATTGAGCAATATGAATTCCCCCCAGATCAGTACAGTGACTTAGAGGAGGAGTTTCCATTAGCTGAAGATCCATATATTTTGAATTCTCGATTGCTTGCTGGGCCAATTCGAGAGCTAGAGGCAAGAGATGAGCATGAATTTTTTGTGGGGCAGATATTTCCATCTAGAGAAGAATTCAAGAATGCACTTGTTAAACATGCGATGGTTAAGCATATGAGATATAACCCAGTTGACACCCGAAAAAATAGAGTTAAAGCAGTGTGTTTTAACCAACCATGTACATGGAGAGTAGTAGGAAGGGGGGAAGTAGAGTTCACTATTACAAAATATATAAAGGAACACCAATGTGAAAGTGTTAGGGAAAGTGCTGATCATCATGCATGCTCTTCATCATTTGTTGGTTCTTTTGTTGAAGAGCAATTTCTTCATAATGAACAATACAAACCAAGTATGATTATTTCAGATATTAAAGCTAGATTTGGAGTGACGATATCATACAGAAATGCATACATAGCTAGGGAGAAAGCATTGAAAAAGGTTGTTGGAGATTATGATGAGGCATACAGAGATCTCCCACAATATCTGCGTGAGTTAAGAGCTAGAGATCCTGAAACTTATGTGGCACTATGCACGAATGGTGACAATCAGTTCCAGAGGTATTTTTGGGCTTTTGGTGCTTGTCGAAGGGTGTTCAGGTATTATTTGCGTAGACTTATCGGAATTGATGCGACACACCTAAGAGGAAAGTATCCAGGAGTATTGTTGATTGCTACGACTATTGATGGTAATGACAATGTTCTCCCAGTTGCCTTTGCAATAGCTGAAGTAGAATGTGGGTCTGCTTGGGAGTAGTTTTTGGAGCATACAAAGAGGTTATTTGCTGTCGATGATCACTCACTCACCATAGTATCAGATAGACATCGGGGCATTATATCAGTAGTCAGAAAAGTATTCACAAACGCGCATCATGCTTTTTGTTGCCACCACATGTCTTGTAATATGGTAACTGATACTGGAAGTAGAGCTGCTGTAGGTTTGTTTTGGGCAGCAGCACGAGCCAACACAACACTCCAATATGATATGATAATGCAGACAATGCTTGAAAAACATCCAGATGCTCATAAGTGGCTTCAGAACATTGACCCTAAAAGGTGGGCAAATGCACACTTTACTGGGAGAAGGTACAGAATGCTTACCACGAATTGTGTGGAGAACTTAAATGCTTTGTTTAAGTCTACACGTGAGCTTCCCATAAATAGGTTAATTGATAATACAAGAAGAGGTAGATCAATGGTTCTATAACCGTAGAGAGGAAGTCTCCAAATGGCATGTTGCTTTGACACCTCATGCTACAAAAGAAATGGAATCAAGGAGAGAGAAAGCTAGAGCTTATAAGGTTCACCCTTACTCTCAATCAGAAATGGAGGTAGAAACATGGGGCACTTCATACATTGTTGATTTGGAAAAAAAGTTTTGTCATTGTGGGGAGTTTCAAATTTCAGGACTCCCTTGCTCACATGTTATAGCTGTAATAATTCACAGGAACATCGATACACTCCGATATTGTGAACATTATTTTTATTCTGAAACTTGGAAGTGGGTTTACATGGATCGTATTTACCCTTGTAGAAGCAAGCAGTTTTGGCCTAGTGGAGTAAACAACATTACAGTTCGATGTCCCCGTAGCCTTGTGCAGCCTGGTAGACGAAAGAAGGCATGGATTGAGTCAAGACACAATGGCAAGGTGAAACTTAAATGCAGCCGGTGCAAACAACTTGGCCATAATAAAAGGACATGTAGAATGCCTCCAGCCCCAAGATCTTGAGTTAATTGGTTTATGTATTGCAGAAATTTTTTGATGGAAGTGTTTATTTTGTAAGGAGGATAACTGAATGTATAGTATTCTTAAAAAAAAACTAGTTGTTAATGTTGTGACTTATAGAAGTAATTCAATATTATGATACATTTTACCTTGTGTCCAATCAATATAAGCAGAATATATCAGAATTGAAGTCGTATGATTTGTAAACCCAAAATAATGTAATTTCAAGATCTTGAAGTCCTGAAGTCCTATGTTTTCTGAATATCTGTTGTTTAACCCCCTCTGATTTTTGCTTTGTTGAATCATTGTTGTGTGCCAACTGATACTGTATGAACACAGTTTTAGATAATCATTAGGACTATGTTTGGAGACGAAAAATAGCATATCCTAGCTAAAATACCAATAATTAGGTAAAGTCTGACTACTGATAATGAGGTTTGAAAAATCTAAATATGCTAGGTCCATCATACAAACCTTCTGATGTGCCAAATTCTGATAATATGAGGTCTTGATGTGAATGGAATTCAATTGTGGTATGCAATGTGTATTTAGGTACTCTCCTTCTTGTTTATCTTTTAAAAATATGGTCACAACATGTTCATTTATTTAAAAGATTTGCGTATAAATATTTAATCATACTGTAAATAATTTTTTTGCAACCAGAGGCGTGGGCCTGAAACATATTGTTTCAGGCCCAGCTTGGGCCTGAAATGATAGCATTTCAGGCCCAATGTGGGCCTGAAATAAATCATTTCAGGCCCACGCTGGGCCTGAAATGCTATCATTTCAGGCCCAAGATGGGCCTAAAATAATGTCATTTCAGGCCCAACTAGGGCCTGAAATAATATCATTTCAGGCCCATGATGGACCTGAAATACTAGCATTTCAGGCCCAGTGTGGGCCTGAAATCAAAATAGGTCCCTAAAAAATTACTGATATTATCGACAACAATTAGAGATTAAAGATTAGAGATTACACAAAATTAAGGATCGAAAGAAATGCTCCATTGATTTCAATATCAATTACATACATTATAACTACAAATATACAATGTTTGTCATTACACTTACATATATAGATTGTAGCAACAAAAAAAAAATTACAGATTTTGCTTCCAGAACTTGTCTCTCATTATTTTGTATCCCACCTGAAAACGATAAAGTTTCATTTGCTTTTGGCTAAAATTGGTAGATCGTTGAAAGACCAAACTTTCAGCAAACCGCATGATGAAGAAAGCACAATCCAACCTGAAACAAGCAATATGAGCCAGTGTTGTTAGCATATAAATTCAAGCATGAAAGATTATGTAGTGTTAAACCAAAAAAAAACATTAGCTTACGATCTGCTTTGGGTGGGTCCTTGTACTACAATTTTATTAAACTCTTTCTCCGATATTTCTGGCAAACCTTTATTCCAATTGAAATAATATGACCAGTTCAAATTTTTGAAAAACGCCACATACATAGAAATTACATTAGTAAAAATTCTAGGTCATCACAGAGTTTTTGTAACGATTTATATATCAAATAGAAAACTTACAGTTTTTTCATATTTGGCTGTGTACCCTTCTGTGACGCCGAGAGAATTATAATGAAGGAAACTACTTTCCTCCAGGTCAATAATCAATAGATGCCAATGATCATCTGCATTATTAGAGGACAGAAGATATATCTAATTGCCTTATTTGTATCAGTAGCAATTGTTTGTTCAAATGCTGCAGCATGTATCACCTCAAACAATTCCTATGTTTATTAAAAAGTATTTTAGTTGACTGAATCCTAGAAAATAAACATAAACCAAGTTGCTAATTTACTTACCTCAAAACCCACCCCACAGAATATGGAAGGATGGTAAGGTGAGTTACCGGATTTTGCTTCATTTACAAGAATAGTCCAGTAAGTATTTATGCAATCCCCGGAGGTGTAGTCATTCCAATCAAATATTGTCAAAAATGATTGCATATCTAATGTAAAGGTCCATTGGACCATACTGGTTGCAATTGATACCTACATCAACATAATGTAAGCACCTTATTTAAAAGTGAATGAATAAATTTTAATGATGAATGACAATAATCATCATTGTTTTACAAATAGATGCAACCGCAATAGCAACTAACTCACTTTAATTTACTAAGCTTTAATAATGTTTCTGCAATCTCCGCATCTTTATTCTTCTTAAAAATTACCTTGGCATTCTTCAAGATTTTGCTTTTGACCTTTTGGAGTTCTTTCCCTTTAGCAACTTGTTGATCAGATAAATTTGTTTGAGTAGAGGTTGCAGATTGTGTTGTTTGCGATGTAGCTTGTGACATTGATGGGGCAGGAGCCTCCTCATCTTCAGCTTCATCCTCTCCCTCATCCTTATCCTCATCCTGAAGAATTTCTTTTTCTTTGCCTTTGCCCTCGTTGGGTGGTCTTACCTGAGTTAATTTTATTTTTTTTGAAGTGGGTGAGGGTCATCTGAGTCTTTGCTTTCCAATTGTATACTCAGCTGTCGGATTGTCTCGTCGCCCTTATCTTTGAGTCTATCTTGATCAACTATCATTCTTTTGAACTGTTCATCTTTCTCCTTAAGCTGGGAATCCTTATCAGCAATTATTGTCTCCTTCTGAGCAATTATTTCATCTTTTTCTTTGACCTGGGAATCCTTTTCAGCAAGTAGTCTATGGATCTGAGCATTTATTTGATCCTTATCCCTGACGGCTATTGCCAACTCAATTTTCACATCCTCCAAACTTTTAAGAGCTACATTTAATTGTTGCTGTAAGGTATCAATATGTTCTTGCTTTTCCATACATTGATTGCAGCCTTCCTTCTCTAAGGCCTGTAGTCTTCCTTCTGCTGCCTGGCTTCCTTCGGCTGCCTGCTTTAATACCTCACTGTGTACCTCAAGTGCTTCAGTTGGAGGAGAGTAGTGAGGTACTAAATCAGTTCTATATCAAATGGGATTAAATCAACCAGAATTAAATTTGTGGGCACACGGTCGATCATCCTTTTGATACTCTCTACATGAGCCTTAGGCCAATTCCAGCGAAGTATTCTTGGCAATCTATGAGGATGATGAGGAGCAGCAATACTAATATGTTCAGTAACCCAAACCTGCAACATGATTATATTCAGTAATTAGTATCCATCATATCATATATTAGCAGGCAGATGTACTCTAACTTACAGCCAAAATATTTGGAAATCCCTTGAGCAAGGAAGCCTTGGCTGGTTGGCTTGTATCACCTACATGTGCTGTATGCCTCAATGTGACCTCCTTTCCAATGGCTTCCAACTGAGGAGCCATGAAATTGTACACGGCATTGCACCAATTATAGTTTGGTAGATTGTCAAAATCATCAACGCAAATCAATGAGTGGCATTGCTGGAATGGCAAGTGTGCTGCTTGTACCACAAAAAAGAACTGTGGAAAAAAATACAGTATATACAACTGACAGTACAGCTTGTCATTGGATGTAGACTTCAATATCAGTTTCTCCAAATGCTTTGCAGAACAACTGGAATCTTCAAAATATTCCTTGTACAGTGGGCTAGAGGCCTCATTCAAATCAAGTTGGATTACCTCTCCATTGTCAGGTAGCCCTAGAATAAGTGATAGGTCAAGCTTTGTGAAATTGAGTTTTTTCCCGTGGAACACAAAGCTCTTTTCTTCTTCATCCCAATTATTAAATATATTTTGAACCTGAGGTCTTACACAAGAACTAGTGGGGAGGTCGAGGACCCAAGAAAAGGGTGTTTGTCGAAGCAATTGTTCTTGTGCTGGTGTGGGTGGAACAGAATCTATAAAATTTTTGAAATGGCAAAGGCTACTTTTCCAGTTCATTCGTTTAGTTCGACCTCTGTTGGCAAAACTCATATACTCGCTTGGCAATTTGATTTTTCGTTGTGTTAGGTGTTTTTTCCCATGACTTCCCCCAGGACCTTGCTGTTTCTTTGAATTTTTAGGAGCAGCTTGCTTTGAAGATGATCTTTTCGAAGCCATCCAGAACTTAGGAACCATCAAACAAAAATTATTTGAAACTGATGGAAAAATGACACTTAGATTTCGTTCGTCAAGGGTCTCCTCATATTCGGTCATTGAGTGGCAACAATCGCTAACCCTAGGTCAGAAGCAAAAACTACACTGAAATGAAAAAAACAAAAAATTAGGTTACGTACCATTCGACTAGTCCGATGAAGAGGATGTCGGCCACCACAACTCCAATGGAGGTAAGCACGCTAACTTCAAATGGCAACAAATCAGGATCTAGGAGACGATTGCTTACCACTAGGGACCCAAGGACCCTTTAAAGCTAACTAACTGCTGGGCCTGATAATAGAGGATTTCAGGCCCTAAACGGTAACTTTTTTTCAGTTATTTTACATATAACTTAGTATATTTTTTTATTTCAAATATATAACACATATAAAAATTAAAAGGAATTTTTTAATTATCATATATTTATCTGATTTTCCACAAATCAACCTGAAATTAGAGGGATTAGAGGAATTTGTTATTTATCAAATATTTCAGGCCCTCGGATGATTTTTCACAAATCAACCGAGGGCCTGAAATAAATTTATTCAGGCCCACGTTGGGCCTGAAATAACTTTAATTCAGGCCCAAGGTGGGCCTGAAATAAAGATATTTCAGGCCCAACGTGGGCCTGATAAAAGTTAATTCAGGCCCACGGTGGGCCTGAATGAAGACAATTCAGGCCCACCGTGGGCCTGAATTAAAATTATTTCAGGATCACCCTTAACCATATAATCTTTTGACTTCATCCCCCAAGTTCGATTATAGATTTTAACCCTAAACACTAAAATACTTTCTCCAACCTCATCCCTAACTGTTGATAATGGTTTTTTAGAAATCCAGATATGGGATGTCCATCAGTGGGTTTGAGCAAAACCCACTGATGGAACTAAACTAGACCTATAGCTTTGGAAATATTTATAATTTGAGGTTTAGGACACCTAAAATACTTTCTCTAACCTCATCCCTAACTACTGAGAATGGTTTTTCAGAAATCCAGATATGGGAGGTCCATCAGTGGGTTTTGAGCAAAACTCACTGATGGAACTAAACTAGACCTATAGCTTTGGAAATATTTATAATTTGAGGTTTCGGACACCTAAAATACTTTATCCAATCTCATCCCTAACTACTGATAATGGTTTTTCAGAAATCCAGATATGGGAGGTCCATCAGTGGGTTTTAAGCAAAACCCACTGATGGAACTAAACTACACCTATAGCTTTAGAAAAAATTATAATTTGAGGTTTAGGACACCTAAAATACTTTCTCCAACCTCATCCCTAACTACTGATAATGGTTTTTTAGAAATCCAGATATGGGAGGTCCATTAGTGGGTTTTGAGCAAAACCCACTGATGGAACTAAACTACACCTATAGCTATTGAAAAAATTATAATTTGAGGTTTAGGACACCTAAAATACTTTCTCCAACCTCATCCCAAACTACTGATAATGGTTTTTCAGAAATCCAGATATGGGAGGTCCATCAGTGGGTTTTGAGAAAACCACTGATGGAACTAAACCTAGACCTATAGCTTTGGAAAAAATTATAATTTGAGGTTTAGGACACCTAAAATACATTCTCCAACCTCATCCCTAACTACTGATAATGGTTTTTCAGATATCCAGATATGGGAGGTCCATCAGTAGGTTTTGAGCAACACCCACTGATGGAACTAAACTACACCTATAGCTATAGGTTTAGTTTAGTTCCATCAGTCGATTTTGAGCAAAACCCACTGATGGACCTCCCATATCTGGATTTCTGAAAAACCATTATCAGTAGTTAGGGATGAGGTTGGAGAAAGTATTTTAGGTGTCCGAAACATCAAATTATAATTTTTTCCAAAGCTATAGGTGTAGTTTAGTTCCATCAGTGGGTTTTGCACAAAACCCACTGATGGACCTCCCATATCTGGATTTTTGAAAAACCATTATCAGTAGTTAGGGATGAGGTTGGATAAAGTATTTTAGGTGTCTGAAACCTCAAATTATAAATATTTCCAAAGCTATAGGTCTAGTTTAGTTCCATCAGTGGGTTTTGCTCAAACCCACTGATGGACCTCCCATATCTGGATTTTTGAAAAACCATTCTCTGTAGTTAGGGATGAGGTTGGAGAAAGTATTTTAGGTGTCCTAAACCTCAAATTATAATTTTTTCCAAAGCTATAGGTCTAGTTTAGTTCCATCAGTGGGTTTTGCTCAAAATCCACTGATGGACCTCCCATATCTGGATTTCTGAAAAACCATTATCAGTAGTTAGGGATGAGGTTAGAGAAAGTATTTTAGGTGTCTGAAACCTCAAATTATAAATATTTCCAAAGCTATAGGTCTAGTTTAGTTCCATCAGTGGGTTTTGCTCAAAACCCACTGATGGACCTCCCATATCTGGATTTCTGAAAAAACCATTCTCAGTAGTTAGGGATGAGGTTAGAGAAGTATTTTAGGTATCCTAAATCTCAAATTATAAATATTTCCAAAGCTATAGGTCTAGTTTAGTTCCATCAGTGGGTTTTGCTCAAAACCCACTGATGGACCTCCCATATCTGGATTTCTGAAAAACCATTATCAGTAGTTAGGGATGAGGTTGGAGAAAGTATTTTTGGTGTCCTAAACCTCAAATTATAATTTTTTCCAAAGGTATAGGTGTAGTTTAGTTCCATCAGTGGGTTTTACTCAAAACCCACTGATGGACCTCCCATATCTGGATTTCTGAAAAACCATTATCAGTAGTTAGGGATGAGGTTGGAGAAAGTATTTTAGGTGTCCTAAACCTCAAATTATAATTTTTTCCAAAGTTATAGGTGTAGTTTAGTTCCATCAGTGGGTTTTGCTCAAAACCCACTTATGGACCTCCCATATCTGGATTTCTGAAAAACCATTATCAGTAGTTAGGGATGAGGTTGGACAAAGTATTTTAGGTGTCTGAAACCTCAAATTATAAATATTTCCAAAGCTATAGGTCTAGTTTAGTTCCATCAGTGGGTTTTGCTCAAAACCCACTGATGGACCTCCCATATCTGGATTTCTGAAAAACCATTCTCAGTAGTTAGGGATGAGGTTGGAGAAAGTATTTTAGGTGTCCTAAACCTCAAATTATAAATATTTCCAAAGCTATAGGTCTAGTTTAGTTCCATCAGTGGGTTTTGCTCAAAACCCACTGATGGACCTCCCATATCTGGATTTCTGAAAACCATTATCTGTAGTTAGGGATGAGGTTGGAGAAAGTATTTTAGGTGTCCTAAACCTCAAATTATAATTTTTCCAAAGCTATAGGTCTAGTTTAGTTCCATCAGTGGGTTTTGCTCAAAACCCACCGATGGACCTCCCATATCTGGATTTCTGAAAAACCATTATCAGTAGTTAGGGATGAGGTTGGAGAAAGTATTTTAGGTGTCCTAAACCTCAAATTATAATTTTTTCCAAAGCTATATGTCTAGTTTAGTTCCATCAGTGGGTTTTGCTCAAAACCCACTGATGGACCTCCCATATCTGGATTTCTGAAAAACCATTATCAGTAGTTAGGGATGAGGTTGGAGAAAGTATTTTAGGTGTCCTAAACCTCAAATTATAATTTTTCCAAAGCTATAGGTCTAGTTTAGTTCCATCAGTGGGTTTTGCTCAAAACCCACTGATGGACCTCCCATATCTGGATTTCTGAAAAACCATTATCAGTAGTTAGGGATGAGGTTGGAGAAAGTATTTTAGGTGTCCTAAACCTCAAATTATAATTTTTTCCAAAGCTATAGGTGTAGTTTAGTTCCATCAGTGGGTTTTGCTCAAAACCCACTGATGGACCTCCCATATCTGGATTTCTGAAAAACCATTATCAGTAGTTAGGGATGAGGTTGGAGAAAGTATTTTAGGTGTCCTAAACCTCAAATTATAATTTTTCCAAAGCTATAGGTCTAGTTTAGTTCCATCAGTGGGTTTTGCTCAAAACCCACTGATGGACCTCCCATATCTGGATTTCTGAAAAACCATTATCAGTAGTTAGGGATGAGGTTGGAGAAAGTATTTTAGGTGTCTAAACCTCAAATTATAATTTTTGTCCAAAGCTATAGGTCTAGTTTAGTTCCATCAGTGGGTTTTGCTCAAAACCCACTGATGGACCTCCCATATCTGGATTTCTGAAAAACCATTATCAGTAGTTAGGGATGAGGTTGGAGAAAGTATTTTAGGTGTCCTAAACCTCAAATTATAATTTTGTCCAAAGCTATAGGTCTAGTTTAGTTCCATCAGTGGGTTTTGCTTAAAACCCACTGATGGACCTCCCATATCTGATTTATATAATATATATTGTTGATTATATTATATAATGATTTTTAGAATAATATTCTATATTTACCTACAAGATGTGACAGAATAGATCATTTGGCACACAACAGTGCAGCAACTGGCACACAACAGTGCATTATCAGTTATTATATCTGACCGTATCACTTGGCACACAATAGTGCAGCAACTGGATTTGAATAAACATCATCCAATTGTTTTGTTTTTGTTGACAATATATTATATAGAATAACAACATCTACATAATCATAACAACATCCACATAATGAGATTTTTCCATACAAATGGAGGTCAATCGACAGCAATGGATTTTTACATCACCAATACAACATTCAGATTATCTCAAGTTTTACAAAATATGTCCCTCATAATATTAACTGTCAGCTCAAATATGATTCTACTCATGTCTCCTTGTTTGAAATCCATCTTCTCATCGTATAGGAGACATCGAACATATTGCATGACAAAGAAGGCACAGTCCATGCTGAAATTAACAAACACTTTTTTAGATTTCAATAAGTCGGTTTATAAAATACTTTCTTATTTTTAAAAATTTTTAACCTCTTCCTCATTTAGTTACCTATGTTCTTGTTGGGGACATTTTTGTCTGACGGAGGGCCATTTGTCCAAGGGATGATGACTTTGTAGATATGGATGAATATTCGTAAGTCCCTCGCGAGTATATTGTTTAAGTTCTTTTACCTGTCAAACATATCATGAATTTATTAATCACCATCAATGACATTTTAGACAAAATGATGACCATATATAAGAATAAAGGAAGGTTGCTCACCGCTGTGTCAAATTCATGCTTATATTTACGGCCACTAGCAAGAGAATTAAAATGATTGAAAGTCATGGATTCTGTATCCAACGCCAACAAGTGAAAGTGTGTATTATCACTGCACAAAGGGATTAAAATAAATCTAAACCCTTGTTCTAGCATATCAGTCTTCATCACTTGTTGCAGGGAAATCTTTCTTGACGATCTGATTGATGCCTACAAATATGCATTCACAAAATTAATAATACCCATATCATAATATTAGTTCTTCTACAATCTATCTGTTTAATTAATATACATCACTTACTGTGAAGAAGGTTGAACAATATATTGACTTGTTGTTTGACCTACCACATGCGGATGCTCCCCTAAATAAAATTTTACAAAAGGCATCAATGACCTCGCCTTTTGTAAAAACCTCTCCATTGAGGATTTGTAAGAATGAATGCAAATTCAAAGCAAAGGGTGCATCCTCCCAGATAAATTCATTTGCCAACCTGCCATGTAAATTGATAAGATTATATATTACATAAGAAGATATATTAACTAAACTAAACTATATTTTGTAACTTACTTTAGGTTCTCCAATCTATTTATCAGGTAGGTCACTTCTTTATCTTAATTTTTCTTCTTTGTATTCATAAAATATTTTTTCACAAACTACATCGATAAAATTTATTTAGACCAAACTAATTATTGACCAAATTCAATACAATTGACCGTATTTTAAATGAAATTAACATACTTACATCAATGCCTTGTTGCCTCATTTTGTATAGTTCGGAGGTTCTTCTTGTTTCCTCCTCTATGTCTTCTTCAGACATGACTTCCATTACATTAATGTTTTCTCTTGCTTCATCCATATCCTCCTCACTAAGTTTCCTTTTTCCCTTGTCCATGACATTTGATATTTGTTTCTTGTCCCACTTCCCCTTAGGTAAAAGCTGGTGCCATACTGCACTGTCAATTGGAGTATCCCTGTAATCATACCGAGTTCGGTCACGTCCTCTCCTAGGTGTACAAGATACTGGATCAGAAAGAGGATCGACTACAGGATAGCTTTCTTGACCCTCCATGCCTTTTTTTCAATAATTGAAAGTAATTCCTTAACCCTTTCATTCAAACATATATTCTCCTCTGTTAGCTCCTTGATTCGGTTGTCTTTAAGAATGCATTCACCACATAGCCTAACATCTCCTTCTGATGTCTCCATTAGCCGTGGTATCTCATCACCGATATCAAGGTTCTCAAACAATGTGTTTTCATGTAGGTTAGGAATTAATTCAACAATAACCTGTCAATTACGAAGTACACAAATGTTACTACCTCTATATCAAACTAAGATAGATCACATTTAAGAATAATTACCTCTTTGGACGAGAGTCGGTCGACAAGGCCCCTCACCCTACTAATATGCGAAGGAATATTCCTCCACTTATTTATTCGGGGTCCTTCAACATTGAATGGTTTTTTAATTGGTACATGCTCCAAAAATCATGCCTACACAAAGTTTTCCAGCCAATTACATTATTGACATCAAAATATTATAAAATTTAACAAGATAATTCTACTCACTGCCAAAAGCCCTGCAAATCCCTTTAGGTAAGGGAGGTTGGTGGTGCTCTGGTTTCCCTGAGTTAATGAAAATAAGTCCCCAATCTTAGGTAATTGTGGAGACAAAAATTGATGGATAGCTTCTACCCAGTTGAATCTACCTAGATTGTCATAATCATCTACTATATCTACAAGACCTAGAGGAACCTTATATGTACTAGACGAAAATAAAACACAAACAAATATATACAAAATATAAAATTTACACACTAATAACATATCATCCTCTGATTCAACACTTTTAGAAAAATGTTTAAGTAACTCCTCAAGTCTTGTTTTGGTAGGTTGTTTTTCTTTTGAGAAGTAAGTACGATAGAGGTCACCCGATGCTTTAGTTGAATTAATAGGGACCGAAACACCACGGTCCACCATACCCAATATCAAAGCAACATCTCGTCTAGAGAACGCAACCGGTACACCTGAAACAATTACAATATTTAGTTATCATCAAGAATATAGGCTTGAAATTATTCCACGTTGGGCCTGAAATGAATTCAATTCAGGCCCAACGTGGGCCTGAGGTTAATACATTTCATGCCAACGTGGGCCTGAAATGTATTCATTTCAAGCCCCCGTCGGGCCTGAATTGAATTCATTTCAGGCCCGACGTGGGCCTGAAATGTATTCATTTCAGGCCTAACGAGGGCCTGAACTAAAATAACTTCAGGCCCTCGGTAGGCCTGAAATGATTTTATTTCAGGCCTACCGAGGGCCTGAAGTCAATTTCACTTCAGGCCCTCAGTAGCCTTGAAATGAAATGATTAAAATTTATCAAAAACTAATCCTTTCAGGCTATCTATAATACTATTTTATCTTACTATAGATATTGTCTACAATTCATAACTAAAACTATTACCTGAGAATTTAAAAACTTGCGAGGTTGAATCCCAACTTTCAAATATATTAACCAAAATTCCACGGATATGCTGCAATTCTTGTATGTCCAAGAAAAAACTGAAAGGCGACCCTTTGATCTTCGCAATGTGTCAATCATTTAAAATTTCAAATGCTTCAAAAAATTATTTAAAGTGGCCTAAAACACTGCACCAACGTAATTTTTGTCCAAATTCATCTGAATCCTACAGTTTATATACATTACAAATTTATTCAGCAAAATAATTTTAAACATGTTGACAAACTATGCTGGTTTGACCTAAGCATATCGCTAACATACCTTGGTGGATAATGCCAAGGAAGAAGACGCTGAACCACCCCTTTTTCCTGATATTATCAAATAAATCACCCGTGCAGAAACCCTAACCCCTTGGTGGATAATGCCGATCAGTCTGGACTTCAACGTTAACACTAAAACCCGCCTCAGGATCACACAGAAACGCTTTCGAGAAATGCCTAGGTTTTGGTTGTCCGCAGGGATTCGGGGGATTAGCTCGCGACTATATCACAGCTAGGGCACGCACAATGTCCTCCATCTTCAAACCTTCCATTTACGTTGTTGCGCTGACAGAGAATGGAGAAAAATTCGACTGCTACCCATCCGAACCACAAATTATTATTTTATTAATAAAGTGGTTCGGTTGTCTCGAAAATGTGTTTGATAAAGCCATTCTTTGGCGAGAGGGGTATAAAAGTAACTTCACTATATGGGATGTGCCCTTTAGTATAATAGAAACCATGGTACTCCTTTCGATAATTACGAATTGTTGAATACGCCCTTTGGTAAATTGCCGAAAAAAAAACAGATTTTACTTCACTTCAATTCTTCCTTCCCTGTTTCATATAATAGTATTTTTTAGGTCCCCTACTCACACAGAAGACTCATAAAGATGGAAAGAAAAATGGTTGTACTGTATGATGAGTAATTCATTCATAATAGATATCATAAAGTAAACTCCATTTCATCTTATTATGTCTCACGAGGTAGGAGATGAGGAGGAAAAGGTCAGTTGTAAAGGGAGTCCATATTAGTAGTAGGATAGTATATATTGACACTCAAACATCGACATTCAAAATATTCGTTTATATTACAATTTAACTCTAATATTTTTATTTTTTATTTTTAACCTTTATTTAATGTGGCATGCACCACATGTCTAAGATGATTGAAGACAAATTTATCATTATTAATTTGCCTCCTTACTTTGCTTTCCTCAGGTGGCCTACATTTTTAGGGCAAATAGCGTTGTCACGAGTCATAATATGATTATAATCACGATTGATCTAAGAATACTACTGATGTATCACTTGTTACCAATACTTCTCATTTTATATTGGACTGATGTATCACTTGTTGCTAACGCTTCTCATTTCATCTTGGTGATATGTGAAAAATTTTCGCGGAATCAAACCGGTTATCTCTATAGAATTAATCTATGTAAATTGAATACCCGATGTTAATTGAAAAATGATCATCAACCAATGTCAATAATCATATGAATTGACTACCTTTTAGCAATCAATTTGTTCATAATAAACTTTTCAATGAAATGGGTCCACGAAGACAAAAAGGGAAGCATCAAAATGGAAAAAAAAAACACTTGTTCACACTCATGCAACCATAACCAATAAGCACGAATTGATCAATGGTCAGGACTAATAACTCTTAAATACTCTATGACCCTTATACTACTTGTGTGTCAATTTTAAGAAAAATAATGTGAATTCTTCTTGTTGAAGGGAAAAAATACTCGTCCTTTGGATCTTACTTAGCCACGTGTGTGACATCAGTCATGCACATGAAAACTCTTATCGATGGAGTTGCTCCTTCTTCTTCATCTCGAAAGGTAAAGGGACTAAGCTAAGTTTCATTGTGATATTGAAAACTTTACTCATAGGAATCGCACGATGTTTTTCTAAATTTAAAGTATTGATCTCGGATCTGTACATTTTGAAGATTTAATCGAAAGCAAGGAATTAATTTTTTTTTCTTGGGGGATCGCAAACAAATTCAATTGGCCAATAGGCGTGGAGCTTCCAAAGTCAACGGCGTCCCTCTGGTCAACTCTCGCAGGCGCCAGATGACGACCACCCTGGACGCGTCTGACTCAGCTGGCGGCGGCTCCTCCGCGGGGGCCCAGGCGTCCCCTCCGACGCCCGGCGCCGATGGGGACGTTCCGGAGGGTGCCGCCGGCGGTCCAGTAGCGGCGGCAGGCCCTGCATAAGTGGCGCGGCTGGTTGACGTTGTAGTTGTTGAAGTAGCAGAACTTGGTGTCTCTGCTCTTGCACCTCGGGCACGGCAGCGCCTCCGTCCGCTCCGGTTGCTGCGGCGGCTCCTCCTCCTCCTCGTCGCCCTCCTTGGCTCGCCCGTCCCCCTTCTGGATCACCGTCCCGAAAAGCCTGAAACTCGTGCCCTCCTCCTCCGCCATCTCGCGGCCGTGCGCCAGCGAGAGGGACATGCGGTGTTTGTCGAAATGCCAATCGGAACGAGATGGCGATCGAGAACAAGGAGAGACGAAGAATTAAGATGCAGAGCGGAGCCAATATATATGACGGCTTAAAGATCAAATTAAATCAATCACTCTCTACCTTTTACAAGTAAATTTAATAAAAGAAACTATTTTTTTTATCAATCATGAAGCTTTTGAACACTGGTTTGAAAACGAAAGAGAGTATATCCGTTTTTTTCATGGGCTAGTCATAACATTCGCATTAGTAGTCTTCGTAATTTATATCTATTAGTCTTGAAATAGAATGGCGGGGCATTAGGATGAGCGAATAGTATTTTACTATCTCAAGAAGCTTTTGAACAGTGGTTTCCAAGATGAAAAGAGGTTTTGAAACGTGGGATGAAGGAATATTGATTAAAGTCATCAATATCTGGTCCTTTGAACTTGTATTTTTATTAATTGTGGGGAAGTCTGTCGACTGTAGCAGGTAATTCCAAGTTAGTTGTTGTTACATTCTAGCTACCAACAAGTTTCTTCAGGAATTTGGAAAAACAACATTGTAACTCAGTTGTCTTTACACAACTGAGGATGTTTCAATTGCATTTGACATCAGATATTGGAATCTCGTTCACAGAGATTCCTTTTCCCTTGCCATCAAGAATGAAGAATGGGTCCAAAAGCCATTGTCTTGGAATATTTGTTGCATGAAATGAATGGTTGATTAATTATTAATTAGGCAAAAGAAGGGGTCTAACTAGTTAGTTACTAATACTTGTACGTGATATCACAATTGCAGCATGATGATTTGAGAGGCCCCTTTCTGCAAAAGGTGATAGACACATCTTAGGGATTCTAAAGGCCAACTCCGCAATCATTTATAGAGAGATTAATCAGGAAATTAAACAGAACCTCACATATTTCTCTCGACTTTATCCACCCAGCCTTGAAGGCTGATTTAAGAGGTCCCTAAACATTGAAAATATATATTATCTTTTGGAATTTCCTATCTTCCAGCGATGACTGAGTTGAGTGTCGCATAGCGAGAGAATGAGATAAGCTTGAATATGCTAAGGAGGTGTCAGTTAAATGTTCACTTTTTTCAATAACTTTTTTTTTTTGAAATTTTTTACTATGGTAGCTTTAATCATATAAAATGAATTATATACAAAATCATATTTGTTAAATAATTGTTTTCATATTTTATTTGTATAAATATTGTTAAAAAAATTGATTAGAATATATTTTACAATGAAATACTTAAATCTCTCTCGTGAGCCTCAACTGGTTTGCTAGTTCGCTCTCTTAGTGTTCAATTCGATTGCCCTTCAGCTCGACCCTCTTGACTTATCCAACTTGCTGCATATGATCGACTCGCGAGTTTAGTTCTGATAATTTGTTTGACGACAAACTTCTTTCATTTGGTTAGCTAGGCATGCCCAATGTAATAGCCCAATCAATATGAGCTACTCAACTAATTCGATCAATTCAGTCAACTAAGTGATTCGGTCGAACTTATTTGATCGGCTTATCCAACCCATTTTGCTTGCAACAATGGACAAGCTTAAGGAGGTAATACTAAAACTGGCGTTAGATAGAAACATAATTAAACAAGGAAATTTAGTATTTGGCAAGTGGTTTGGACTTTGCTGTTCCTTAAAACAAGGTCCACTTGAGACAGAGAAATTAATTGATGACCGACCCTATTAATATCTCTCTAGTGTTCAGCTAACTCATGGACCAGATATAAGTATACATCGTGAAAATAAATATTTCAGTGAAAAATTTAATTATGAATCGATGACACGTCCGACTATCGATCGAACACTATCGACGACCTTCGGCCGCTGTCCCGAACCAAACTATATCATGGAAGACATGATGAATTCGTTGGGAATTATCGCAATTGCATTCTCGTATCATTCACCGTCGATCCCGACAGGTTCACCATTGCTCACGATCCCAGCGGATTCACCGTCCCCTTAAAGTATAGTTTAATTCGAAACAACGATCAGAGACTGCCGATAGTGTTCAATCGACGATCGAACGTGCCACCAATTGATGATCGAACGTGCCACTGATTGACGATCGAATTTTTCACTTACAGATCATTTCTCATATGATATATATATCATTTACCGTTCTTTAAAGATTCATAGGAATTACAAAAGGAAAGAATGAAGGCCTATTGTTGTTTGGTATGACTTTTAAGTATTTCATTGTTTGCCAATGGATGAAGAAACCAATAACCCAAGGCGAAAAACAAAAAACAGAAGCTAATTTGCAAAACAAGAATGAAACATATCCACGGATGATGATAAGATTAAGTTTGTCATCGGCTTGCTTATTTCTTCTTACCTTTCATAATCAGGCAAAGATGCCGAAAAGTTTATCGGTCATAATTAAGTTTGCAATGCCTTATTTATGGGATGTTATTAATCTAGTTCATGAATTTTAACCAGTGTTCTGCATTCCAGCAGCAATGCCCTTCATGGTCAAGATGAGGGTGTCCTCCAGTCCTGGAGCATACTCGCTGCTCGGGTTGAGCTTCACCAGCTCTGCGGCCGATTTGGACTCTGTAATATCCTTCGAGACATGAGGCCTCACATTAACATGGTAGGTCGGGTCCCTGATTCTCTTCAAGGTGTACGCTTGGCAAGCATTCAGTGTCGTGATGTATGCGTCTCGCAGTCGTAACCGCTGCTTCAAGTATGGATTGCCTTCCAACAGATCTTTGTGACCAGCAACCTACAAGAGGGGAAACAATGCGGCTCTTCAGACTACAATGAGTGATAGCATTAGAAACGAAAAGTAGAGCATCTGGAAAGACAGAAATAGAAGAACTAGACAAGGTCTCACAATGACCAAATTAGAGATCAATCCCAAGACAAATACATATCTTAGCATATGAATCCAGCAAACTTTAAAAGTTAAAAGGAACTGATCAAGTAATTCAGCACGTGAATAAAAGTTCTGGGGTGTTAAAGCATGATCTTGGTTGCAGAGAAAGATGATTATAAGAGATATTGGCAAAGATTGTCAGTGCTTGCAAGACACAAGGAGAATTCTTATGCTTGAAAAGCATATATAGATGGGAATTAGACTCGAAAACGGTCAATGAAAGAACTTCTCACCTGAAGAAGAAGACGCTTTGTTTCCTCATAGTTGGTTCTGAGTTGCTCTCCAAATTTCCACAATTCTTCAGAAACTAACAATTTATCATACAGGGCAGCTATTCCAGGATCTCCCTTTGCAAAAACCATCTCAACCAAGTCGATGGTGACCCTGAAAAATGGCCATTCATTGTACATCTGCTGAAGAGTTTGAAGATTCTTGATATCCTTTTGCAAGACATGCTTGAATGCCGCACCAAAACCAAGCCATACTGGTAGATGAAAACGTGTTTGTGTCCATGCAAATATCCAAGGAATTGCACGGAGTGATTCGATGCCACCACTGGGCTTCCTTTTCGATGGCCGGCTCCCAATGTTCATCCTGCCATACTCCAGCTCTGGTGTAGCCTGCCAATTATAAGAATCACATTAAGGTGTATCGAAAAGCAAAGAAGACCTGGCAAAAGGATTGAACAGTTGAGGCCACAATCCAGAAGATCAGCAGAAAAAAAACATGCAGACATATTAAGTTCATAGGATCTAGGTCTCATTTCTCTAATAAGATGCAAATACATTAACAACAAACACAGTGAGTCCTGACTATTTGTGGTTATCTTCATGGATTTTACCCGGTCATTAGATATCTAGATCTTACAAATCATGACAATCTAGCCTAACAATCATGCATATGTAAGCAAATTTAAAAATGGAAAATGATATACTCAGTGAAAAATCTCAAGGAAAAGCTCAGTGAATGACGTAGCACTTTGCATGCAGCGATCCCCGACGGGTTCACCGTACCCCCCAGGATATAGTTTGATTCGGGGTGGCGGCCGGAGGCCGCCGATGGTGTTCGAGCAATAATCGAACGTATGCGTGCAAAGTGCCACGTCATTCACTGAGCGTTTCATTGAATTTTTTCACTGAGTGTATCAAAACTCTTTAAAAATTCAAACCAAATGTCTAACAGGTAAATAATCATGTTTGAGAGCTAGGTTACTTACTAGGCGGAAATATTCGACAAAACGTGGTTCTCGGAAGACAATAGATCGATATTCCTTGGTAGCTACAACAGCCATTTCATCCATCAAAGCACGCCACTCTGGCTTTGGAGGGATAGGGGGATGCATTCCATGTTCAAGTGTAGCAGCTGTGAAACGTTGCAATGTCCTGAAGCACAAATGTTCCTCTCCAAAAGACTGCTCAATAACTTCACCTTGAACTGTAACTCGAAGAGAACCATGAATTGTATCTGGTGGCTGAGACAGGATAGCCAGATGAGTGGGACCTCCACCTCTTCCAACAGTTCCACCTCTGCCATGAAACATGGTCAGTTTCACTCCATGATCGTTGGCAACTTTTATGAGCTCCTCTTGAGCTTTATATAACTGCCAAGCTGCAGAAAATCGCCCAGCATCCTTCCCAGAATCTGAATACCCAATCATAACTTCCTGCTTCCCATTAATCCTGTTCCTGTACCAATCTATTGAGAAAAGTCTTGCTAAAGCAGAAGGTGCAGCCTCGAGATCAGCAAGTTTTTCAAAAAGCGGGACAACTCTTAATGGAAATTTCACATGGCATTCACGTTGCAACAGCTCAACTACCAAGACATCTGATGGAGCAGTTGCCATTGATATGATATAAGCCCCAAAGTTGTCTGAAGGAAGTTCAGCTATGACATGGAAAGTGTCCAAAACATCAGCAACTTCATCCGTCTTCGGTAGGTCAGGACCAAATAAAGGGCGTTTTCCATTAAGTTCATATAACAACCATTCTTGGCGTTTCTCCTCAGACCAATCGCGGTAGGATCCAATTCCCAAGTGCTTAGTAATGGCATCAGCAACATCAGTGTGCCTATCGGATTCTTGCCTAATATCAAGTCTGACAAGGGATAGACCGAAGGTTGACACTTGACGTAAAAAGTCAAGAAGACTCCCATCAGCAATAGCTCTGTCGCCACAGTCACAGAGTGAACGGTAGCAGAGTTCAAGAGGTTCCAAAAACTGCAAGGAAGGCAGCACAAAAAAGGTAAAACAGGAAACATGCAATACAGTGAATCTAAATTAGTGTAATACAACACAAATTCATCATCACAGTGAAGCGAGCATAATATCATTTACTATCTAATCAATACTGTATCCAACAAAGAGAGAGACTAAAATAACAGTGTTCACTGATCATCATGGCACCTGTTCAATGTTGGTGTAAGTCGCTTCCTCAGGAATGTCGGAGTATCCATTTGAAAGTAAATGGCGAGAGCGCTCACGCGTGTTGTACAATTTATCCCTCACATCACTAAGTATGACACGGTAAGGCTCATTTGGAGGAACTTGTTTCCAGAACTCTATTAAATAATAAATGGGAAGCATGTAATGAGTTCAGATTGTATCTGAATAATTTTAGTTTATATTATACTGAGTTGCTAAGTCTAATATGCTCAAATAATTTATAGTACCTATGTAGTGCTTTGCATCCTTCTTTGAAGACCGGTGTAGTACATCAGCTCGTACTCGAAGTTCAGTATTGCAGCGCCACATAGATAACTACAAGAAAATAAGTCACCAATAACTTGTGTAACTGACAAAAAATGGAAAGAAATATCAAGTTACAATAAAAGATCATTTAATACCTCAAACATTAGATCCTCGATTTGTGAGTAGTACAAGTTTGCAGCCATCATTCTGGCCAACAAGCATACATCTCTTGTTACTTCCGGAGTGACTCTTGGGTTACCTAAATGCACAAGAAGTCTGTAAGAACAAGATAACATATTTCATTGTTCATTTTCAGTAGCCATGATAAATCAACCACACTGATAGTTGAGCATTAGGAAAAGGAAAGTCAGGCTCATGTAAAATCAAGGAGATGATATACCATCCCGATCACCACCCATCCAAGATGAGAACTGAATAAGAGGTGCATTATAGGGCACACGCTCATTTATCCCAATATTTTTTAGTGCTGTATCCATACGCCGCAAGAATTTGGGGACACCCTTCCATATGGTTTCATGGAAATAGCTCATTCCAGCACGCATTTCATCTTGAGGAGTTGGAGGCGTTCTTCGGATTTCATCCGTTCTGAAGGCAGCTTGAATCTACACAAGTCAAGTCGATTAAAAGAAAGGCAACTATTATGTTAAAGATTATTACAGAATGCATTTTGTACGATCTGTTCAAGAATTAGACTAGATTTGATTGACTTTCTATGTGATGAGGTCCTATAATACCAGAGTTCATGTCAAACTAGCTTCTCTGAAAGTGAAAAGGCCATACTTGTGAGCTGATATAGGTGAAGAGATTATAAGCAAATGAAGAAGTCAAAGCAGAAACTGTAACACAACTGAGAGAACTCTAGAAACCAAAATTAGAATATGAAGGATATTTTTGTTCCAAAGTTCTGCGGCGCTCTGCTTGTTTCACCATAGCTTCAGGCTAAAAACTGATCACTAAGAGGATGGGCACTCAAAGTGTCAATTATCAACTATTTGATATATTATACTGAACAAGCATTTAGCATTTGGATAAAGAAAAAAAAAGTAGATCCAAGTATTTCAGAAAGCAATATCTACTGATGGTGAAATTTTCATTTACCATATTTACAACTAGGATGAAGAATGAACAGGGACAAGCAAGTTCTTGACTTTGAATATGAAAGACAGTTGAAAAAACAAGGAAATTCAACAAACATGTGTCAAGGGAAAGATAAATTATGTGTTCACCAAGGATTTGGACATAGCATATTAGGAATATGGAGAACCATATGATAATCCTAACCTGTCATGTGATCATTAAATGTTTCGGTAATTCACTTAATTTTTTTTTAAAAAACCCTTAATAAAGAGAAATAATACAAATGTTTAAAACAACTTTATTCCATGAACTTAAGATTCTGCTTCCTAAATGCTTCAAAATATTAATGACCAAAAATATTAAGCCAGTTTAATACAGTTTCTTTAAATTACAAATTGACTATCAACAAGTTATGTTCCCTTCCTCTAATTCAAACTGAAAAACAAATGATACCACTATAGACATGCAGCTTCATACTCCATGAAAAGCTACAATGATATAAAAGGTTGAGCATTAAACAAACATGACAGAAAAAATTACCTCTCTCTGAAGAGCCTCATCAAGCTCCTGCTTGTCATCAGGGGTAATGTCTATAGCATTCAACTGGGTCAGACAATTCCTTATCCTAAGCAAACAATAATCACATGTAAGATACCAATGTATCTTCTTTGGTCTTTAACACAGAGATGATGACTCCATTTTTCATAGAAACCAACTTATCATTGATAAACAAACATAGCACACCAAGAATAGTACAAATGAGAATTTCTAAGAATTATGATATTTGTTTAGATGTAAACAATATGATGTGTTTCCATAGTGAACAGTCTATAACCCTTTCACATTAAATTTAGATGTTTGTTATAACAGATGTTTTTCTGGGTTTTAACTGCGACAGCACATTTGACCAGGGAACAAGGTGCCATGACGAATTTTGGGACAGGTTATGTTGAGTTGAATAGGAAAAGGAACAATCAAAGAATAACAAAAATGTTCAGATATAATTTCATATTCAATTAAAACAAATGTGTAAGCTTAAGTAATGTGTAAACTGGGCCACAAAAAGGGAAAACATGGCATATATGCTTAGAATGAATTCTACCAAGCAGACAATAACTTAAAGTTTTGTCAAACCTTGCATGCTTCTGAAGCAAGGATCTTCTGACTGACTGTGTAGGATGTGCAGTCAAAACCAGATCAACTGTCTGGTTTTTAAGAGCATCAAATACCTCTTCTTTTGACTTCTTCAGCTGCACCACAAGTCGCTTAAGTGTTTCCTCAATGTCTGACTCAGTAATCGCAGAATTTTCATCCACAAAATCACCCTTTTTCAGCTTGGTCCTTCTACGATAGGCAATCTGCACCTCCTCAGCTAAATTGGCCAAGTTAAGCATGTGGGAGAATGATTTCGTGACCACGATAGTATCGCCTGCATCCAAACTAGTCAAAACCTTTCCCAGCTCCAGTAGCTTCTCAGACTCTTGCATCTCTTCATATTCAGCAGACAACTCGTACAAATCTTGAACCTGATGCCCAAAACCGCAAGCCCTGGTTATGCCAAGTTTCCAACTTTCTGTCACTAGTAATCAACTAGCCGTCTAGCCCCATTTAGGTTTGAAAAAAATAAGAACAAACAATAAACCAAAATGTGAACTTGAAATAATAGGAATGACCGAACAACAACACAAGACTTTGTAGAAGATGATTTCAGTGAACGCTAAGCGTCACTTGTGGCCTTTATCATATTACAATAATCAGACGATTACATGAAGGCACTGAGTATTCTACTGATTAAAAAAAAAAATGTAAATTCGTCCAAGCAAGCATCCTGAATTTATTAGGATAAAAGAATCATCAAGAACAATGTAAATCCCACAAGGCCGAACAATATAGACCGAGTGAGCATACCGTCTCTCTGATTCCCTCGCCGTGGAGATCTTGAAGGATGTCGAGGAACCGATCCAAGAGGAGGGCGTCATACTCGACCAATTTGTCGTCCTCGGAGACCTTGGCGGGGGCCAGAAGCCTCATGTGGGCATCGATGGATGACATCTTCTCGAGCTTCGTCATCTCTTCAGCCGATCTACCCGCAACTTCGTCTGATTTTATACACCGGGAAAGAAGAAGGGACCGACGAGAAACACGGGAAATCTGCCTCCGGAGAAGCTCAAGAGTACTTCTCCACAGATCGAGAGGGAGGGAGTGAGCGAGAAACTCGTGAAGAGGAAGAAGAGAGAAAAAGTAAGGTAACGGAGACGCGATGCGCCACCATTCTCGGGGACTCTAGAGCAACTCGTCGGTCTCAGTGTCTCACTCTGTTTTATAGAAATATGCTATTTATAAATCTATTTTTCTTAAAGAAAAAACATTTTTAATTTATTTAAATCACCTAAATGCACCCCTAGTATTTTTTTAAGGAGTAAATTATCTTAAACTCTCAAATACCAAACACATTTTTTTTTTCAATTCTTATATAAGAATTTATTCTCACTCTCAGGTACAAATTTTTCTTTACTTTAATTTCCTAATATATATTAATTTACCTTACCTAATTATCCTCAATTTTATAGGTATAAAAAATTTAAAAGGATTATAATTCCTTTTAAATTCAGCATATTTAAATTAAAATTTAGTATATTTACAGTAAAATTAAATATGATTATTTTTTTCTTTACCGGAGAGAACAGAAGCCTTACTATTTTTTTATAGGTAAAAAAATTTAAAATGAGATATAATTCCTTTTAAATTCAGTATTATTTAATTATAATCGATTATATTTTTTATCTAATTAAGCACGACTCATTTTTCCCCTGAACCAATCGATTCAAAGCTTATATCAATCGATTGATTTAGGCTGAATCGATTGGATAATTCTAGTTAAATGATGTTGAATTTTGGATAAATTATATCTTATTTTTGACTTTTTTTACCTTAAAAAAATAAATGATAATTAGGTAAATTGGAATATATTAGGGAGTTTAAGAGAAAAAAAATTGTACACAGAGGGTGAGAATAAAATTTTTTCCGGCATTTTACCAAAAGGCGTACGTGAGAATTCATATTTACCAAGAAACGACCTATAGTTTATTCTTTATCAAAAGACGCATATAAAATCAACTCATTCCTCTTATACCCCTCCAGTCAATAACACCTTTTCATAGTTCATTTTTCGAGATATCCGAACCACATTTTTATAATTTAATTTTAAAATAATAAACTATGGTTCAGATGCAGATATTCTCATCTTCTCTTACCCTATATATCTCTTTCTGCCTTGTAACTCGACCAAGCCCCGAAACTTTTACTATATTTTACTGTGATTGTGAAAAGATTAAGAAATAATTAAAAAATATCTTATAAATAATCATTAAGACCCTTTTGGCTCGAAATGAAATTATTTCAAGCACTTTTTGGCCTGAAATAAGGATATAAATAGAAAATAAAAAATATCAAAAAATATCATCAAAATAAAATAAGGAAAGATTTCAGTCCCAAAATTATTTCAGACCCAAAGAGAGCCTGAAATAAAGACTTGAAATGAAATCTAATTAATTTTTAATAATTTTTTCGATGGACAAGAATGAAGGGATCAATTACGAATAAGTTAAATAGAAAGTTGAAAAATGAAATAACAATTCAGAAGCATCACATTAAGAATTTCCAAAAAGAGTCTTTTTCTGTTATAAAATGTTGAAGTTTGACTTTTGATGGTCTACTAGGTTTTCTTGATGTTGTCAATTCCTTCCTGTTGTCGTTCTAATTCTAACTTGGTACACAAGCTCTTCTAGGATTGATTGTTTTCATTTCATAATTCACAATGCTATTAATTTCACTGCAATCATTTGTTTTTGTTTCATGATTTCTCTTGAGCAGAAATTTAGGATCTTTTGCTTCTCTTATGCTAATTGACAACTTTAGTTTCTCATGCTTGTTCTAGTTTAGGTTAAGAAATTGAGCTATGACATCTTTGGACCTGTAGCTATATTTTAGTGTTCTTCATTTATTTTGGTTGGTTGGTTTTCACTTCAGTGGATAAGTTAATAGGCATGCAATGAATTAATATGTTCCTGCTTGGGCCATGGAAGATGACTCTGGTTGTTTGACATATCTTCTTCCTAGGTCGAGTCAAAAGAAACCAATGGAGTCAGACTCTACTCTTTCAATTCCTTATACTAATTTTCAAATTCAACTTTTAATCCATGGGGGTTCAATGTGATGTTCTTCCATTTTTACAAGGCAAGTCTGAAATGAAAAGTTGAAAAACCAAGTTTGACCATTCACAAATTTGGAGTTTTGTTCAGGTCCAAAGAGGCCCTGAAATAAATTTATTTCAGACCCTCTTTAGGCTTGAAATATTTCATTTCAAACACTCTTTGGGCTTGAAATATTTTTATTTTAGACCCAAAGAGGGCCTGAAAATTTTCATTTCAGGTCCTCTTTGGGTCTAAAAATATTTCAATCCAAAAGAGGACCTGAAATTAAAAATTTCAAGCCCTCTTTGGGCCTGAAATATTTTTATTTCAGGCAGGCCCAAAGAGGGCCTAAAATATTTTTATTTCAGGCCAAAAGAGGGTCTAAAAAATATTTCAGTCCCAAAGAGGACCTGAAATGAAAAATTTTAGACCCTTTTTAGGCCTGAAATAAAAAATTTCAGGCCTAAAGAGGGTCTGAAATAAATTTATTTCAGGTCTTCTTTGGACCTGAAATGAAATCCAATTGATTTTTCCAGGGGATGAAGTTTAGGAGCACACCAAACTCATTTCTTTTCAACTTTTTATCCCCCTTCCTTAAAATATCCAAGGAGTGCTAAAATTATTTAACTTCTTGGGTAGAATCACACACAGGAAATGCACAACCTTTACATGATGCATTATTTTGTGCCAAGTGGCACAATAAAAGAAGATAATTTGTAATGGTTAGGACTAAGTTTTGACATCATAATTACCTTCTCCTAGCTCAACTCTACCTAGTGATATCAAATATTAAGATATCCAAATATCGTAGGTCCATCAGTGGGTTTTGGCTAAAACTCGCTGATGGACCTAGAAAATTTCGATTGCAACAATGTCAAATATTATGAGTTTATGATGTTGGAAAGACTCATATTGTGTTATCCAATGTGTATTTAGGAGAATTTGAGATATTTTTAGAATGTGGCACCTCAACATTGTGCACAATATATAATATCTCTCGGTGCATTTCGTGTGTGTGATTCTACCCAGGAAGTTGAATAATTTTAGCACTCCCTGGATATTTTAGGGAAGGGGGGAAAATGTTGAAAAGAAATGTGTTTGGTGTGTTCCTAAACTTCATCCCCTAGAAAGATCAATTGGATTTCATTTCAGGTCCAAAGAAAATCTGAAATAAATATATTCCAGACCCTCTTTGGGCCTGAAAATTTTCATTTCAAACCCTTTTTGGGTCTGAAATATTTTTATTTCATGCCCAAAGAGGACCTAAAATTTTTTAGGGAAATGATTTGAAGAGTGAATTTGGGAGAGTGAAAATTATAGTGAATGACGTGCAGTTAATGTGTACATGTTCGATCGTCGATCGGACACCATCGGCGGCCTCTGATTGCCGTCCCGAATCAAACTATACCTTGGGAGGACGGTGAACTCGTCAGGATCAACGGCAACGGTGAACCCATCGAAATCGACGGTCAATGATGCGAGATCGCAATTGTGGCGATCCCCGACGGGTTCACCGTGCCCCCCAGGGTATAGTTTGGTTTGGGGCGGCGGCCGAAGGCTGCCGGTAGTGTCCAATCGACAATCGGACGTCGGACGTGCCGTCGATTGACGGTCAAAGTTTTTGTTGGAAACGGATGGCTAGAGAGGGGGGTGAATATAGCCAATCTCTTTTTCTTGGCACTTAACCAGTTATCTGCACTCAACTTATCAGTAGCACAGCGGAAGAAGCAAAATGAAACGAGCAGTGCAGTAAACTAAAACAAAAATGAAGACAAACAAAGACAGCTACCAAGATCGCTAACAAGAGGGTTTACAAGGTTCGGGGATAACTTGCCCCTACTCCTTGGCGTGCCCTTAAGGTGGGCGATCCCTTGATCGTCGGCAGATCAAGCCCCGGTGTTCACCGGATATAACGCAACCTCCTTCTCGGTGGAGAAACCTCTCCACAGCGTTTCAATAACAAATAAATGTTTAAGCTCAATGAAACAACAGGAAGGATCTTACTCAAGCACTCAGCAAGGACAAGAACACAGCAAGCTTCCCTGAGCTCCACCCAGTGGCGATCTCACGCAAGAACCCCTCTTCGTGTCTTCCCACTTTCGGACTCCAAGCTCCTTGCTCTTTCCTCCCAGCACTTACGTAAGAGTTGGTTGCTTCACAAAATCAGTAGCTTGCTCAAAGTGATGAAGCTTCAAGAACACAGCAAGCGTATTGTGGAGAACTCAAGCAGCAGCAAGACAGTATTCGAAAACTCAAAAACTCTGCTTCCACGAAGCCAACTTCCGCGCTTTTGATTCTCCACACAGCACCAGGTGACATCATCCTCCGTAGCCTCCAGCTACCACGCTGCCAACGCCAGCTACCACTGAGCCCTCTCTGGTCTTCCTGAGATCCCCTCAGCCAAGCCCCAGTCCCGGCTCCAGTCTGCAGCTCGGCCGTTGCAACCTGAAACGGAGAATCGGACAAACCTGCTCCAAGGAAAGCCTCCTTTAACCTCTCCTTGAGTGTTTGAATCCTCCCCTGTCACCTGCAGCTTAATCAGACTGTTAGAGCAGCAAATCACACAGTAAATCAAATATCAGAGGTAAGTGGCAGCAAATCGGATACGTTCAGACGCTCTGACCAAGTCTGACAATGCAATTTGAATTAAAGTGATCGGTCACCGGACCGATCCAGGGCCTGTGGGTCGGTCACCAGACCGATCCACTGCTTCACTGGGATTCCCAGCTCTCGCGGCTATACACGCCTGATCGGTCACCAGACCGATCAGAGTGAAGCCTGATCGGTCACTCAGACCGATCAGGGCAGATGAACAGGGAATTATTAATCAGATCTTAAGTCCCATTCTGAGTCCCTGATCGGTCACCAGACCGTTCAGGACTCGATCAGCAAGGGAACTCACTCACTTCCCGCTCCCTGATCGGTCACCAGACCGATCAGGAGCAAAGCAGTGAGGAAGCAGCCTGCTCCCTGATCGGTCACCGGACCGATCAGGAGCCACACAGTAGGTTCCCAACCTCACTGTGCGCTCCCTGATCGGTCACCAGTCCGATCAGACATCGCTGGATCGGTCACCAGACCAATCCACGAAGGAGCAGCGTGCCAATGTCCTTGATCGGTCACCAGACCGATCCAGAGACTCAACCCTAGCCGTCCAAGCTAGTGTTTCATCCACCTTAGCCCTCCAAGCCAAGGATTTTTCCATCTAACTCTCCAAGTTGGGAATTTGCACCTAACCCTCCAAGTTAGGACTTTTCACCTAGCCCTCCAAGCTAGGACTTTTCACCCAACCCTTCCGAGTTAGAACTTCATCCAACCTAGCCCTCCAAGCTAGGCACCTGACCCTCCAAGCCAGGACTTTTTCACCTAATTCTCCAGGATGGGAATTTGCACCTAACCCTCCAAGTTAAGAATTTTCACCTAGCCCTCCAAGCTAGGACTTTTCACCCAACCCTTCCAAATTAGAACTTTTTCAACACCTAGCCCTCCAAGCTAGGACTTTTCAACACCTAGCCTCCCAGACTAGGATTTTCCAACACCTAGCCTCCCAGACTAGGATTTTCCAACACCTAACCCTCCAGGTTAGGATTTTCAACACCTAGCCTCCCAGACTAGGATTTTCCATACCATGCCTGATCCCCGACCAGGACTTAATCATAATCATAATCAGCCTAAACTAAAATCGATGTCAACACCAAAATAATAATCAGGGTCAGACTGCATCAACAGTTTTCACTGAGGCATTCACTTTCACTATGCGTATCATTACTCAATTTTTTATTAGGCCCAAAGAGGGTCTGAAATTTTAAATTTCATGCCCTCTTTGGGACTGGAACATTTTTTGACCCAAAGAGGGCCTAAAAATATTTCAGTCCCAAAGAGGGTCTGAAATGAAATCCATTGATTTTTTCAGGGGATGAAGTTTAGGAGCACATCAAACACATTTCATTTCATCTTTTTTCCCCCCTTAAAATATCTAGGGAGTGCTAAAATTATTCAACTTCCTGGGTAGAATCACACACAGGAAATACACCGAGAGATATTATATATTGTGCACAATGTTGAGGTGTCACATTCCAAAAATATCTCAAATGCCCCTAAATACACATTGGATAACATAATATAAGTCTTTGCAACACCATAAACTTATAATATTTGAAATTGTTGCAATCAGACTTTTCTAGGTCCATCAGTGAGTTTTCACCAAAACTCATTGATAGACCTACGATATTTGGATTTCTTAATACTTGATATCACTAGAAGGGTTGAGCTAGGAGAAGGTAATTATGATGTCAAAACTTAGTCCTAACAACTAAAAATGATATTCTTATGTCGTGCCACTTGGAATAATTTTAGCCCTAATGCATCATGTAGAGGTTGTGCATTTCCTGTGTGTGATTCTACCCAGAAAGTTGAATAATTTTAGCACTCCCTGAATATTTTAAGGGGGGGGAGTTAAAAAAAAATGAGTTTTGTGTGCTCCTAGACCTCATCCCCTGGAAAAATCAATTGGATTTCATTTCAGGTCCCAAGAAGACCTGAAATAAATTTATTTCAGACCCTCTTTGGGCCTGAAATTTTTTATTTCAGACCCAAAGAGGGCCTAAAATTTTTCATTTCAGACCCTCTTTGGGACTGAATATTTTTAGGTCCTCTTTGGCCTTGAAATATTTTTAAACGCAAAGAGAGTCTGAAATGAAAAATCTCAATCCCTCTTTGGGCCTAAATAAAAAATTTCAGGTCGTCTTTAGACCTGAACAAAACTCCAAATTTGTGAATGGTCAGACTTGGTTTTTCAACTTTTCATTTCAGACTTGGCCTGCAAGAATGGAAGAACATCACATTGAATCCCCATGGATTAAAACCTAAATTTGAAAATTAGGATAGACAATTGAGAGAGTAAAGTCTGACCCCATTGGTTTCTTTTGACTCGACCTAGGAAGAAGATATGTCAAACAACCAGAGTCATCTTCCATGGCCCAATAAGGAACATATTGATTCATTGCTTGCCTATTAACTTCTCCACTGAACTGAAAACCAACCAACCAAAATAAATGAAGAACACTAAAATATAGCTACGGTTCCAAAGATGTCATAGCTCAAGTTCTTAAAGTAAACTAGAACAGGCATGAGAAACCAAAGTTGTCAATTAGCATAAAGAGAAGCAAAAGATCCTAAATTTCTGCTTAATAGACAACATGGTGTTGGATCGAGAAAGCCGATAGAGGGGGGGGTGAATATCGAAAATCGTTTTTCGGAAATTTTAGAGCAAGTACGCAGCGGAAATTAAAAATTACAACACAGAGACACAGTCGATTTTACTTGGTTCAGAGCCTGTGTCGACTCCTACTCCAAGGCCCACGGTCGTTGACCGTTTACTTTGGGCAATTCTATATAAGGCGCAAATAGTTTACAAAAGATAATTACACAATTAAGTACAGTAAATTTAAATCGCTCTTTTACCGACGTCCGAGGTAGATCGACTTTTTCGGAGCAGCAGGACGTTGTCGGCTCGAGTTGGAAGGATTCCGGGGCGAAGCGCGAGAGCGGAAGAGCGTAGAAGCGTTGATTGGAAGTTGTTGTTGAAGCTTGGGGTCGAGGGGCCTTTAAATAGCCCTGGGGGCGCTCGGATCGTCGGGGGCGCCCCCCCCCCCACGTGGCATTTGATCCGGCTTGATCTCGGTCAGCTTCTGATCCCTTTGACTTCGGGATCAGTTTTGACCAGGGCGCCCGGAGCGCTCGGGGCGCCCGGGTTGACCGGGTCAAACTTTATCCCTTGCTTCGCTGGCTTGCGCTTCGATGCTTGCTGTTGGGGGCGCCCGTAGGATGTACTGTCGAAGCGTGCTTTTTACTTGTGTGTTTTGTGTTCACCTTGGGGGCGCCCGGGACACTCCGGGCGCCCTGGTCAACTGTTGCCTCACTCCTTTGAGGCTCTCTAAGCTGCAGACACTCGTTCCGTCGGTCCTGCATCCAGGGTTAGTCCAAAACACAACAAAACATTAAGTGATTAGTTTATACAGCCTTAGCTGTCTTGGTTCTGACTTTTGGTCTCCAAAATGGAGCCCTAGGTCGAACTGACGCCTACTGTTCTCTCGACGGGGAACGCGTCCTCACCTACTCCTCTCGGGAGAATTTACCTAATGCCAACCGTTCCTCTGGTTGGACTTTTGCCTGGCGGTCCTTTGTCAGGTCTTGGATACCGAGCTGTCCTTCGCCCAGTGCCTAGCATTCTTTCGCTAGAGCTTCAGTCCCAAGTTGTCCTTCGCCTGGCGCCTAGCAGTCCTTCGCTAGGGCTTTGTATCCTGGCATTCCTTCGCCAGGTGCCTAGCAGTCCTTCGCTAGGGCTTTGTATCCTGGCAGTCCTTCGCCAGGTACCTAGCAGTCCTTCGCTAGGGCTTTGTATCCTGGCAGTCCTTCGCCAGTGCCTAGCAGTCCTTTGCTAGGGCTTTGTATCCTGGCATTCCTTCGTCAGGTGCCTAGCAGTCCTTCGCTAGGGCTTTGTATCCTGGCAGTCCTTCGCCAGGTGCCTAGCAGCTCTTCGCTAGGACTTTGTATCCTGCACACTCAGTGAATATTGTTAGATCACAAACAAACTTAACTTTGAATCCTTTGCCAATATCAAAACAAGGTTCGATATGGTGCTAAATATGCAAGGGTTCGCGTTGCAGCGTTAGGTTGCCAGCCAGCGTAAAAAACTATGGCAAATACTCAATGAATGGATCCATTAAAGTATTATGCTAATGCTAGGATGTTCCCCGGAAGGAACGCGTTGCAGGGTCCGACTGTAACGTCTCGGCAAGGACCGCTACATCTCCAGAACCCGGGTGTAGTGCTAAATATGCAAGGGTTCGCGTTGCAGGGTCCGACTGTAACGTCTCGGCAAGGACCGCTACATCTCCATGAGAACTTGGGTGTAGTGTTAAATAGGCAAGAGTTCTCACACCAGAGGTGGACTAAGAATAAACATTATAAGAAAAGTAATAGTCTCAGATTTGGAACATGGAATATAGGAACTCTCACTGGTAAAACAATGGAGGTAGTAGATACAATGATTAGGAGAAAAATTAGTATTTTGTGTGTGCAAGAGACAAAATGGGTAGGTGAGAAGGCAAAAATGATAGAGAACTCGGGTTTTAAGTTATGGTATACAGGAAAGAGTAAAACAAGAAATGGAGTGGGTATTTTTGTAGATAGTTCTTTAAAAGATGAAGTTGTTGGTGTAGTTAGAAAGGGGGATAGAATTATAGCTCTCAAGATAGTAGTGGCGAAAGAAGTTGTGAACGTAATTAGCATATATGCACCTCAAGTAGGATTAGATGAAGAAACTAAATCAAGATTTTGGAGCGATTTAGATGAGGTATTACAAAACATTCCGCCAAATGAAATGATTTTAATAGGAGGCGATCTAAATGGACATGTCGGAGCGAAAAATGAAGAATATGAGAGAGTACATGGGGGTTATGGGTTTGGAACAAGAAATGAAGAAGGAAAAACTATATTGGATTTTGCGATAGCATATGACCTTATACTAGCTAATACATTTTTTAAGAAAAAAGAAGAACACTTGATCACATTCAAAAGTGGGAATAATAAATCACAAATTGATTATTTTATGGTTAGGAAGAGAGATAGGAAGATTTGTAAAGATTGTAAGGTTATCCCTGGAGAAAGCTTAACTACCCAACATAGATTAGTAGTGTTAGATATACGCCTTAGTTATAATATCAATAGAGGAAAAATATACACGACTCCTAAAATTAAGTGGTGGAAGTTAAAGGATGGGAAGCAAAACATATTGAAGGAGAAGGTAGGAATACAAGCATTAGATGAAATATATAGCGACTCTAATACGACATGGGATAAGATGGTATCAAAGTTGAAAATAGTAGCTAAGGATGTACTCGGTGAGTCAAAGGGGCATGCACCACCAAGGAAGGAATCTTGGTGGTGGAATGAGAAAGTACAAGAGAAAGTGAAAGAAAAACGAATAGCTTATAAGGAATTATATATTTGTAAGAACGAGGAAAACTTAAAAAAATATACAATAGCCAAGAAAGAGGCTAAGAAAGCAGTGAATGAAGTAAAAAATAAAACTTTTGAACGATTATATCAAAATTTAGATACAAAAGAAGGGGAAAGAGACATTTATAAAATAGCTAAAGCAAGAGAAAGGAAAACAAGAGACCTTAGTCAAATAAGATGTATTAAAGATGAATGCGATAGAGTACTAGTAAATGATAGCGAAATAAAAGAGCGGTGGAAGATTTACTTTCATCAACTTTTTAATGAAAGTTTAGGGGACCAACTTGACTTAGGCAATTTAAGTATTTCAAATGAGTATAGAAATTTTAATTTTCATCGGAGAATTCAAACTTCAGAAGTAGAACAAGCTTTGAAAGGGATGCAAAATGGAAAGGCCGTGGGACCGGATGATATCCCAATAGAGGTATGGAAATGTTTAGGGAAAAAAGGTATTGAATGGCTTACAAAATTATTTAATTTAATATTGAAAACAAAAAAAATGCCTAATCAATGGAGGGTAAGTAGTCTAGTTCCCTTATATAAGAACAAAGGAGACATACAAAATTGTGCAAACTATAGGGGTATTAAATTAATGAGTCATACCATGAAACTTTGGGAAAGAGTAATAGAAAAAAGATTGAGGAAGGAGACCACGGTAACCGAAAATCAATTTGGGTTCATGCCTGGAAGGTCGACAATAGAAGCTATACATCTTCTTAGGCAATTAATTGAAAAATATCGGGAGCAAAAGAAAGATCTACACATGGTATTTATTGATTTAGAAAAAGCTTATGATAGGGTACCAAGAGAAATTATATGGAGAATTCTAGAAAAGAGAGGCGTTAGCGTAACATATATTGACCTAATTAAAGATATGTATGAAGATGTAACGACTAGAGTGAAGACTTCAGGTGGATTGACTGAAGCATTTCCAATAAGGATAGGGTTACATCAAGGATCAGCTTTAAGTCCCTATCTTTTTACACTAATCATGGATGAACTCACTAGGCACATTCAAGATACAGTGTCATGGTGCATGTTGTTTGCAGATGATATTGTTTTGATAGATGAGACACGTGAAGGAGTAAATGCTAAACTAGAATCTTGGCGGGAAACTCTAGAAATGAAAGGTTTTAGGCTTAGTAGAGTAAAGACTGAATATATGGAATTTAAGTTTAGCAATGCTAGACGTAGTGAAACAATTGTTAAGATAGGAGATGATGAGTTGTCTAAAATCGAGAACTTTAAGTATTTAGGATCGTTCTTGCAAAGTGATGGAGGAATTGAGGGAGATGTCTTACATAGAATACAAGCAGGATGGTTGAAATGGAGATTAGCATCGGGTGTCTTATGTGATCGTAAAGTACCTCTAAAACTTAAAGGGAAGTTCTACAAAACGGCAGTTAGACCTGCTATGTTATATGGTGCTGAATGTTGGGCTATGACTCGAGCACATGAGCAAAAGATGAAAGTTGCAGAGATGAGGATGTTAAGGTGGATGTGTGGACATACGAGGATAGATAGAATAAGGAATGAGAGTATTAGAGAGAAAGTCGGAGTTGCATCTATTGAAGAAAAACTTCGGGAGACACGTTTGAGATGGTACGGACATGTACTTAGAAGACCAATAAATGCCCCTGTTAGACGATGTGAAACTATGATAAATACGCACATTAAAAGAGGGAGAGGAAGACCAAAAAAGACTTGGTTGGCAACAATAAAACAAGATAAATTTTATTTAAATCTAGATGATGATATAGTAGGGGATAGAACTCAATGGCGTAAAAGGATCCATATAGCCGACCCCACCTAGTGGGATAAGGCTTTGTTGTTGTTGTTGTTGTTGTTGTTGTTGTTCGATATGGTGCTTCCTGCACCAACAATCTCTCCCTTTTTGATTTATGGCAACACGATTCAAAGTTAAGTAAAAAATTACAACAGTTTAAGAACATAAGGTAAAAGTGAAGTATAGCAATTTTACACAATTCAACCTTAACTTTATAACAGTTAATAACATAAGGTAAGATTTTGAAAAAAAATCCTTTATTTCTCACACTCCCCCTAAACCCTGAATACTTGTGTTATAAAATACTTAACTTTGACCTTTCCTCCCCCTTTGACATATATCAAAAACAAACATGGGTGAACAAGGAAAAAATTTTAAAAAAAAAATTTGCAAACCTACATTTTGTTAAACAACTTTTACTTACAAGGCTTTGCAAAACTTAGGCAAAATTTTGAAGTCAAATTTCCAAAAAGAGTTTAACTTTGAGAATTGGGAAAATTTTGTTTAAAAATAATTTGCACACTTAGACGAATTTGCTTAGAAATACTTTGTGTATTTTGAAGAACAAAATTTGTAAAACTTCTAGACAAGTTTTTCATCAAAAAAACTCTACATAGAAACATTTGCCAAAATTTTCAACCAGTTTTTGCTCAAACAAATTTTGTTTACTAAGAAGAATTTTACTTAAAAAAACATGCACTTAAAAATTTTGAAACCCTTAGAAATGCTTAGAAATTTTTGAAGCACTAAAAAAAATTAAACAAAATTTCCTTTCTCTCCCCCGTAATGTGAAATTTTTCTCCTTATGTTAGAGATCATTTCTAAGTTCAATTTTGAAAAAGGTATTTTGAAAAACTTCTGAGTATCACAAAGGAAATTCTTAGTTAAGAGTAACTCGAAGTTTTCAATAAAGTTTCTTTAAAAAGTAAAACAGTTTAAGGAAGAACTTTTTTCTACTCTCCCCCTTGGTCATATATCAATAAAGAACTCTTGAAAAATATATTTTGAAAAACATTTAAAATTTGTGTATCAGAGCTCATGGGTTTTGAAAACATAAATATTTGAGTGAGAGAATAATGTTAAAAATGATAACAGCATTTTGAAAGAATGAAGAATCATGCTAAAAAAAAAATTAGAATTGGAGTCAAGTGTATATTTTCATTGAGTCGATGCATGACAAAAAATATTTAATCAATAAGCTTACTTGTTTTGAATATTTTAAAAACTGTAAGTACTTTAAAAGATATTGAGCTTTTTGAGAGATGCAAGTACTCAAAAAAATATAAGTCACTTTGAAAGATATTTTGCAATTTTTTTGAAAATATAAGTATTTTTTAAAAAAAAAACAAATTGAGCCCTTTTGGAAAGTCTAAGTATTGTTTTTGAAAACTATTAGACTTTGAAAAATATAAATAATCTTTGAAAAGTATTATGCATTTTGAAAACATAATATTTTACTTGACTAGGTTTCTTTTCCAGTCTGACACAATCCTAAGAAATCTTGTTGACTACAAGGACATTTTCCTAAGTGTCCTGGAAATTTCTTCAACCCAAGTAAATATTATTTCAAAAATAATTTCATAAGCCACAAGAATTTTGAAAGATAAACTAATAGTTTTTGAAAGAAAAATTATTCAAGTTTTCAAAAGGATTTTAAACGTGTAGTGCATGAAAACATATAATTTTGAAAATATTCAATAATTCTTTCAATTTGATCTCCCCCTAAACATGACCCAGTCCTAGGAAGCTTGTTGACTACAAGCAGTCTTCCTCTGAGTTTTAAGGTTTGATTTAAATTATAAGAATTATCTAATAACTTCAAAACAAATAATTAGCAAAAAAAAATATTTCAGAAATTCTTTTGACTTAAACTCCCCCTAAATTTGACACATCCTAGGAGTTCTTGTAGATCATGAAGTGGACCTTCCTCTGTGTCTTTAGGGTTTATTAAAATCAAAAAGAATAATTTTGAACAATCTGAGTATGATAACTTTCAAGATAAATTTTTGAAAACATAACTTGACATGAAGCACAGTTTTCGAAAATCATGATGATAATTTTTCAACGAGATAGTGATATCGAGGGTTTTTTGTTTTGAGTTTATGCTACTTCAAAAAGTTTTGAAAAAGAACTCTAAGTTTTAAAGTATAAGGTTTTTGAAAAATTTGAATTTTTCAAAAAAAATTTAACAAGAACTCCCCCTGTATTCGACACAGTCTGTCTAAGTTCCTTAAGGGACTTCAATGTTGACCAGGTTGACTAGGGTTTGACTATGTTGACCAAGGTTAACTCAGTTTACTAAGTTTGACAGATTAATAACTAAATCAAACAAGCCTTAGATTCTATCTAACATGTGTCTATTGTGATATTTACATGAAATTCACTATTTTGAAAAAATAGGGTACAGTAAACTAAATTAATTTGCCAAATAAAGATAATTTTGAATAACTTTTGCACACCTTTTTATTTAAAAGGATAGTGAATTATGCTTTTAGGTCCTAGATGTCTCACCCAGTTCTACGTGATCAAGCATGTTAACCTTATGGGTTTTATGAGACAAATTTTAGTAGAAATAAGAAGTTATTTTAAAAAAAATCATGATTAATTTTGAAAATGTTAAATTAATTTTGAAAAGCAATTAGTTTTGAATTTATTTTGAAAAAGAGTGTTTGAATCTACGATCAATTGAAATTTGTGTTAGATTTGAATTTGACAAGAAGTAACTTGAATTTGAATTTCAAAAATTGGCTTCCAGGTCTTGGCGAGGCACTAGGCCTTCTTTGGCCGTAGCCTTATTGGATCATCAACCCTTTCCTTGACAAAGCCGTTTAGTGAAATTTCATTTTCAAAATTACTTTTTGAAAAATTCTGTTCTAACTAGTTTGGGTCTTGGATCGGTAGCTTCGGCTAGTTCCGCCAAAATGGCTTCCCTAACGTACTATCATCTCACCTCCACCCAATACTATATTTTTCAAATTTCAATTAAACCGTTTTAGTCCTTATCTTACCAGTCCTAATTCTAGGCAAAAATAAATAACTGAAATAAAAAGAAACACATAATTAAAACAAACAATTGTCTAGGTAAGGTCACAATTGGAGTAATACTCCGGATTTTCAAAATCAGCAAGATTATGAATTAAATTTTCTAACTTATTGACCTTATGTTTTAGGGTTTCATTTTCTTGTTTCAAATTTCTGAAATTTAATTTAATTAAGTTACATGAATCAATCACATTATTCAAGGTAAATAACGGATTTTCAAACACTGTAAATTTAACTTTGTTGATTGTTTGTCCGGCATTCTTGGTAGCTCTTTTATCTGTGCATTCACTTTTGTAATGCCCGAACTCCTGGCACTTGATGTTGATGTAGTCTGGCCCTGATTGTTGTTGTGGTGTTGACAACGATTTTAGTTTAGGAGGATGATTATGAATTATGATTAAGTCCTGATCGAGGATTAGGCATAATATGGAAAATCCTAACCTGGGAGGTTAAGTGTGGAAAATCCTAGTCTGGAAGGCTAGGTGATGGAAAATCCTAACCTGGGAGGTTAGGTGTGGAAAATCCTAGTCTGGAGGGCTAGGTGATGGAAAATCCTAACCTGGAGGGTTAGGTGTTGAAAGTCCTAGTCTGGGAGGCTAGGTGTTTGGAAAAGTCCTAGTCTGGGAGGCTAGGTGTTGGAAAAGTCCTAATTCGGAAAGGTTGGGTGAAAAGTCCTAGCTTGGAGGGCTAGGTGAAAAGTCCTAACTTGGAGGGTTAGGTGCAAATTCCCATCCTGGAGAATTAGGTGAAAAAGTCCTGGCTTGGAGGGTCAGGTGCCTAGCTTGGAGGGCTAGGTTGGATGATGTTCTAACTCGGAAGGATTGGGTGAAAAGTCCTAGCTTTGAGGGCTAGGTGAAAAGTCCTAACTTGGAGGGTTAGGTGCAAATTCCCAACTTGGAGAGTTAGATGGAAAATCCTTGGCTTGGAGGGCTAAGGTGGATGAATTCCTAGCTTGGAGGGCTAGGGTTGAGTCTCTGGATCGGTCTGGTGACCGATCAGGGACATTGGCACGCTGCTCCTGAGTGGATCGGTCTGGTGACCGATCCAGCTATGTCTGATCGGACTGGTGACCGATCAAGGAGCGCACAGTGAGATTGGGAATCTACTGTGTGGCTCCTGATCGGACCGGTGACCGATCAGGGAGCAGGCTGCTTCCTTGCTGTCTTGCTCCTGATCGGTCTGGTGACCGATCAGGGAGCAAACGGTGAGTGAGTTCCCTTGCTAATCAAAGTCTTGGATCGGTCCGGTGACCGATCAGGGATCTTGGATTTGATTAAAAAGTAACTGTTCATCTTACCTGATCGATCTGGGTGACCGATCAGGATCCATTCTGATCGGTCTGGTGACCGATCAGGCTTCACCCTGATCGGTCTGGTGACCGATCAGGCGCGTATAGCTGCGAGAGCTGGGAATCCCAGCGAAGCAGTGGATCGATCTGGTGACCGATCCACGCACCCTGAATCGGTCCGGTGACCGATCACTTTAATTCAAATTTCACTGACAGACGTGGTCAGAACGTCTGATCGTATCTGATTTGCTGATGTATGATTCTGATATTTGATATGTTGTTTGCTCTAATGCTCTGATTGAGTTTCAGGTGACAGGGGAGGATTCAAACACTCAAGGAGAAGTCAAAGAGTGCTTTCCTTGGAGCAGGTTTGTCTCTTTCTCATCTCAGGTTGCAACGGCGAGCTGCAGACTGGAGCTGAGACTGGAGCTCGACTGAGGGGAGCTCAGTGAGTCCAGAGATAGTTCAGTAGAGGCTGGCGTTGGCAGATGAGTAGCTGGGAGCTACAGAGATGTTGTCACTTGTCGCTTGGCGGAGAAACAAAAGGAACGCGAGAAGGAGAGTTTGATAGTTAGTTCTTCAGTTTTGTGCTTCTAAGTTCCTGCGTGACAAGCTTGCTGTTCTTGAGTTCTACAATCATTCTAAGCAAGCTATTGAGGAGCAATCATCATACTTGAGCGCTTGAAGGAGAAAACAAGAGGCTTGGAGTCCGACAGTGGGAAGACACGGAGCAGGGGTCTGCGTGAGATCGCCACTGGGTGGAGCTCAGGGAAGCTTGCTGTGTTTTGTCCTTGCTAAGTATTTGAGTAAGATCCTTGTTGTTGTTGTTTCATTGTGCTCATTCTATATCATTGTTTGAAACACACTGTGGGGAGGTTTCTCCACCGAGAAGGAGGTTGCTTCATATCCGGTGTTAACCGGGGCTTGATCTGCCGACGATCAAGGGATCGCCCACCTCAAGGGCACGCCAAGGAGTAGGGGCAAGTTATCCCCGAACCTTGTAAACCCTCCTTGTTAGCGATCTTGCTAGTCGTGTGTGTTTTGCTTTCGTCTTGTTTTTCTGCACACTCTGTTTTCTACTCTTTCCGCTGTGCTACTGATATTTGAGTTGCAGAAATTGTGATAACTCTTCAAAGGAAAAGTGGTTGTCTATATTCACCCCCCCTCTATAGCCATCTCGTTCCCAACACTTGAAGCATTGAATGCGACTTTTGTCCTTTCGTGCTTTTGGAACTGGTTCCTTTGTCGCCGTCGGTGGTGTCGTTCGAATCTTACGAGTAGGACACTCACTTTGGTAGTGCCCTCTCTCCCTGCATGTGTAACAAATTACATGATTAAAATCTGATTTTATACTTTTACCTTTTGGTTCCTTATTGGGAATCTCCCCCTTGATTCTTGCCGCCTCGGATCTAGGCTCATCTTCTGATTCTGTGTCTGAGTCGGACTCGGGTACTGGTTGAAGCTCCTTCTTTGGTGGTTCTTTAGGAGTTTTCCCTGCAATAAAATTTACACCTTCCTCGACCATTATAGTATCTGTTTGATTATTTAATTCTAAATTTGAAAAGAATTCGAAATCGGTTACCGTCTCAGTCAATTCGTCGTCTAATTCTGGTTCAATTTTGGATTCGGGTTCAGACTCTGACTCGGCTGTTTGTGCTTGGACTGAAAGGGCAAGATAATTTACCTGATCTTCTTCTTCATCTGAGATCTCTTGATGAAGGTTAACCAATTTTTCCCAGATTTCTCTAGCACATCTGCATGGACCTACTAGTTCGAGTTGCTCCTTGGTTAGACCACATTGTAGGATTGCAGTTGCCCTTGCATCGGTCTCTATTTGGTTGAGGGTTCGTTCATCCAGTTTATCCCACTCGATTGATAAGTCGTCTTTTACGGGAAAAGAGAATCCCGTTTGGATGATCCGCCATATGTCCATGTGGGCCTTCAGAAGGGACTCCATTAGACTTCTCCAGGAGTTGAAGTTTTTGCCGGAGAAAAGTGGTGGACGGACACCGTTCCATTCTTGATTGGCCATTTAAAACGATAGATCTTGCATACAAAAAGAAAAAATAGAACTGTACCAAGACTTGGTCTTGGATTAGTAGTGCGGGAGAGAGAAAAATAGCCAAAAAAACTACACGAGTTTCGAGGTAGAATAATAAAATATTAAGAAAAAGTTTTAACTAATTTTTGAAAATGGTGGCTTTATCAATTTTGATTAATGATGAAAAGATAAGACTTTAATGTTGGGAGAAAATTTGCTCAAATTAATGTAGCACGATTTTCGAGAAAAATAATATTAAAATAATAATAAAAAAATTTATGACAAATTTTCAAAAATTGATTATTTTATCAATTCTGACTTATGGTAAAAAAATAAGAATTTAAAATTAAAAAAGGCGTAAGAATATTTTAAATACACCTACAGATATTATTTATTTGAAATAAAAAGGCGATCGAGTGGTGTTGCACCAACCTCGATTAATAAGAGAGAAAAAAAAGAATAAAATAAATTCAAAAATCCGAAAAACTCTCAAATTGGTGGTTGCACCAACTTTGAGCTTCCCCGCTCTGATACCACTTGTTGGATCGAGAAAGCCGATAGAGGGGGGGTGAATATCGGAAATCGTTTTTCGGAAATTTTAGAGCAAGTACGCAGCGGAAATTAAAAATTACAACACAGAGACACAGTCGATTTTACTTGGTTCGGAGCCTGTGTCGACTCCTACTCCAAGGCCCACGGTCGTTGACCGTTTACTTTGGGCAATTCTATATAAGGCGCAAATAGTTTACAAAAGATAATTACACAATTAAGTACAGTAAACTTAAATCGCTCTTTTACCGACGTCCGAGGTAGATCGACTTTTTCGGAGCAGCAGGACGTCGTCGGCTCGAGTTGGAAGGATTCCGGGGCGAAGCGCGAGAGCGGAAGAGCGTAGAAGCGTTGATTAGAAGTTGTTGTTGAAGCTTGGGGTCGAGGGGCCTTTAAATAGCCCTGGGGGCGCCCGGATCGTCGGGGGCGCCCCCCCCCCCACGTGGCATTTGATCCGGCTTGATCTCGGTCAGCTTCTGATCCCTTTGACTTCGGGATCAGTTTTGACCGGGGCGCCCGGAGCGCTCGGGGCGCCCGGAGCGCTCGGGGCGCCCGGGTTGACCGGGTCAAACTTTATCCCTTGCTTCGCTGGCTTGCGCTTCGATGCTTGCTGTTGGGGGCGCCCGGAGCGCTAGGGGCGCCCGGGAGCAGCGGGGGCGCCCGGGAGCACGGGGGCGCCCGGGAGCACGGGGGCACCCGGGAGCACGGGGGCGCCCACAGGATGTACTGTCGAAGCGTGCTTTTTACTTGTGTGTTTTGTGTTCACCTTGGGGGCGCCCGGGACACTCCGGGCACCCTGGTCAACTGTTGCCTCACTCCTTTGAGGCTCTCTGAGCTGCAGACACTCGTTCCGTCGGTCCTGCATCCAGGGTTAGTCCAAAACACAACAAAACATTAAGTGGTTAGTTTATACAGCCTTAGCTATCTTGGTTCTAACTTTTGGTCTCCAAAATGGAGCCCTAGGTCGAACCGACGCTACTGTTCCCTCGACGGGGAACGCGTCCTCACCTACTCCTCTCGGGAGAATTTACCTGATGTCAACCGTTCCTCTGGTTGGACTTTTGCCTGGTGGTCCTTTGTCAGGTCTTGGATACCGAGCTATCCTTCGCCCAGTGCCTAGCATTCCTTCGCTAGGGCTTCAGTCCCAAGCTGTCCTTCGCCTGGCGCCTAGCAGTCCTTCGCTAGGGCTTTGTATCCTGGCATTCCTTCACCAGGTGCCTAGTAGTCCTTCGCTAGGGCTTTGTATCCTGGCAGTCCTTCGCTAGGGCTTTGTATCCTGGCAGTCCTTCGCCAGTGCCTAGCAGTCCTTCGCTAGGGCTTTGTATCCTGGCATTCCTTCGCCAGGTGCCTAGCAGTCCTTCGCTAGGGCTTTGTATCCTGGCAGTCCTTCGCCAAGTGCCTAGCAGCCCTTCGCTAGGACTTTGTATCCTGCACACTCAGTGAATATTGTTAGATCACAAACAAACTTAACTTTGAATCCTTTGCCAATATCAAAACAAGGTTCGATATGGTGCTTCCTGCACCAACACATGGAACAAAAACAAATGATTGCAGTGTAATCTAATAGCATTGTGAATTATGAAATGAAAACAATCAATCCTAGAAGAGCTTGTGTCCCAAGTTAGAACTAGAACGACAACAGGAAGGAATTGACAACATCAAGAAAACCTAGTAAACCATCATAAGTCAAACTTCAACATTTTATAATAGAAAAAAGGTCCTCTTTAAAAATTCTTAATGTGATGCTTCTAAATTTTCATTTCATTTTTCAACTTTCCATTTAACTTATTCGTAATTGATCCTTTCATTCTTGTCCATCGAAAAAATTATTAAAAATTAATTAGATTTCATTTCAGGTCCAAAGAGGGTCTGAAATAAATTTTTTTCAAACCCTCTTTGGGCCTGAAATAGTTTTATTTCAGGCCCAAAGAGGACCTGAAATTTTTGAGACTGAAATCTTTTCTTATTTTATTTTGATGATTTTTTTGATATTTTTTATTTTCTATTTATATCCTTATTTCAAGCCAAAAAGTGATTGAAATAAATTCATTTTGAGTCAAAAAGACCTTAATGATTATTTATAAAATAATCTTTTAATTATTTTTTAATCTTTTCACAATCACAGTAAAATATAGTTTCGGGGCTTGGTTGAGTTACAAGACAGAAAGAGATATATAGGGTAAGAGAAGATGAGAATATTTATATCCGAACCACAGTTTATTATTTTAAAATCAAATTATGAAAAGGTGTATCGGATATCTCGAAAAATATACTATGAAAAAGTGCTATTGATGGGAGGGGTATAAGAGAAATGAGCTAATTTTACATACATCTTTTTGGTAAAAAATAAACTATAGGATTTTTTTTTTTTGATAAATATGAATTTTCACGTACATTGAAATTAGGAGGAATGTAAATAAGATGTCACGGATTTTAGAACAACTTATATTTTTTCAAATTCTAGAAAAAAAATTAATCATTTGAATTTGAATTGTTTTTTTTTTAACTTTCTTCTTAATATAATGGTATTTGAATAATTTAAACAGACACATAGTTAAAAATAAATTAAATATTTTAAAATTTTAAGGGCATAGTAAAATTTATTATAATTAGATGTGAAACTGAAATATCTCTGGTACATCATATTAGGTTACAATGTGAATTACAAACTTATAATGATCAATTGTAATATTTGCTACAATTGTAATATACTAATTCTTATTTGGATCAAAAGAAATTTCGAGGGAAAATAGTAAAATAATATTCCACGAGATATCAAATGGTCTAATAATTTATCTTTTTTTTAAAAAAAAGTTTAATAGTTGAATTACTTCGAATTTCATTGCTTCAAATTGTTTTTTTATCAAATTAATTAGAGAACGAAAAAAAGTTAGAAAAAAAAATCGGTAAATTTGCTTTAAATCCCTAATGACAAGTCAAACTTTGCATTCAGTCCCCATTTGAGTTTTTCTTTGTGTTAACTCCCTAATAGATTGAGTATAAAAGAGTGAAAATTGAGTATACATGAGTGAAAATTGAGTATATATCAGTGAAAATTGAGTATAAAAGAATGAAAAGTGAGTATAAAAGAGTGAAAATTGAATATGCAGTTTTTTGATGTGGTGGATACAACCTTATATACTCAATTTTTTAACTTTTATACTCAACTTTCTTCAAATAATACTCACAAAGCTGTCTTGTCAATCCCATCAGGGACTGCATGCAAATAAAAGTTTGGGTAGGGATTGCATGCAAATGTAAATTTAGAAGTGGGAGTTTAAGAAAATTTATCAAAAAAAATACTACAAATATGAAAATTTCAAGAATTGAAGTTTCAGTGAACGTCATTGGTGAAGGGTGATGGTCGAATTCATGAGCATCCACGAGAGAATTTTCCAAGATCTTGGTATCAATTATTGAACTATATATCAATTTACCACCAAAAACAAATAAATAAATTCAGCTATATAAACTCTTCTAGTAATCTATTTATTTGGTCTAAAGCTACATGCATCCAATGATGGTTTATCAACAATCTAATTATTTTATGCATAAATTATATTTTAGAAAAAATATTTATCTAATATAAAAAAATAATGCATGATGGCTTATCGACAATCTAACTTTTTATGCATAAATTACATTTTAGAAAAAAATGTCTATCTAATATAAAAAAAATAATGCAACCAATGCTATTGTTTACTATGAAGTACATAAGGGGGTGTTTTGTATACATTCGACGATGAGAATAGTAATAGTTTTGATTGAAGAGTTTATGAATTTAGTGATAATCTAGTGGGGCTAGGTTATAAAATCAGGGATATCATATCCATATTTTGATTCTGATTTCCGTATACCAAGCATTATAAATGGGAATGAAATATATTTCATTCTCATTCTCGCCTTCTAAACCCGCTTACCAAATGCCCCCTAAGTGATTTCATTCGCTCGGAAAGTTTCTCATCGTTAACTCCACAATTCGATGAAGAAAAATAAAGTATGACACTAAATTGAAAATGTTAGATCAGGTAGCAGATAAATTTAGAGTGATCGGTTTGATCTCTCAAAAATTTTCATCGATTATCAGGATAAATCGAAAAACATCTATGATAGACGATCTAAAAATTCAACATCTTAAAATTTAAGTCCCATTTAAAAGAAAAGTATGATACTAAATTGCCTCATAATTACGAGGGTATTCAATTCAGAATAAATCGCACGAGAATCATCTCTGTTCAATAAAATAATTTTATTATTCAAATACCAATTCAATTACGTTAACGAAAATAATACTATTATTTACCATGAAAACACGTCGCATTTGATTTTAGTGTTCACTGTTATGGCGTTTCGATCCGCTGCCATCAAATTCTATTTAATTTTCTGTCGTGTTTTTATTTTTATTTGCTGTAAACTAGATCTATAGTATTGAATCGATTTTTTTTAAATATATTCGTATGTATTATTGAATATTTGAATGCATACTTTAGATTCCTATTTTCAACGTATATTTGGTTTTAAAGATAAATAAGGGGGCTTGGTATATATTCGACATTGAGGATAATAATGAGTTTTGATTGAGAAGTTTATGAGTTTTGTGATAACCTAGTGGGAGTTGAGTTATAAAATCAAGGATATCATATCCTTATTTTGATTCCGATTCTCATATACCAAACATCATAATCTATTTCATTCCCACCTTCTAAACCCGCTTATCAAGCACCCCCTAAGATGATAGAGATTCTTTTGGAGAGTTTAAAATAAATTGAAATTATAAAAATAATTTTAACTTACTTGTCGAGTGGCTCGAGTTGTCTTATATGCAGAATGCGGATTTCCGAGTTGGAATTCTCGAGCAGAATTTTTCATAATGTAGACTCCTGAGCTGAAATTCCCGAGCAGAATTTTTCAGAATGCATACTCCCGAACTGAAATTCCTGAGCAGAATTTCCCAAATAGAATTTCCCGAACCCAATTGGGCTTCCCGAACCAGTTTTCCCAAACTGGATGTCCCAAACCGGACTTCCCGAACGAACTTTCCGATCTGGTTTTCCCAAACCGGAGAGGAAGAGTTACTGAGGCCTACGTAATGCAATTTCCTTAAAATAGATTTGTCCTCCTTTGACTGTGCTTCGAAGTTCCGATGAACGTCTATTTCTCAGAATACAACAGCGGGACTACGGGTACAATGAAACACTGGTTGTTTATGGCGAATTGAAAAAGTACTCGATTGTTACTAAGGGTAATCGACTGAGTGAAAATCACACGGTGACTTGGACACGAGGTGGAATACAATTGAAGAAGTATTTCATTCAATTGAAATTACTAATGAAATGTACATATGAAATTAAAACTAAAATAAGTTCATTCAATTGAAATTAGTAATGAAATATAATTCATTTAAATTATTATTATTATTTTAACGGATGTAAATAATAATATTAACTATAATTAATGCATGATGAGTGTACGGAAATAAGTATATTATATATATCTATCCTTTCTTTACCTATAAATACAAAGCATAATAATATTTCATCAGCATGAATTAAGTGCTTTCATAAACAAGGAAAGGAGAAAGAAATCAATATAATCAAAATAATTGAATTACAATAAATTCTTCATCTCCCTTATCTAAAATATATAGATTTTAAAATTTGATTCATAGAGTAAATATATTCATCATGTGTTTTTTTTTTTTGACAATGGGAAACAACTTATGCCTGAAAAGAAAATTCATATTAGAAGGAGACCAGACCTGACCTTCTAATATAGAATTACAATGACTCAAAAAGATTTACAAATAATGCAAAACTACTATAACAACCGACTATGTATATGAATCTGTACAATTATTGGCCAGTTCCTTATTAATGCAAAACTAATGTTAGAATCACTCTCCAGCCGCTCGTTATCCTCAGAATAGGCATCACAACAAATCGTCTTTCCTTTAGAACACCTCAAGAATCTTCCACACCTCGTGATCCAAGTCCATTTGAAACATCTCGAAATAGAATGCACAAACCCAAGTTGCTATAGAGTCTTCAGCACAACAATCCTTTGACATAGAATATCCAACATCAAGCTTCATGCCCTGTATTTTCTAGCCGTCCCCAGGTTTTGATAACACATGCGTGAGAAATGAGAGAAAAAAAAATTAGTTTCTCTCATATAGATAACCCAAGGAAAACCAAAGAATCCGATGTTCGCTTTAGGCAAGCGACTAACCATAAACGGATTTGTAGTGTCTTTACCGTAGCCGTTACTACGGACTAGATAGATCTATAGTGGATCTATTCACCCTTACAGGTTTTTGGGCAAAGCCTCAACCATCAACGGATTTATGATGTCTTTACCGTAGCCATTTGCTACGGACTAGGTAGATCTCATATGATGGATCTACATACCAACCCTATATATTTCCCTACCCATCTTCAGGCTGCAATCAGCAAAACCTCTCAGTTAACGGCAAATCAGCATCCAAACCTGACCATGGGTCTGTTGTGTTGGCATCTTTTGCACGCAGATTAAAGCTGACCATACCTCCATGATCAAGCCCAGCGTGCACTTCATTCACTTCTTGGCCTCCATGATTTTTAGCATTCAAAGTGCCACAGAACTAGTAACTGAAACCCACCATGTTAATTTGCTGATAATCCAATAAGGACAGCTATCCCAACATCATCCAACACTTTGAAACAAAAATGATGTCCAGTTACGCAGGATAAACCCAGTCCCAGTGTAACAATTCCATGCCAGAGAAACCCAAGATCATAGTATTCAGAAATTCACCATCTTTCTGATATTGCTTTCCATGCATATTTGCAACCCTGATTTTTGCACTACAAACATCATTAAACATCAGTAAACTTATCTATGCACCAAACGTTACTTCCCACCCAAAGGTTCTTCATTTTCTACGGAAGATCACGCAAACCAGTCTACATTTTGAGCAGCAATAATCCATATTCCAGATATATTCCAATCTTCTGTATTTAGCACGTTTGGCTCGCTGAAAACAAAACTGGCAGCACCATGTAAAACTTATATCAGGACAACCCACTCAATTTCATTCGATCGATCAATAGAATTCAAACTCCAGCTGATCCTGTCGCGAAGCGGAGTGGTCATCCCACGGGCCAGACGGACCTCCCGGGTGATGCGAACCTGTGAGGTGGCAGAGAGCTGACCGTGCCTCGGCATGTCACTGCAAAACAGCGACCGTCAGTAAACCCGCCGGGGAAATTCCCGGTCAGGCACTCCGACGGTCAAGTCAGTATCCACAGGCAGATGAGGGAAAACTGAGTTGAAATGAGACAAGGGATGCGAGAACTCGCGCGAGCGTACCTGTGGTAGGGGGAGTACCAAGCTTATGTAACCGGGGGAGCTGACAACCTTTGTTCGTACCGACGAGACAAGAGTAAGCTAGCTGTCAACTCATAGGAGCACTTAGGAGTGGCGCAGCATGGCGCGGGGTGCTCAAGTAGTACTAGGGTACTGAAAGCGCAGTACGAGCGTACTGGATGGGCGGATTAACCGCTTAGCAATGTCAGAGGTGAATGAAGCGTGGGGAACCCCGTCGGCGAGGTCGTACCCTGGATATAATGATGTAAGGGGTGTAGGGGTGAGGCAGCCCGTATACCGAGCGCCGACTGGCGGGTCCACGCAACGGGGACCGAGTCGGGTAGTGGCCAGTGGGTCTGGGTAACCACGCGTCCGACTGGTAGGATGGAGGCGCAGGGTACGATCGGGGTCGGGGGTTAGCCCAGGGGCGTCTGCCTGATTCTGTAAATTATCCGGTCTGGGTGATGATAAGGGGACGTGAACTGTTACGTACCCGACTGTGGTGCCTGCTCGAGCTCTGGGTCGGGGAGGGGTCGAGGAATGTGGGCCGCCAAGCGTCTTTCTGGCTGACTATCCAGAGGGCGGCCGGCCGCCTTCATCAGCGATCCGCTAGCTTCTGCTCATTACTACCCCTGAGAGACCTCCCAGCTCGAGAACCTACCTGGGAGTCTGGCTGCAGATTTGGCAGGCGATCCTTCCTGGCGCCAGGCTGGCTGGCGAGCCCGGCCTATGCACCTACCCGTAGGCAAGGCCAGGATCACAAGCGTCCCCCTCGAGTCTAGTCGAAGGAGGCGACGAGTCCGACTGACTGGACCATCACCAACGAAAGTAAGCCTGACGCGTGGGGAAGTCCTAGTCCAGTTGGCGGTCTTGTCGAGGCTTAGCAATCCCAGTCGGTCGGCGGTGTCCCATTATTTATCCCTTTGCCCCTTACCGCTCGATCTCTCTGAGCAGCTTGAAATCTTTGCCCATGATGCATTCAAGCGAGGATTGTTCCACGTGTCTCTTCCCCATTCCTCCTCCAATCACCGAGGTATTTACCGCTCGTCCCCCGAGGGACGAGGTTGGGCGCGAGGCGCCTCGTTTCCTGGGCCCCTCTGGGCCTGCTCAGGTGGCTTATTACTGCGCGCCGCCTTTGTCCTGGCCCACCATCAGGCGACCCCGTCGACTTGTGGAATGGCATAAATTCTTACTATTACCACCGCCTTTTCTTCTTCCACTCCGGCGCCTTGCCTTCTTCCTTCAGTCTAGGGTTTCGGCTACGTCCCTGAGCTCAACTTTCCCTCCGATCATTCTTCCTGCGAGTTAGGTGTCTTGACTTCTTCTAGCCAGCATGGCCTCTTCGTCTAGCGACCTCCATCCCTGGTATGTTACTGCGAGGTCCGTCCTCAGCCAAGGTGATCTGGACGCCCTCCAGGCGGAGTTCCACATTCTGTCTGACCACGACATTCTGTTGCCTTCTCCTTCTGATCAGCCCGCCAAGCCTCCGAAGTCATATATTACTATTTCGCGGGATCATCTGCAGGCTGGGCTACGCTTTCTCGTCCATCCCCTCATTGTCCTAGTCTGCCGCTATCTCCGCCTCAATCTGTCTCAACTGACCCCCAACTCTATCCGCCTTCTTTGCGGGTCAGCTATTATTTTTCTGTTATATCGCCAACCCCTTCAAGTCGAACTCTTTCACCACTTCTTCTATCTGAAGAAACAAGAATGAGGCGAGTTCTTTTTCCAAGCTCGCCCCGGATTTCCTTCTTCCACCCGCTTCCCTCTGTTAGCAAGGGTTGGAAAGAAAGGTTCTTTTACATTCGCCCGGCGGCTTTCCCGACCTGGCCACTTGGTTTCCGACGAGATCTTCCTCAAATGCCTCCCCATCACACGGATCCTCGAAAATTTCCTTCCTTCGAGCGTGCCCTCTTCGCGCTCGGAGGTCGACGCTTTCACATCGTGCCCCTGCTGGCGGGGAATAGTTTGTCGACGTTTGGACTCAGCCCCGCTCCATTTGTCCGACCCACTTCTCTATGTAAGTATTCTATCCCTCATTCTTGCTCCTTGTTATCTCTTAATCATAGTTCACCTGATAGCCGAGATGATGTACCCGGCTGCTCCTGAGGAGGGTTACGGCCTGGGGACTCCTGAGGAGATGGAGACGCGCATCCGAACGGTGATGAGCAGTGGGTGCCCGCAGTAGGTCAGCGAGCCGAGCGGGAATTACGCGAAGGGCTGTGGCCGAGCCGGAGCCTGCTTTATCTGTCTCCCGGTCTCCTACATTCTCTTTTGCAGAGGAGGAAAATCCTCAGCCGGGGTCAAAGGATACCCGTCCTCTAAGTCGTTCACTGCGGCGCCCCTGGGGCGATGAATCCGTATCGGCCCTGGCTGATCCTTTGGAAGCCTCCTCCAGTCAGCCTAGCAAAAGACAGAGGGAGAAGGCGCCGATGGCTGATTTTCCAGCGCTGCCCCCCCCCCTTCACAGTGCTACCGGTGAGCTAACCGCGTTACCTTCAAGGGAGGAGTCCCCCCCTCGACAGGAAGGCCTACCGCGACGGGCTGCTGCATATGTTACCGCCCTCGCTGTCTGACTGGCATCTAAGCATGATAGTGCGAGCGGCACTGCCTCCCATTCGGTCGAGAGATGTCCGGCTACATGGCACGGTTTCGGATAGGTTCATGGCCGGCTTAGGGCAAGCGGGTCGGCGAGCCCCTGGTGTCTGAGCTGATGACTTCATGACCTTGGCTACCCAGGTATGGTTTATCAGTTGGGGCGCGTCCTTCTTTCTTTCTTGACAGGGTTCTTAAATCTCTTGCAGTCTTGGGCCCAGAGCTACAGCATGAGTGTGTCCATGTTGACTCATGCCAAGGCCCGATGTCAGGCCAAGCGGCGTGTGGAGGACCTTAAGGCTCGGCTCCGGAACACCCAGCTGATTTCTGATGACAACTCGTTGAATAGCTTGAGGGCAGAGATTATCGGCCTCCAGGACATATTGCGCCAGACCCAGGAGGAGCTGGAGATCGCTAAAGCGCAGATTGCCTCTGCCGACGCTGAGGTGGTCAGGGTGCAAGAGCGCATGGCCCAGATTGAACAAGCTCACCTCCACGATCGTAAACGCAAAGGTGAATTGCAAGCGGAGCTTCTGAAAACCAAGGCTTACCTTCACTGGGCCAGAGAGGAGATTTCGCCCCTGTGAGCGCAACTAGCAGCTGGGAAGCGAGAGATGGATTCGCTGCGGGACCAACTCCAAGATTTGCGGGGCCTCCGACCGGCCTGGGACGCGACTCAGGTGGAATTAGGGGAACTGCGGGAACGTCAGGTGTCTTGGGACGCCATGCAAGTTGAGCTGGCTGAGCTGCGCGCCTATAAAGAGACGGAGGCTGGTCGACTGGAGGGCCACCGAATGGCGTGCCTCAACGCCCCAGCTCATGCTGCCGAGATCTCCCAGCGGTTTATGGAGGTGATGATGCAATATGGAATTAATGTCGTCCGCCAGCTCAGGCGGGGCGGATACTTACCCCCTGATCTGCCTTCTACCACAGTTCGGCTCCTGGACCTGTGCAAGGATCTGCCTGACGTGATCGACCGACCTTTCAAGTGAGGAGAGAGCCTCATAGCTTCCCCGTTTTCCTGTAAACGAGGGGCTTCCTATCCTGATTTTTGTAAAGCATCTAAGCCTTTAAATGTGGTTCCCCACTTTTTGTTTGCCTGAGCTGTGTTCTCTTTTGATCGTAACAGATCTATGTATCAATGCGGGCAAGTCGGGCATGCAGCCAGCCGACGAGTACAATTCCCCGCCACGGGATGGATGGCCATTTTAAATGCTTGTCTGCGAGGGCGTGCATGAGACCCTGGTTTACTTCTCTGTATGAGGCCCGGGTGAATTTCGACCTCGTGGCTGAGTGGAACCCAGGGAGCGTGGTCCGCCACGCATTCGACTGGGGCTCGGACCAAGGGATTAGCGGGAGCTGGCCTGTAGGAGTCTGCCCTCTTGGCTGAGCGGGACCCAGGGAGCGTGGTCCGCCACGCGTCCGACTAGGGCTCGGACCAAGGGATTAGCGGGAGCTGCCCGTAGGAGTTTGTCCTCCTGGCTGAGTGGGACCCAGGGAGTGTGGTCTGTCACGCGTCCGACTGGGGCTCGGACCAAGGGATTAGCGGGAGCTGGCCCGTAGGAGTCTGTCCTCTTGGCTGAGCGGGACCCAGGGAACGTGGTCCGCCACGCGTCCGACTGGGGCTAGGACCAAGGGATTAGTGGGAGCTGGCCCGTAGGCATTTGGCATAATCTAATTTCCATTCTGTTTGAGTTACTAGGTCTGTCTATCTTCCTTCTTGCCTATGAAACACATTAAGCATTTTAGGGCCAAGTGTCTTACGATCAGTGACTCTCCAGGCGCCTGTTTTGATTTCCTCGGGCCGCGAGATGGCAGCTAGCCCTTACCCTGCCTCCTTGTTAGGTCGTAGGATTGGTCTTTATTCCTGACCCCTCTATCAACGACTATGATCAATCGCAGTTCCCTATATAGACTTCAGCGACTACCCCTCCCTCGCCGCCTTTGCTTTTCTCTCACCTTTCGTGACCCTCCTCCTTTCCCTCAACCATCTTCTCCGGTATCCCTGCACCCTTTTCGAGGTGATGCGCGGCTTTCTGACAACGGTGGCCGCCGAGAGGGCGGCTGCATTTGAGGCGTCCATGATAGCTATGCTATCGGAGCCGCTCCCTGGTCCTCCTGATAATGCTCCGCCGGCTGCCCCGGTGCCCCTCTTACCGGTATCAAGCCCTACCCCTGCTTCCTCTGCAGATAAGGGTGAGGCGTTAGAGGAGAAGACGTTGGACTCTGATGTTGAGATTTTGGCTACCGATCCTTCCCCCTTGGAGCTTCGTCGTCGGCGAGACCGGCCGCGCGACCGTTCGCCTCCCTTTGGAGCTATGCCCGCCTTTCCTCCAAAGACCCTTTCTTCTTCTTCTGCGGCGAGCCTGCCTATCTTGCAGGTGCCCATCATCTCTGCCTTTTCCACCGCAGGGGACACCCTGCCTGCGTTACTTCCAAATCCGGTCGTTTCTTTGGGCGAACAGACGAGCGAACCTCGTCCTTCGCTTCTGCAAGGAGCTTCAGCTTCCCTGGTATCTACACCGCCCATCCCCGTCTCCTCTGATCCAGGGCACGTTCATTCGACAGCTCTTCTGGCTCCCGCTGGCTTGTCTGGCAGGCCGTCTACTGCCCCGTCTCCTTCTATTCTTGAGAGGACCACCGTTCCTGGTCCGATACATCTCATCCTACCTTCACGAGCCGACCCCTTTGCTGCATACGAGGTTCCGGATCCCGAGCCGCCGGGATCTGCTCGAGTAGTTCACCTGCATGCCCCCTTGAGCGACCATCTTTACCAAGGTATCCGGTCCTTCGACCGTCAAGACCCTATCGCCAGAATTGATGGTCTCGTTGCGGATGCCTATCGGGTATGTTTCTCTAATAGATCTCGCTTACTCAGTTTTTACCGACTAACCCTTCGCTTCCTTCGCAGTTGATCTACGCCCTATACGACATGGGCGTTTCTTTTACCGCCTAGAATCGATCCCTTCGTCAATCAGAATCTCGAAGGGAGGCACTGGATACTGCCTAGAATTGATCCCTTCGTCAATCAGAATCTCGAAGGGAGGCGCTGGACACCCAACTTCGCTGCACCCAGCCGCAGCCACATGAAGAGGCCTGGAATGCGATGTGCTATGAGAACGCGGCCCTTCAGCGGCGTGTCGCCTATGTCGAGGCGCAGCTTCGGGATCGTTTGTCGGAGCTAAGCGCAGCTTGGGCCTCTGAGGCCCAGTTGCGTCAACAACTTACTCATTTGGAGCGAAGTGAGCACTAAGCCCGGACCCGGGAACTTCAGGCGCGCTCAGAGTTGGCCAAGACCCAGGCGGATCTTTTGGAGACCAGCCAGTCAGCTGCTACAATGCTCGCCACCCTAAAAGCTAAGGAAGAGGAACTGGCGTCTTGCCAAAGCGACCTTACACGGAGGCGCGAGTGTCACGAGGCTCGGAAAGCTAAGGCGCAGGCATCCCACGATGGGCCTGGGAAGGCGCCGGGCGGAGCCACCTCGCAGCCTTCAATGCATGTACCGTAGTTGTATGTTCGCTCTTCTGATGCAGGCGGGGGCCGAATTGTTTATTATAAATGTTGTCTTTCCCTTTCCATTGCCTCCTTTCTCTTGTATTGGCACTTATGTATGCTTGTCGGAAGTGATCAAAATGATGGAAGTGACGGTCATTCCCTCCACATAGGGGAGGGAGAGCTTGCTAGGCTAGGATCGTTGTGTATCGGTCGCTCGGGCCCCAAGACATAAGCAATGTTCCCTTAGCATCCCCCCCTTGGGCGAGCCTGAAGGGAATCCCAAGCTCGAGTTAATCTCTTGGACTATTTGAGAGTCAACTAGGGCGCGCTTACTCAAAAGGTCGCAGTTGCACGGGCCCAGCTGTCCCCAGCTCGCCCGTGGGTTTACGGCGTGGGCGCCGACCCTAGGGAAGGGTTTGTGAGGAGCACGAGAAAGGCCACTCGGTCGGGTGACCTTGGGGAGCATGGATCTCCTTGCCTTTGCTCGAGAGCCGATCCGAAGGAGAGGTTTGCGCTGAGCAAGAGTAAGGCCGCTCGGTCGGGTGACCTCCCGGGGAGCATGGATCGCCATGCCTTCGCCCGGGAGCCGATCCGAGGGAGTGGTTTGAGCTGGGCAAGAGTAAGGCCGCTCGGTCGGGTGACCTCCCGGGGAGCATGGATCACCATGCCTTCGCCCGGGAGCCGATCCGAGGGAGAGGCTTACGCTGGGCAAGAGTAAGGCCGCTCGGTCAGGTGATCTCCCGAGGAGCATGGATCACCATGCCTTCTCCCAGGAGCCAATCCGAGGGAGAGGTTTGCGCTGAGCAAGAGTAAGGTCGCTCGGTCGGGTGACTGATAGCCCCAGATATACTAAATTAAATTGTCACGAATTGTGGGACTATCAGAATTTAAATGTGAATGAATATGCTGGAAACCCTTTTTACAATCAAGAATATGAAAATGTAATATAGGGGCCACAGGTCGTATTTTTCTCGGGGACTAGTTGTTGTGTTTGATTTGCGCTTGTATTTAGGCGTCGTTTGTGAATTTGGGTTTCGAATAAAACTTGGGTTTTGGGTTGCTATTCAGATATGAAAGTGAAATGGGAAGAAGGGAAACTTAACTCATGACAAAACAAGTGATGGCATTTAATGATTCAACCAATTGTCACTTAATCCACTAAAACACTTAATCAATTTTGGGCCAATTCTGATTCCAAAGGTAAAACAAATGCTAAGCAAAGGAATGAAGGCAGTGTTTGCAATTTCGGAAGCAAACAATTTAATACAATCACCAACTATGAAATTCAGACATCAAACTACAAAACAACTCAACACAACTATGATTTTGGAAAGAAAACCAATGCAAAGAAACTCAAGGATTCTGAAGATGATATCAATAGATTTCGAAAGCTATCCCACTCCAAAAGACAAGTGGAAACTGATGAGCAATCAATGCCCAAATCAGCTTGGTATGAAAGAGGTGAGTTTTGTGCCAAACCTGAATCCTTTGTGCCAAAACCGATTCCAAAAATTCAGAAATACAATGACTGCAGAAGGGGCTGATTTCAAGTTCAAAAGTACACCGTAATCTCATTCAACTTAACACAAACCCATGCCGAGACTAATATTAACACAAGCATGCAGAATTTCACAGTCAGCACACAAATCTGCAGAAATTCAGAGAAAATCTGATGCAAGAAAAGAAAGCAGAAATCCAAACTGAGAATCCAGAACAAGCTATGCAGAATTTCAGCAACTATGACTTGGGTGCAAAACACAAACAAGCTAAGGTTGATACACTCATCAACGGACCAGAAAAACTGAGCCAAAGAAAATCTAGTGTTGCTTGGCAGAAATCCAGAATTCTCAGCTGGGAATTACAGAAAATGATTGAAGTTTTGTTCAGAGACCAAGTTGGCACGCGTTGAAACTTATTGCAGGAACTGATCTGGAATGCTATTTAAAAAGAAACAAGCTTCAATGTGAATTCAAAGAAGAACTAAGGGTCATAGACAGAAAATTCAGAAACTACAACTTAAGGTTCAGAACAGAAACATGATACGCAAGTGACAGGGCTGATACGCAGCTGTAAACTATAAACGAACTGAATTAACTCTAAGAATTCACTAAACTAGCTATCCAACTAACTACTAGAAGCATTAAAATACTAATTAGAACTGGGAATAAATTCAGTAACCGAAAACTACATCTAATGAAACGAAATCAGAAATTGCAGAAACTGAATTATAGTTAAATCAACAGAGTTTAACTAATAAAACTATCCATAATCCCTCCTCTCGGCTCGAGAACCCCTGTTGTCACTCAAGGACGAGCCTCCAGTTGAGAAAGAACGATCCAAACAAGAAAACTACAGCAGCTGGATAAAATTCAGAAACAGAATTCGTGCAGAATTAAACTACAACTAAAACACTGAAAATTAATCGTCTAAACTATTCCTCAATCATTCTCCAACTCAAGAGCTCCTTGGTCGTCAATCAAGAGTGAACTTCAGACCCGCAAGCTCAAAAAATCAGTAAAGATACGTCTCTGCTACTGAAATCAGATCCGACATTGCTCAAACTGAAATTTGGCTCCGAATTCTTCAATCTCGCTGTTGTGGCTTGCGAATTGGATTTGGGAATGACTGAGACCTTCCAGGGAACCCCTCTGGTCAGCTCGGATGCGGTGGAAATGGAATACAGCTGAGTTCGTTGAAGTCGGATAGCAAATTTTCTGAGACCTCACGCAACTTTGCTATTGAGCAAAACCAATCCGAAAACTTCACTGAGACTCTCTTCACTGACCTAGCCCTTGCTTTGATGATAGATTGAGGGATCGCGCCTCCTTGATGAAGAAATCTAGCTAAGAAATGGAGAAGAACTGAAGAAGACGAAGCTGCTGCGGCGGAGACGCGACAAGGAGAAGAACAGTGGAAAATCTGATTAAATAGCTAACAATGGACGGCTGTGATTAATTTGAGGAAATCCAACGGCGGATCTTGCTCTGATTGGAGCTAAACTTTTATGATGATGATCTGGGGTCAGGATCTACCTCGTGGTAGCTCGGATCCTCCAGATGTGCAACGGATGGTCCAGATCAACTCTATCTGTGAATGGACGCTCTAGAGCCCTCCTTGCTTGATCCAACGGTTGATTGAGCTTTGATTGGAATGAAACCTTCAGATCTTGATCATAGAGCTTGATCAACCCTAACCCTAGCTCGGATTGCTTCAGATCGTCCCGGATGGCTCAGATCTAGCCGCTCTTGAATCGGACGGTCCGGATTAATTGTAAGCTTGATAATTCGATCCGGTTCACATCCGACTCAAGTTTGACCCAGTATGCCCTAGGTCCAGGATCCTTTCATGCCTACAAAAATATATCAGAAAATTAGTGGCCAAATAATCCAAAAAATGTGTAATTTTGCAATTAAGTCCAAAATAAGGTAAAGTTCCAAAACCTAGGGTAATTTCACAATTAAGCAATAAAAATATATGTCAAACATGGATTTTAGAAATTAAAATAATCAACAAAATGGTATTTATCAACTCCCCCACACTTAACCTTGAGCGTCTCGCGAAACTACTAAATAAGTATCCCTTAGGTTTTCTAAAGCATAATTAGAAGCAATTGAAAAGAAATTACCTAGGGTTGTCAATTCTCATAAACCTAAGCCCTATGGATTAGTATCTTGTCCTTAAATCAACAACTTGGCCTTTTCATCTATCATGAGTCATTGAGATGAATTCAACTCTCTAGCCTTTCATGGGATGTTTTGGTGGCTCTCTCTTAAGTTCTAATTCGGTGATGGAAGTGGAGCTCACTCTTACACACATGTTTCTTGCACTACCATAGGCTTGCTTATTATCTACTCTCCAACATTAATCATGATTAGGATCAACAACTATAAAAACAAATCAAAGACATAGAAAATGATAAGAAATGGATAAAAATTAAGGAAATGGAAAAATGGGTAAAGTGGGAGATTTGGTTGCTCAAAAATGTTTTCAATGTGCTTTGCCCCATCTTAACAGTCCTCTAATGATATCACGAGTGTGGTGAAGTTAATCTTGAATAATTGCCTTTGAATTGAATGAAAAACCCTTCCTTGGTTTCAATGTGCCAAGTTTTCCTTTTGTGTGCCACTTGCTCTTTTCTCTTCTTCTTTCATCAAATCTTTTTCTTTTTTTCTTTCTCTCTAGTAAGGTTCAGAATGTATTTGAGCAAGGCTTCAATTTGGATGAGAGAGACTTCAATGATTCCATGGTGCCGAAATTTCAATTGGATACCAACTTGCTTCTTTGTTCTTTTTCCTTGTTTTTCTCCCTTTTCAAACTGTTTTCTATTTTTTTTTTCAGCTGCTAGCTTCCTTATTTCATTGGCAGCTTCTCCTTATTCATATTTGATTTCTCAAAACTAGTAGCTTCCAAACTTCTCCCAGATCTAGAGCCCTCAAGTGAAACCAACTCAAAATTTGCTTTGTTTCTTTTTTTTTCTGTTTTCCAAACTGTTTTTCTGTTTTTTTTCTTCTGCAATTGGTCTTAGCTGGAGCATATCAGATCTTGCAACACCTTTTAATACAATTCCGAACTTGTTCTCTAATTCACAGCCCACTAAAATTAATTTCAGCTTCAAGTTGACCAATTTCTGCACACTTGAGCTTGGCATAAATTTCTGCCCTTGTTTTTCAGCTTCTATGGCAGTTCAGTTTCATCTTCTATTTCTCTGCTTCACCCAGCTTCAATTCAGATTATCTTCAGCTTGTTTCTGCTGCAACCATTCCATTCATTTCAGATTAGTAAATTGAATTCCAACCTCTTCCTTCACTGTAATTTCGAAAATGCCTTCACTGCATTTCAATCACTGCTTCCTCTGCACATTTATCAGCCATTTCTTTCAGTTCCTTTCCTTTCACTACATTCATGTGCTTCTTTCTTCTTGATTCACATCCTTGAAAAATCGAAATCAGCCAAAAGTTGACACAAATTCTGCACAAGCTGCTTATATGGAAAACCACCAATCTGAATTTTTTTTTTACTACTTTCTCAGCTTGCTGCTTTCCATTGTTGCTGCTGCATTTCAGTTCCATTCCAGATCAGAATTCCTGCTTCAACTTCAGATTTCCCAGCTTGTGATCAGCAGCTCAGATTTTTAGTTTTTTGAATTTTTTTCAGCTTTTGACCAGCCTTTATTCAACCTTTTAAATTCTGTTTTTGATCTGAAAATTCCTGCTCAGATTCTCCTTGAACTCGGCTTCAATCGAATTTGGTTTGTATCATTCAGTAGCTCTCAGATGCAACACTCGGCAGCACCCCTTCTCATGCAATTCAGATTCCTTGATAAAAACATGCTTCACATCAACTCTTGGTATTCTTGGCACAGATTTTTTTTAGATTCTTTGTGTGCCATTTGGATCTTCAAAGGATGGTGAGAAATCTGAATGCTTCAATTGGTTCCATCCCTTATCACTTCTTCTTGTGCATTCTTGACACCAAATCACTCAACTTGGCACATAAAAATGCAGAAAATTTTTTTTTTCGTTGACATAAATTGCCTCTTTTGATAAGAATTGCTTCCAAATCACTAATCACTCCCCCACACTTAAATCTTTGTCTGTCTCGGGCAAAATAGCATTAGAAACATTCAAAGCAAACAAGCCCCTAGAAAAATGGGTAAGCGTAGGAGATAAGTAAAGAAAAATGGAATGAACATGATTTTTGCCAAAATTAATATGAAAAGGAAAACAAATGGAATAGCCTCTATTGATGTGATCCAATCATTGAAATATGATTTTGAAAGAACCTAAGCAAGTTCTAGAGCACAATGATATATGTGTATCACAAAAGTAAGGTTAATTCTCACTAGGTCAAAATAATTCATCTCAAGTCATCAATTAAGAATTTAAAGCAAGTAGTACTCAAGCATCCAAGATTTCATCCATTAGCTCAAATCCTAAGTTTCGACAACCAAATTTAATTTATTTTCAAAAGGATTCTAAAATGCTATGGAGATAACCTAGAGGGATACTTTTATTTCTACTCATGCAAGAAAAAGTGACAAAAGAAATAACATGCATTTATTTACAAGGACTTAGTTCAAAGGAAAATTCTAATTCTAGGAAGCATGAAAATGAAAAAATTAAATAAAAGAAAATACAAGAAAAATCAAACTCCCCTTTATTCTGGTGGGCGGAGTCTATCAAGAAGCAGCCTCCATCGTGGTAGTGGAGGAACACGGGTGGCTGAGAGATCTAGGACTCCCCCACACTTGAACTTCACAAAAAATTTCTCTAGTGGCCTAAGGCGATTCAGGTTCAAAATCCACTGAAGGAATGGAGTTCTTCGAATTAAAGCAAAATCATCTCCTCCTTCTTTATGCATTTTAGAAGTCCTTCCAGGAGGCTGAAGTATGTTCAGTTGGAGCACCCACTCCTGAAGTCTTCTGGACCCTGCAAAATAATGTAATACCTCTCTCAAGTGTGCAGGGTCAGAAAGAAATAAAATAATATCAGTCTCTGCATAAAGTGAATCCAAAACTGCATCATGTCTAATTAAATCAAATTCTGGTATCTCAATGAAATTTTCAAAATTATTTCCTACCAAATTTGCATCCAGATACTCATCACAAATAAAGAAATCAAGTTCTGGCTCATCAATAGAAATTTCACAATTATTTTCAATCAAGGGTGTATCAAGTAATGTGTCACAGCCAATCAAATCAATCTCAGATATTTCCATAAGTTTTTCACATTCAACCTCAGCATAAGATATAGCAAGAGACTTATCAAAATAAATAACATCCATTTCAGGCACTTCTAAAAAATTTTCACTATCCATATCTACAAAAGATATATCAAGTGATTCATCATAAAAAACTACATCAATTATGGGTGCCTCTAAAATTATTTCGCAATCCATAGCAAGAGATGTATCAAGTAATGCAGTACGATCAATGAAATCAATATTTGGTACCTCTATTGGATTTTCACAAACAATCTCTACACAAGGTATATCAATAAACTCATCAGAATCAATAACATCAGCACTAGGTACCTCACTGCAGTTTTATGAAGAAAGGGGAGAAATACTTACCTGAGCGTGCTGGAGAATACCTGGAGGTTCTACAAGGGTAGATGTGTCCATGGCTTCCTCCTGGTCAAGTACATGCTCCTCTTCAGCCTCAGACTCTGGTGGACACTCAACTAAAGCAGGTGATCCTTGGGTGCTTGCTTCCACCATGCAAGTCCCTACACTTTCTGGTTCATCTTCTGAATCTTCTAATGTACCAGTCAACTGTGGTGGTCCCTGAGGCTTAGTGCAATCCCCTACACCTATGGAATCACCTCCTATGCAAGTTTCTCCTGTAATATCTGCAACAACAACATTAGAAAAATTAGGACCATCAATAATACTATCATCAGAAAATAAAAGTCTAGAATGGTCCTGTGGAGCTTCAATTTCTTCTTCTTGAGCTGAAAAATTTGGAATTGGATTTTGAATAGGAGTCTCCGGAGGGATACATGCTGTAGGTGCCCAGACTTTAATGTATTCTTCTTCTTCTTCTTCTAAAATTGCAAGATCCATTAAAGAAAGATTTGGCCCTGCACTAGGGTCACCTTGAACTGATATAAATCCAACTCCTGGGCTCTCAGAATTACAAGCAACTTGAGAAGATAATTGTTCTGATTTTTGGGCTTGCCTTTGTTTCTCTTGTTGTTGATATAGTAGAACTTGTTGAACCATCTCCTCCAACCTTTGTTGTTGCACATTTCCTGCACTAGAACTCCCATAACCTCCTTGATTAGCAAAGCTCCATGATTGACCTTGAAAAGATGAATTAGTTGGCTGAAATGGTGGAGCTTGCTGATTTTGTTGAAAACATGGATTTTGGGGCTGATTAAAGGACTGATTAGAGGGCTGATATTCTTGGAAACTTTGCTGGGAGTTGTAGCCTTGAAAGTTCTGATTTTGGTGTGGAAAATTCTGTGGCAAGGGCTGAAAATTCTGATTTTGAAACCCTTGGTTGTAAGGCTGAAAATTTTGATTCAAGGGCTGTGTGGGCTGATAAAATGGTTGGTTTTGAGGCGGATCTTGCTGAAATGTTTGACACACTTGCTGCCCCTATTGATAAGGCTGAAATTGCTGTTGGAATGGCTGGAATTGAGGTTCGAATTGCTGAAATGTAGGCTGGAAATTTGGATTAGAAGGCTGAAATTGCTGAAACTCGGGCTGAAACTCTTGTTGAAAATTTGGTTGATTGGGCTGAAAATTTTGGAAAGGCTGCCCATTTTGAAAATTCTGGAAAATTTGTTGAATTGGCTGAAAATCCGGCTGAAATTGTTGTGGTTGCTGATATTGCTGTAAATGTGGCTGAAACTGAAAGTTTGGTTGCTGAAAATTAGAATAGAGCTGCTGGAAATCTTGATTTGGCTGCTGGAATTTCTGGAGAGGCTGAAACTGTGGCTGAGGTGGCTGAAATGTAGGCTGAATCGGCTTCTGGTAAGTAGATGAATCACTGTTGGGTGTTATTTGTTGATTCAAATGATTCAACCAAAATTTTAACTCTGACAGTGCACTTGTGATCTCTTTACAGTCCTCTGGTGAAAACATTTTGATCTTGCAGCTCTGTCACAGATCAAACAAGAAAAAATGGCAGCAACCGTATACAAAAGAATAAGCAACAGAAAATAGAACCCAATGATATGTCAAAAAAGCATACAAGCAAAAATCAAACAAATCAACTAGTTGCTTTCCCCGGCAACGGCGCCAAAAATTTGATAGCCCCAGATATACTAAATTAAATTGTCACGAATTGTGGGACTATCAGAATTTAAATGTGAATGAATATGCTGGAAACCCTTTTTACAATCAAGAATATGAAAATGTAATATAGGGGCCACAGGTCGTATTTTTCTCGGGGACTAGTTGTTGTGCTTGATTTGCGCTTGTATTTAGGTGTCGTTTGTGAATTTGGGTTTCGAATAAAACTTGGGTTTTGGGTTGCTATTCAGATATGAAAGTGAAATGGGAAGAAGGGAAACTTAACTCATGACAAAACAAGTGATGGTATTTAATGATTCAACCAATTGTCACTTAATCCACTAAAACACTTAATCAATTTTGGGCCAATTCTGATTCCAAAGGTAAAACAAATGCTAAGCAAAGGAATGAAGGCAGTGTTTGCAATTTCGGAAGCAAACAATTTAATACAATCACCAACTATGAAATTCAGACATCAAACTACAAAACAACTCAACACAACTATGATTTTGGAAAGCAAACCAATGCAAAGAAACTCAAGGATTCTGAAGATGATATCAATAGATTTCGAAAGCTATCCCACTCCAAAAGACAAGTGGAAACTGATGAGCAATCAATGCCCAAATCAGCTTGGTATGAAAGAGGTGAGTTTTGTGCCAAATCTGAATCCTTTGTGCTAAAACCGATTCCAAAAATTCAGAAATACAATGACTGCAGAAGGGGCTGATTTCAAGTTCAAAAGTACACCGTAATCTCATTCAACTTAACACAAACCCATGCCGAGACTAATATTAACACAAGCATGCAGAATTTCACAGTCAGCACACAAATCTGCAGAAATTCAGAGAAAATCTGATGCAAGAAAAGAAAGCAGAAATCCAAACTGAGAATCCAGAACAAGCTATGCAGAATTTCAGCAACTATGACTTGGGTGCAAAACACAAACAAGCTAAGGTTGATACACTCATCAACGGACCAGAAAAACTGAGCCAAAGAAAATCTAGTGTTGCTTGGCAGAAATCCAGAATTCTCAGCTGGGAATTACAGAAAATGAATGAAGTTTTGTTCAGAGACCAAGTTGGCACGCGTTAAAACTTATTGCAGGAACTGATCTGGAATGCTATTTAAAAAGAAACAAGCTTCAATGTGAATTCAAAGAAGAACTAAGGGTCATAGACAGAAAATTCAGAAACTACAACTTAAGGTTCAGAACAGAAACATGATACGCAAGTGACAGGGCTGATACGCAGCTGTAAACTATAAACGAACTGAATTAACTCTAAGAATTCACTAAACTAGCTATCCAACTAACTACTAGAAGCATTTAAATACTAATTAGAACTGGGAATAAATTCAGTAACCGAAAACTACATCTAATGAAACGAAATCAGAAATTGCAGAAACTGAATTATAGTTAAATCAACAGAGTTTAACTAATAAAACTATCCATAATCCCTCCTCTCGGCTCGAGAACCCCTGCTGTCACTCAAGGACGAGCCTCCAGTTGAGAAAGAACGATCCAAACAAGAAAACTACAGCAGCTGGATAAAATTCAGAAACAGAATTCGTGCAGAATTAAACTACAACTAAAACACTGAAAATTAATCATCTAAACTATTCCTCAATCATTCTCCAACTCAAGAGCTCCTTGGTCGTCAATCAAGAGTGAACTTCGGACCTGCAAGCTCAACAAATCAGTAAAGATACGTCTCTGCTACTGAAATCAGATCCGACATTGCTCAAACTGAAATTTGGCTCCGAATTCTTCAATCTCGCTGTTGTGGCTTGCGAATTGGATTTGGGAATGACCGAGACCTTCCAGGGAACCCCTCTGGTCAGCTCGGATGCGGTGGAAATGGAATACAGCTGAGTTCGTTGAAGTCGGATAGCAAATTTTCCGAGACCTCGCGCAACTTTGCTATTGAGCAAAACCAATCCGAAAACTTGACTGAGACTCTCTTCACTGACCTAGCCCTTGCTTTGATGATAGATTGAGGGATCGCGCCTCCTTGATGAAGAAATCTAGCTAAGAAATGGAGAAGAACTGAAGAAGACGAAGTTGCTGCGGCGGAGACGCGACAAGGAGAAGAACAGTGGTAAATCTGATTAAATAGCTAACAATGGACGGCTGTGATTAATTTGAGGAAATCGAACGGCGGATCTTGCTCTGATTGGAGCCAAACTTTTATGATGATGATCTGGGATCAGGATCTGCCTCGTGGTAGCTCGGATCCTCCAGATGTGCAACGGATGGTCCAAATCAACTCTATCTGTGAATGGACGCTCTAGAGCCCTCCTTGCTTGATCCAACGGTTGATTGAGCTCTGATTGGAATGAAACCTTCAGATCTTGATCATAGAGCTTGATCAACCCTAACCCTAGCTCGGATTGCTTCAGATCCTCCCGGATGGCTCAGATCTAGCCGCTCTTGAATCGGACGGCCCGGATTAATTGTAAGCTTGATAATTCGATCCGGTTCACATCCGACTCAAGTTTGACCCCGTATGCCCTAGGTCCAGGATCCTTTCATGCCTACAAAAATATATCAAAAAATTAGTGGCCAAATAATCCAAAAAATATGTAATTTTGCAATTAAGTCCAAAATAAGGTAAAGTTCCAAAACCTAGGGTAATTTCACAATTAAGCAATAAAAACATATGTCAAACATGGATTTTAGAAATTAAAATAATCAACAAAATGGTATTTATCAGTGACCTCCCGGGGAGCATGGATCGCCATGCCTTCGCCAGGGAGTCGATCCGAGGGAGAGGCTTGCGCTGGGCAAGAGTAAGGCCACTCGGTCGGGTGACCTCCCGGGAAGCAAGGATCGCCATGCCTTCCCCCGGGAGCCGATCCGAGGGAGAGGCTTGCGCTGGGCAAGAGTAAGGCCACTCGGTCGGGTGACCTCCCGGGGAGCATGGATCGCCATGCCTTCGCCCGGGAGCCGATCTGAGGGAGAGGTTTGCATTGAGCAAGAGTAAGGCCGCTCGGTCGGGTGACCTCCCGGGGAGCATGGATCGCCATGCCTTCGCCCTGGAGGTGATCCGAGGGAGAGGCTTGCGCTATGCAAGAGTAAGGCTGCTCGGTCGAGTGACCTCTCGGGGAGCATGGATCGCCATGCCTTCGCCCGGGAGCCGATCCGAGGGAGAGGCTTGCGCTGGGCAAGAGTAAGGTCGCTCGGTCGGGTGACCTCCCGAGGAGTATGGATCACCATGCTTTCACCCAGGAGCCGTTTCGAGGGAGAGGTTTGCGCTGAGCAAGAGTAAGGCCGCTCGGTCAGGTGAGCTCCCGGGGAGCATAGATAGCCATGCCTTCGCCCGAGAACCGATCCGAGGGTTTGTGAGACATCTCGGACGGTAGAAGCGTCTCTGGGGGTGAGGATTCCCGGTCGAGGGCATCCCAGGGAGTGTGGGCCGCCACTTGCCGCCTGAGAGCCTCGCCGAGGCTTCCCAGTCGAGGGCATCCCAGGGAGCGTGGGCCGCCACGCGCCGCCTGAGAGCCTCGCTGATGCTTCCCGGTCGAGGGCATCCCAGGGAGTGTGAGCCGCCACGCGCTGCCTGAGAGCCTCGCCGAGGCTTCCCAGTCGAGGGCATCCTAGAGAGCGTGGGCCGCCACGCGCCGCATGAGAGCCTCTCCAAGGCTTCCCGGTCGAGGGCATCCCAGGGATCGTGGGGTGCCACGCGCCGCCTGAGAGCCTTGCCGAGCCTTCCCGGTCGAGGGCATCCCAAGGAGCGTGGGCCGCCTTACGCCGCCTGAGAGCCTCGCCGAGGATTCCCGGTCGAGGGCATCCCAGGGAGAATGGGCTGCCACGCGCCGCATGAGAGCCTCGTCGAGGCTTCCCGAACGAGGGCATCCCAGGGAGCGTGGGCCGCCATGTGCCGCCTTAGAGCCTCGCCGAGGCTTCCCGGTCGAGGGCATCCCAAGGAGCGTGGGCCATCACGCGCCGCCTGAGAGCCTCGCCGAGGCTTCCAGGTCGAGGGCATCCCAGGGAGCTTGGGCCGCCACGCGCCGCTTGAGAGCCTCACCGAGGCTTCCCGGTTGAGGGCAACCCAGGGAGCGTGGGCCGCCATGCGCTGCCTGAGAGCCTCGCCGAGGCTTCCCGGTCGAGGGCATCCCAGGGAGCGTGAGCCGCCACGCGCCGCCTGAGAGCCTCGCTGAGGCTTCCCGGTCGAGGGTATCCCAGGGAGCGTGGGACTCCACGCGCCGCCTGAGAGCCTTGCTGAGGCTTCCCGGTCGAGGGCATCCCATGGAGCGTAGGCCGCCACGCGCCGCCTGAGAGCCTCGCCGACGCTTCCCGTTCGAGGGCATCCCAGGGAGCGTGGGCCGCCACGCGCCGCCTGAGAGCTGCACCAAGGCTTCCCGGTCGAGGGCATCCCAGGGAGCGTGGGCCGCCACGCGCTGCCTGAGAGCCGCGCCATGGCTTCCCGGTCGAGGGCATCCCAGGGAGCGTGGGCTGCCACGCGCCGCTTGAGAGCCTCGTCGAGGCTTCCCGGTCGAGGGCATCCCAGGGATCGTGGGCCACCACGCGCCGCCTGAGAACCTCGTTGAGGCTTCCCGGTCGAGGGCCTATCAGGGAGCGTGGGCCGTCACGCGCCGCCGGAGAGCCTCGCCGAGGCTTCCCGGTCAAGGGCATCCCAGGGAGCGTAGGCCGCCACGCGCCACCTGAGAGTCTCGCCGAGGCTTCCCGGTCGAGGGCATCCCAGGGAGCGTGGGCCGCCACGCGCTGCCTGAGAGCCTTGCCGAGGTTTCCCGGTCGAGGGCATCCCAGGGAGCGTGGGCCGTCACGCGCCGCCTGAGAGCCTCACCGAGGGTAATGCGGCGACGACTGAAAACCATTCCCGAGGGGCGCACAAACTAGATGAGATATATCCAGAAGATCCAGTTTCCGACACGCGGCGAGTGTCTAAGATATATCCAGATTCCAAATACGTGATGCGCCAATAAGCCATATCCCGAAGGCCAGACTATAGAGATGCATAGAGTACGTGAGGTACATCCAGAAGGCCAAACATTCGATGCGCGGAGAGCATAGCATACACCCTTTCCCTTATCCGACTAGCCCTCTCCGCCATGGAGTCAGATGAAGAAGGGCTCGTATTCCCCGAGAGAGGTAACCATCAGAACCCAGCTGGATCTCCCATCGCCACTTCCGATCAGGCTGCTAGTGTCCTTCCTTCTACCGCCAAATTTGATCCTGTCGCGAAGCGGGGTGGTGATCCCACGGGCCAGACGGCCTCTCGATGACACGAGCTGGTGAAGTGGCAGAGAGCTGACCGTGCCTCAGCATGTCACTGCAAAACAGCGACCGTTAGTAAACCCACCGGGGAAATCCCCGGTCAGGCACTCCGACGGTCAAGTCAGCATCCACAGGCAGATTAGGGAAAACTGAGTTGAAAGGAGACAAGGGATGCGAGAACTCGCGTGCGCGTACCTGCGGTAGGGTGAGTGCCAAGCTTATATAACCGGGGGAGCTGACAACCCTTGTTCGTACCGACGAGACAAGAGTATGGTAGTTGTCAGCCCATAGAGAGCACTTAGGAGAGGCGCGGCATGATGCGGGGTGCTCAAGTAGTACTAGGGTATTGAAAGCGCAGTACGAGAGTATTGGATGAGCGGATTAACCGCTTAGCAATGTCAGAGGTGAATGAAATTGGGGGGGGGGGGGGGGGACCCCGTCGGCGGGGTCGTACCCTGGATATAATGATGTAAGGGGCGTAGAGGCGAGGCAGCCCGTATACCGAGAGCCGACTGACGGGCCCGCGTAACAGGGACTGAGTTGGGTAGTGACCAGTGGGTGCGGGTAACTATGTGTCCGACTGGTAGGATGGAGGCGCAGGGTACGACCGGGGTCGGGGATTCGCCCAGGGGCATCTGCCTGATTCTGTAAATTATCCGGTCTGTGTGATGACAAAGGGGCGTGAACTATTATGCACCAGGCTGTGGTGCTTGCTCGAGCTTTGGGTCGGGGAGGGATCGAGGAATGTGGGCTGCCAAGCGTCTTTCTGGTTGACTAGCCAGAGGGCGGCCCGGCCGCCTTCATCAGCGATCCGCTAGCTTCTGCTCATTACTACCCCCTGAGGGACCTCCCAGCTCGTGAACCTATCGGGGAGTCTGGCTGCAGATTTGTCAGGTGATCCTTCCTGGCGCTAGGCTGGCTGGCGAGCCCGGCCTATGTACCTACCCGTAAGCAAGGTCGGGATCAGTATCGCACATTTAAATTGTAGATATCTTTACTAAACTACTTGAAAAATCACTTTCAATCTCATTTGTGTAAGTTAAATATTTTAAATATGTATGCTCCATTGTGAAAGAAAGTGTTGAACTATGGGAGGATATCGATTCTTATAATTACAAAAACTATCCCATTTTCTTTGATTCGATGAGCATGTAAGTGAATGCCTCAGTGAAAACTTTGACCGTCAATCGATGGCACGTCCGACGTCCGATCGTCGATCGGACACTACCGGCGGCCGAAGGCCGCCGCCCCGAACCAAACTATACCCTGGGGGGCATGGTGAACCCGTCGGGGATCGCCACAATTGCGATCTCGCATCATTGATCGTCGATTTCGATGGGTTCACCGTTGCCGTCGATCCTGACGAGTTCACCGTCCTCCCAATGTATAGTTTGATTCGGGACGACAATCAGAGACCGCCGATGGTGTCCGATCGACGATCGAACATATACACATTAACTGCACGTCATTCACTATAATTTTCACTCTCTCAAATTCACTCTTCAAATCATTTCCCAGCATGTAATTAGGTGTCAAGTATGTATTGTTTTGTTTCTTTCTAGTTTGGTAAAAGATCTTACGTTGAATCTAAATGCCCTACACATTAGTCTCATAGTTATCTATAGAGATAGGTAAATAAGAAAATTGAATAGGTCACTATATAGAAGAGTATTTCTTCTAGCTTTGTCGAAAATCGACTTTTGTTAATTCTACAATGTGGTGACCATTTTAACTATACCCTAAGTCATTATGTTTCTTCCCAGTGTTTCTTGTATACACGCAAGTGACTTTACACATAATTTTTGAAGAAGAATATTTTCTAGAATGTTTCTTTTCCTTGCTTCTTTACATATGCTTCGAATTATTTAAGGGGTCAACTAAAAATTAAGACAAATAATATCTTGATGAATGTCATTATAAATAAAAAAAATTGTTTAAAAATAAATTCTTATAAAAATCTAGTCATGAGCTCAACTGGGTTCAATTTGTTTTTAGTTCAACAATAATTATTATTTTTTTATTTTAAATGAGTTAAATTATACACGAGTCAAATGAGAAAATAATGATTAATTCAATATCCATGGTAAATTAACAAATACATTAAGTTTCTTATATATATATTTTGTTTAATTTGTTTGTAAGTACATGAGTTAATATGTTGAGATAACATTATTTAATTGGCTTTTATAATATACTAGTGTAATACCCGTGCGATGCACGAGAATCTTATATAATTCAAATAACATATTTAGTGATAATATATATGTCAATTTTTATTATTAAATAAAAAATTAAAATGAAAAGTAATTTTATTCCATCATGGATTCATGTCACCTGGAATCCTTTGTATAGTTATTAGATTTCAATGTGAAGTTGTGTTTGGTTTTTTAAAGTCCTCATGAAAAATCAAGATAATGATGCATGTAATTTTATTCCCTTTCAATTTGTCTTCTTTTATTGTGTAAAAAACAGCAACAATAAGGAAGTCTGCCTGTATATGTAGGCATCCTGACCGGGATTGAGGCGAGGATAAAAAGACGGCTCTATTGAAGGATCAAAGGAGAGGGCGGCAAAGGAGAGGGCGGCACTGTAGATGACCGGATCGAAGGAAACCTCTGCAAAATCGAAGGAGATGACGACACATAAGAAGGCGGAACCATAGACGACCGGATCGAAGGAGATCTCTACATAATTGAAGGAGCTAGAAGGTGGCACAGGAGAGAGCGACAACGTAGACGACTGGATCGAAGGAGACGGTGGCAGAATCGAAGGAGACAACGGCAAAGCTGGCGGTGGCAGAGCAGAGAAAGGGATTGCTTAGGGTTAGGAGAGGGAGGCTAATAGAGGGAAAAAAGAGAAATAAAAAAATTAATTAAAAAAAATTAAAACTTATTTGGTTTAGAAAAATATAAAAGTTAGATTAAGTTTAGGAGGGAATCATAGACTCTTGTGAATGCACATCTACATATAAAATTATATTTTATACGCCTACATATAAAATTATATTTTATATATATTAATAAATAGATAGATTAGTTCGTGGTTAATGTTATATCCTATTTTATCTTAAGAGTCGACTAATGAAATAAAATATATACAAGAAATATAGGTAAACACTCTTCTAAAAATAAATAAATAATCTTTTAATATTTACCCTTAATAATTAAATTATGAGTTTGTTGAAGAATTTTATTTAAGCTGGAGGACCAATAAAGAAAGGTAAATGAGCTAGGAATTTATTTAAGCTTGAGAATGAATAAAAGAAAGATGAATGATCGTTAGGGGGGAAAAAAAAGTAAGCCAAAAATTAAAATGACGTCCCAAATTTAAGGAAATATTAGATTAGTGTTCTTTTTTTTTTAAACAAGTATGTCTTTTTCATAATTTTATCTTAAAAATATTTTTAAATTCAGCACGGTTATAACATATAACTTTTGCGAGATGTAGTGTTAGGTTTTTATATTCGATCATGATTAAATTATGTTCATTTGAATATAATGAGTATCATGAAATCTCCCTCACTTATTTTGTTCGTTAAAATATTATTTTAATTAAATTAACGATAAAAAAATAAAATCAAAATAATATAAAATAACTTGTAGAAACTAGTAATTAGCTTCTATAAATTATAGAAGCTAACAATTAACTTCTGGACGTTATAGAAGCTACATACTTATACATGGTCGATGATGATTCAATAATAGTCATTTAAAATATAATTAGGATGATGAAGTTTCAATCATTTATTTTGCTCGTCCAATGTTATTTTAAATAGATTATCACTTAAACAAACAAAATTAAAATAATATAAAATTATTATCGTAGAAGCTACAACTAGCTTCTACAACTTTAGAAGTTAGTTGCTTCTATAACGAATAGAAGCTAGTTGCAACGTTCAAAGGTTAACATATATATGTATAGTAGAAGATAGTTGCTAGTTTTTACCCTTACAAATTAGATGCTATCTTCTACAATTAATTAGCTTTTATACGAGATAGAAATCAGATATTAGCTTTAATAATTATAGAAACTAATTGTTAATTTTTACATGCCCAATGATAGATAAAACAAGAATATTTTGAACAGATCGCTTTAAATAGAAATAGGATGCTCACTTTAATAAAAAAAATAGATACTCATTTAACAAAAATATAGGGGGCGCTTGGTAAGCGGATTTAGAAGATGAGAATTAGAATGAAATTTATTTCATTCCTATCTATAATGCTTGATATATGAGAATCAGAATTAAAATATTGATATGATACTCTTGATTTGATAATTCAATCCTCATTAAATTATCACTACATTCATAAATCCCTCAATCAAATTCATTATCGAATATATATCAAATATCCCCTAAATGTTGGTGGTACATATAATTTTCCCCAAAAAGTATGAATAATGGGTTTATTTAGTTTTTTTTAAATTTTATTAAACACAAAAATTATTATTTAACTCTGGATAAGTAAACCGATTGCCACCGCCATCGCTGGGCTGCTGGCGGTTGGTTCGATTGAACCGGGGAGTCGTAGGTTTTATGTCGAACACGAAGTTGCAAAGTAGCGTAGCGGACTAGCAGTAGCCGAAGTCACGGGCACCCCGCCGGGTGGCCGGCTTGCGTATCCCATGGCATCCTATCGTTTCGTCGCCCTCCTTCGCCGGAGGCTGCCTCCCCGATTCCCCTGCAGAGCTTTGGCTCGATCGTTCAACACCGCCTCCTCTGATCTTCACACGGAACGTGATCTTGGGGAGCAGGAAACCGCGTGCCAAAGCGCGGAACAGCTTGAAGGATCCCTTTCCTCGAGGGTGGAGAGGCTGCCGAGGGACGAGTCGGTAATCTACGCCTTCCAGACCTGGATGGGGGAGGGGCGCGACGTTAACAGGGGCAATATATTCCACACCATCAATCGCCTCCGGAAGCTCAGGAGGAACAAGAGGGCGCTCGAGGCATGTATCCTCATCTTGTCTCCATTTGCTTGGTCGAAGCATATTAAATGAAAAAAAAAGGATTCTTTGTTATGGGTTTTTATAAAGGTAGTTGATGGTTCTTATCAATGGATCTAAATTGGCTTTAGGCTGCCAGGAGGAGATGGGGCTTTAGGTTTAAAGTGATAACGTTCAGTTGGACGCTATTTTCTTCAACTTTTTGTTGATTGCTAAGAAGCTAAGATCAAATTTTGCAAACAAATAATAAACAATTAGTTTAAATTACGTCTGTCTTGATTACTTGTCTTCTTCCTGTTCCTCCTATTCTCTGTCGTAGCATAAGTTTCTACATAATTTAATTGATTATTGGTCCATAGCTTTTTCTGATTATAAACTCCAATTTTGTATTTAATAGTTACAGATTTTCTCTCAATAAAGATTATTTTAAAAAGTATGTGGTAACCAAGAAAGAGATGAAAAAAGCAATGAGTGAAGCAAACAATGAAGCTTCCGAATGCTTGTATCAATAACTTGATACAAAAGAAGAGGAATGTTACATCTATAATATAGCTAAACTAGAGAGAAAAAACAAGGGAACTAACTAGGGATGACAATGGGTAGAATTTGGGTAGGATTTCATACCCTCCTTACTCACCCCCATTTATTATATTCATATCCATACCCATACCCATACCCATTGGGTATTTAACTTTCATACTCATCCCCATACCTGTCGGAGGATCGGTTATCCATATCCTACCCATCATCCGATTACTATCTATAATTCTCTTTTTTTTATAAAAATTAAATTATTTCAATGTACATGTTTGCTCTTCCTTGTCTCACGCTCTTTCGATCGGATAAGCATTTCTCATGGAAAAGAAGATGTGATATATGTTGGTGATCGAATAATGATGCAAACTAAGTTTCTTTTAAGGCGGGAACGAGCAAAAATTTTTCCATTCCCAATAAAAATGAGGTGTGTATATATATATATATATATATATCGGGTAAGGTATGGATAGGATTTCATCACATCCGCTTCCATACCCATACCCGAATACTCAATTACTATAATCGGGTCTAAAAATTCCCTTCATATCTTCCTCCATTCGGGTCGGATGCCGAATTCCCCATCGGATTCGAGGGAAATTACCATCCCTAGAACTAACTCAAATAAAATATGTTAAAGATGAATATATGTTAATGTTAAAGATGAATATGATAGGGTACTAGACTACTAGTGAAGGATTAGGAAATAAAGGACCAATAAAAAATGTATTTTCATTAATTTTTTAATGAAAGCTTAGGTGACCAACTTATAGAAATTTAAGGAGGCGTTTGGTAGGCTTGTTTTCCATTTTCATTTTCGGTAGAAAATACGGTTTTATGGAAAATGTGTTTGGTTTGCATTTTCTAACCTTGTTTTCCAGAAAAAGATATAGTGTTTTCTGGAAAACTTGAGAATGAAAGAAAATTTTCCAGAAAATGAGAAAATGCGGTTTTCTGGAAAATGAAAATAGAAAATGGAGCAAACCAAACGCTCCCTAAATTTTTCTCTAAGAATTTCAAATTATAAAATAGAAAAGTGGTTGGACCAAATGATATTCCTATAGAGGCATAAAAGTGCCTATGAAAGCAAGGTATTAAATAGTTTATGAAGTTATTTAACCTGCTATTGAAAATGAAGAAAATACTTCATCAATGGAGGATAAGTATTATAGTTCTCTTATATAAAAATAAATGAGATGTACAAAATTGTGCAAATTATAGGAATATTAAGCCAACGAATCATGCCATGAAACTTAATCAAGAAAGAGGGAGACCAAAGAAGATTAGTTAGCAACTATAAAATAAGATTAAATTGATTTAAATATAAATGATAATATAATAGGGGGATCAAGCCCATTGATGTAGAAGGATTCATGGAGTTGAGTCCACTTAATGTGATAAAGGTTTAGTTGTTGTAAAGATTATTCTTTTTGTTATTTTGGAAAAGTTGTTGCTAATATTTAGGTTTGTTGTAAGAAATTATAGTAAGGTAGAATATTATGTTGCATGTGGATTATGCCTTATGCCTTCTGCCTGTATAACATGCTATGTAATGGTGAACAAATGCTTAATTTAACCCTACATTTCTAGGTGTCAAGGTGGGCACTTAATCCCTTTGAAATCACTTTATCATGAAACAGATCAGTGTTCCCACTAGAAGAGACTCTGTTATGTTACCACCAAATGATATCTTGTTTGTTTGTTTTGAATCAGGATGCACATACTTTATGAATGATTTGAGGATAAGTATCTTTTTATTTTTATTTTATTTCTTAACATTTTTTTAATCAACCTTTTTTTTTGCACATCTTATCTTTTTAATTGTCAGTCTACTTATCATTTTATAAACAATTTTTAAACACATTCTTGTGATCTCATCAATGTAACCAATGCCAGAGCGAACAAATAGTTTTGCTAATTATAGAGTATCTTTGCAGTTGCTTTTCATGTTCATAATTAATTAAGTTGGAGCTGCATGCATCTTAAATGTGTTATGTTGAATATTGATATTGCACAAATCATTTCAGTGGCCAAGAGAAGAAGGGAAGAAAAATGAAAAGTAATCCATCCAAATGACAAAAAAAAAAAAAACTCTTTTATACTCATTCCATGAATATTAAGAGTTTTTGTCCCTTTAGCTTCCCTCCATTAAAGCCAATAAAAACTCAATTAGAGCACATGTTTCTCATGTGGCTCTTCAACTTCTCTTCATTCAATGAAGATAAACTTTTCATCTTTCTCTATTATTAATTTATTAAACATTTTAATGAATTAATATCTTATTCAAATGTGGTTGAGTCTAATCTAAACGAGTCTAACTCAAATTAGATCTCAATCTCATAATCCAATTGAATTCACTTGAGTCTAACTTAATTAACCAAATTCGGATCAAATCATAGTCAAACTAAGATCAATTAATCTCCGAAGCATTGTGTCCTTAGTGTGTGACCTAATATGTTCTCGTAACGTTGACAATGTGTCTAAACCGCTTTAGACACATAAGCAATGAGTGACATCTAGCAATGCATCATTGTTACCCAAGTGATGAGAAAGTCGAGATCCGACTTAACCTCCGTGATTACAATGTATGACCTTATCCTTCTATCCTCGATATCTAGATTGACTAATGAGGCATAGACCGTGTCATCCTCGATCAATCTTTGTGTTTCTTGATCCTCGAGTAGACTCACTCAAACAAATGAGCTCAATATCTCATATTGACTCATTTGAGCATAACCATGCGTTTTAGTAGCCTTACTCGATCAAGGGGCCCACAGATATCACTCTCGTCATATGGGAGAGATAAACCCCATCTACATTACTCACATCCCTCCGCATAATTCATTACATACCTAGTGATCGCCTTGCTAGTCCACCCTGTTACGGGTGGCGTTTGACGATACCAAAGTACATAACTCCTTATGTAGGGAACCGTAGTGACTTCAGGTCTAAGGATTATTCATATTAATAATCACATGAGAAAGTTTATGACATTCATATGACAATCTATGAAATTTTCTCATGGCGGGTTAATTCAGTACACATTCTCTAATGTATATCCATGTGTCAACTTGATATCACATATTCATGACTTGTGAGTTCAAGTCATCAATTGACCTACATGCTAGTCTCCATGCATTAATATTGACCTTGAATATTAATGCTTGACTAGGAATGGTTGAGTGTAGTGTTCTCTACATAATCTCGCTATCGATATGATGTAGATAAAAACTTACTACCCAAGGACATTATTATACTTAGTTATTTGACACAAATATAAAGTAAGTATAATAATCAAATTTGTCTTTATTAATAATAGAATATGATACAAAAGTCCGTAGTTAATCATCACATAATTGGCTCTAGGGTTCCCACTAATAGTAAGAACACTGAAAAATTGCTAGAAAAATTTGATCTTCTTATCCCATGGCAATCCAACATCTTGCCTGCCATTTTCGTGTTTGTCCTACTTATTGTTTCTGCCTATGATAGCACTTTTTTTCTGCTTCAGAATGATATAGTGAATGATCTTCTTGGTGATCCTATTCCTAGATTGACACTGCAATCAAATCTTTCTCTGCTATCTACAGAAGCTTATTATGTCAATGACTTCTAGGAGTTGATTGATGGCCAACGCTTGTAGCTTGCGATTCAACTCCCTAAAACTATTGTTTGGTTCCTTAACTGACTTTTGTGCTATGTTTTATAGTAATTAGATGAGATTATATTTATGTATAATTCTTCAATGCCTTGCCTATAATTGTCTGTTAAATTTGGTAGTTTGTTTTATCTTTTGTTAAAAACATGAAGATATAGTAAACTAAGACTTTTTCTTTGTTGTCATCATGCAGGTTATGGAGTGGGTGGTTAGAGAGAGGCCATACAAACTGGGTGCTTTAGAATACTCTTATCTTTTGGAGTTCACAATCAAACTCCATGGTATTTCACAAGGAGAAAGTCTCTTCCTTCGAATCCCTCATCAATATCAAAATGACTTGCTATACAACAACCTTGTCATGGCATGTTTGGATAAAGGCTTGATCAGGCTTTCACTAGCGTACATGAGAAAGATGAGGGAACTGAACTTTCCTATTTCTTCATTTGTTTACAACCGGTTGATTCTTCTACATTCCTCTTCTGGTCGCAAGAAAACTATTCCTAAACTCCTAACCCAAATGAAGGCTGATGGTGTTGCCAGACATGTATCAACGTATAATATTTTACTGAAGATAGAAGCTGATGAGCATGATATCGAAGGTATGTCAAAGGTGTTCAAGGATATGATTAAGGCGAAAATTGAACCCAATGAAATCACTTATGGAATTTTAGCAATTGCTCATGCAGTTGCTAGACTTTATACAGTATCTGAGACCTATATTGAAGCCATAGAGAGGACAAGAACGGGCAATAACTGGTCTACACTAGATGTTCTGCTCATTTTGTATGGTTATTTGGGGAAAGAGGAAGAGCTAGAGAGAACCTGGAAGTATGTGAAAGAACTTCCCCATGTTAGAACTAATAGTTATGCGCTTGCAATTGAAGTATTTGGAAGGGCCGGTTTTGTTCACAGGGCTGAAGAGATATGGTTAGAAATGAAATCCACCAAAAAGTTGAAAATAACAAAGCAATTCAACTCAATTATATCAGTTTATTGCCGGCATGGGCTTGTGGATAAAGCCTCCGATATATTCAAAGAAATGGAAGCAAATGATTGCAAACCAAATGCTATAACATATCGTCACCTTGCTTTGGGTTGCTTAAAAGCTGGTTTGTTAGAGGAAGCATTGAAGACAATGGATTTGGGGAAGAATGAAGATGTGAGTTTTCAGGTTAGAAGATCTACGCCATGGTTGGAAACTACACACATGTTATTAGAGGTTTTTGCTGATATGGGCAATCTAGAAATGTCAAAAAGTTTGTTTCGAGAATTTAAGGAAACAAAATATCACCGATATACTTTTGTTCATAATACTCTACTAAGAGCCATATGAAGGCAAAAGCTTATGATTCAGAAATTTTGAAGAAAATGATCTTGGCAGGAGCAAGACCTGATGCTGAGACATATAGTCTTGTTAGATTCATAGAACAGTTCAGAAGATAACCTTTTATTCTTCCATGCTAAGGCTTTGGTTTGACAAAAGCAAGTCAGGATAATTCGAGTCAAGCTATCAAGAAATTCCATTGTTTCTTCCTCACTAATCCTAATATTTATTCACCAATGTATTGAGCAAACTGAATCAAACACCAGAACTTTATGATACAAGAAATGGATTCTATACTGAGGCACCCTTTAATGTTAAGCAATGCAGTTAAGCAAATTGTATATGCTAGAAGTGAATTTTGGTTTTTGGCCGAACAGATACTAGACGGCTCGCTCATGGCGGATATTTCTTGCATCAATCCTAAATCTTCATACTGGTAGTAACATTTTTTTCTACTTAATTTAAACATGGTTCATGGCATGATCTAAGTATTGATATTTTCACATGCAATAAGCATGATCGGGAGTGCTATAATCTCCCAAATCTACATTATTGATCGCAGGCCTCAGCTATGGACATTGTTTTCTCATCATACAGTCATTTCTCGACCTTTTCACAGTTATGGAAAAACTCTGCTAGAAGCTAGAATCTCAGACATGTTGTATGTGTCCCATCTAAAAATGCTGTATCTCTAACACAAATTGAACATTTCAGTAGGTGAAATGCAAATCTTGTGGATCCAGTACCAAAAGTTATTCTTGCTGGGAAAACAGTAAGGTTTTTGTTATACCATTCATGCTCATCAAGTTGAGGATCTTGTTGCCTGTTCTATCAGGCTTGTTTATTTATGAACACTAATTGCATGTTTACTAAGAAAAATGAGGGAGAGAAAATAGATAAATGTAGTTGATGATTATAGGCAGGTGTTCATTACTTCTAACTATGATGTCTGTTGTGCGAATAACCTTTAGAGCATCTTCCCACGAAGGAAGAAAACTAGGAAGGAAAAAAAGGAAGAAAATTTTGAAGACAAAAGGTGACAAAAAGCTTTTTCTAGATGCAGTTTCTCTCTCTTTTTGTTTCCTTTTTTCAGAAAAAGCTAGAAGGAAGAAAAAAAATTCTTTCTCTAGTTTTTTTCTATATTATTTCAGTCTAATTGGGGGCAGAAATTTTGTGTGTGCAATAGACCTCAAATTTGAGCTTAAAAGCTTCAAAGATTTTTTTTTTTTTTTGCCTTTTCAATATATAGAACCTTGCTCACGGTTGGAGCTTGTTAACTAGTCAAGCCTTTCATATGGTAAGACAGATATAGCCATTTGTCATACAAAAAAAATATTTGTGATGAAAATCAGTATGTTAAAGATTTGTGCATGATATGGGCATTTGAATGGTGTGATTAAAAAAAATTCCACGTTAAATTCTTTTTTTTTTGATGAAAAAAAAAGAATTTCACGTTAAATTCTTGACTCTATAAGACAATGTGCAGCTTACAATACTATGCACATACGTACAGGAACAAATCTGATTGACCTTCTGCCAGATCTTCTGTAGTGCTGGAAAATAAATTTGAAAAGCAATCTTATTTGAGAACTGTTGTACTTTCATTATGTTTTCTTAGCTGACTGTCAGTTATCTAATCTCCGTTTAATCTTAGCTCCAATGTTATTAGGGCTGTGTGTTCTACCCATCCCCTGGAGACAGACGACTACCCATCACTGATTATCTTGTAAATTCATCTGAGTATTTTCATGAGATATTTGCTGATGTGGCATCCATTTTACTGCTTGTTTTTTTTCTGTAATTTTGTGCACATATATTTGAGTCTTTAGTTTCCTTTAATGTGTATTTCACGCATCACAGAGTTACTGAATTTGGAGTTGATGGTGGACTGGCAGCAAAGGCTCTCAAGCCAAAGTTTGACATTTCGATGAAGCATGTTTCTTCACATTTTGGTTTTTTAGTACCACATGTGGACGTAACCACCTATGTCTTTTTTCCAAAAGTTTTTATCCGCTTGTTAATATTTCATACTGAAGTGATTGTTCTTGCTTTTTCTCAGATGAGACACGTTGTTGTGGTTTCTATTTTTCTTAAGGGTCTTGGAGGTCTGCTGTTTATCTTCAGCAGCTCTTTTGGAGCTTGTCTGCTAGTAAGTATGTCCTAAACGAATATAAACTTTGCTACTAATTTTTGCCTGATGAGGTAGCATTTTGCTCGAAGCACAAAACTCTGGCCTTAAAATGCGTAGATCATTGCCAATATTCTTATCAATTAGTCTTTGTTTCAGTTAGTTTTGGTTCTTCTTCCTAGCAAACATCACTTTCAGAATTCTACTGAGACTTGATATTGAATAAGCCTTGATGGTTGAACTTGAAACTGAACTAAATAATTCCATCCAATTTCTCTGTTTTGATTGTTTTGGACAATTTCTTGAACATGACCATTATCCACATTCCTTCCAAAATAAATTAGAAATTAAATCAAGATATGGTTTACTCTGTTGAGTGCTCGAGCTTTCCATCAACATCTTTCCTACTGCTTATAGTTTGTTCCTTGTGTTTCTTTCTTTTCAGTTACCCATTTGAAGGATTTTTCATTAAATCTTTTAACTTGAATCCTCTAACTTGCTGCCTATGTTGTCTCAGTTTATTTCCTGAACTCACTGAGCATTTTTAATATCAAATGCCCAAATCGATTAGCTGACTCTTGACAAAATGTTTACTTAATATTTGGATACTGGCTTACGAGTACAAGAATTGTTTGGATACTTGACTATGAGTAGAGCCTTATACAACGAAATAATTATACCACTACAGGTACATATTAGCACATTAACTCACACCGTGCATTAGGCCTCTTGAAGGTCTTAACAATCAACCTAGGATTCTTGGCAGTTAATCCAAGCTGAATGTTTACCCGCATGTAGGCAGGCTCTTCACTACCCCGCCATTCACGACTTCGTCGAGTACGACATTGAGAGGCCAGGATTCATGCAGCTTGTTTATTCAGCTTTTTTCATCTGTCCTTTTGTGCTTTGCTTGGTCTTCTCTAGTTGTTTATGACCTGATTTTCTCAATTGGTCTCAGGATTTGGCTCTCTTCAAGGCAATCATCTTTTCCTTGGCCATGAAAAACTGCATTCCAAATCAGCAAAAGATAAGGGCTACCAAGTTCAAAAACAAATTAGGCAGTGTTCACGCGTTGTGTCAGTTTAGGCGTCGCGAGACCACCACAAAAGTGTGGTTTTGCACTTGTTGTGGAGACTAGGGAAAATTTCATCATCCTCGATCAAAGTTCAGTTCTGTTTCTATTGTGTGTGTATCCTGTCATAGTTGAGTTAGCTTGAGAAACTACATATTATAAATTTTCTTGGTTCCAGATGTTGATTGTTTGATTATATTCTTTCCAGCTTGTTTATTCAAATGATAGTTTATATATCGAATACGAATTCTCAAATTTATATTGATAATAATGGTTATCAAATCTTAATATGAATAAGCAGTTAAGGTTCCTGTCTCTTTGTAGTCACTTTGTAGTCATTGTTGTGGTTAAAAATGACTCTTGATACATACATTTACTTGATTTTGAGACATGTTTAGAAATCGTCACTTTGTAGTTATTGTTGTGGTTAAAAATGACTCTTGATACATACATTTAGTAAAACTCAACATCTAGTGTTCTTTCGAATTTAGTATATATTGAGTAAAGGGTGTATTTAAAGCTACTTAATTTTCAAAAGACGCATCTTGGTTCATAATTTTTAAAGGGCGTACCTTTTTCTTTTTTGGAAAATAGGTAAATATAAAAGGTGTTTTGAGGTTGTGACCTCCACCAGCAAGAGCAAAATACAATCATATCTTGAAGCTATCCACCTCTACATGTGAGGTAAGCTCCACCAATCCACACTTACACGGACATATTCTCACGTATAATACCACTTGCATCCCTCTACACTGAGGTGTCATGCACATCCAAAGACACTCATATGGACATGAACAGACCATGCCCATCACAAGCACCCACCAATCACACGGACATGCATACATCATGTCCACTACAAGGCACCCACCAATCACACAGACATGCACATCATGTCCATCACAAGCTAAAACCAATTATACATACACACACCCATTCCATCACAAATACATCATCATCACATAAGCTATCACACGGACATGTAGACCTCAAATTGTTGCGCGCGGACATGAACACTGCATAGTTTAAGGAACAAACCATGCACCCTCTTTATGCCTTCCTAGATCCACCTTGCCATCAAGAGTCTACACATCTGTAAACATGAATTTGAATCTTGCGAAGCATCCAATCAACATCTGGAGTAGTCCTATTAAAGCGACAACGATTTCGTGCTTCCCACAAGACACAAATCATGCTTGATATTCCGAGATGCCGAACCTTCATTTTTCGTTTACTTCCCTTGTAATGTTGCCCTAACACTTGACGGAGTTCTTCCATCGTCCGGGCATCATGTTTGAACTCTAGTCATCTCTTCACTTTGTTCTATAGTGCATGGGTAAAGAAGCATTCAAAGAACAAGTGTCCATTTGTTTTCTCATGTCCACGTCATAGCACACAAGTCTTGTCTGGAACATATGATATTCTATCCATTGTACGAAGCTTCCCATGGGCTAGTAGCCACAAAATAAATCTGTGCTTTGGCAAGATCTTAGGTCTCCAAACTATTGGTGTCCAAGTCACAACCGTCCTTCTAGCCTTGAAGAACTCATATGCATTTGTTGTTCTATTTCTCTCCATTGCAAACCAAGAGATCAATTCCATGTTGGCCCAACCTTGCCTATGACAACCCTGCAAACTTTTGTTACGAATATCCACAAGGCGTTTGATGAGGGGAGAGTCTGAAGGCTTGATATTCCAACTCCAAAAATCAACACCCTTGATGTAATGTTGATGAACCCATCTTACCCACAATTAATCATTCTTGGATTGAATATTCCATAATGTCTTGCATAATAGTGCTTCGTTGTATGCATGGAGATCACGAATTCCATATCCACCATCTTACTTAGATAGGCAAAGGGTGGCCCAAGATATTGGAGGGTGCTTGGAGGACCAAACAAACATTCGGCATGTACTCTTGATCTTCTCAATAATATCACCCGGGATGGGGAGCATTGAGAGTCAATAACACACTACTCCTTGGAGGACCGATCTAACCAACTCCAAGCGACCCGCATAGGAAAGGTGTGTTTCGGCCAAGCTATAATTTTCTTTGTGATTGCATCAAGTAAGGGACCATAATTCGTAATTCGTAACATTTCTACCATAAGCGGGATTCCCAAGTAACGAAATGGAAAGGAGCCTTCTTGGAGCCCCATAATGTTGAGTAGTCGGTTCTTCATTCTATCATCAACCCCCACCATGTACATATGGGACTTCAATGGATTAGCCTTCAATCCTGCCTCATTACCAAATATTTCCAGACAATCCACTAACACCTTGGTAGAGGGTTCATTGCCCGTGCAAATAGCAACAAATCATCGGCATACACTAGGTGAGTGATCCCAATCTCCATGCACATTGGATGGAAGCAAAATGAGGGTAATGAGGAAGCAGTATGTAATCTTCTCGATAGTACCTCAATGCATACACCAATGAACATGGGTGATAGAGGGTCACCTTGCCTCAAGCCTCGCCGACCACTGAAAAAATCATAAAGTCCTCCATTTAACGATATAGAATAGGAGACTATCATGATACATTCTTTAATCCATCCTCGGTATTATTGGGGAAAACCAAAACCAACAAGTGCCAAGGTAAGAAAGTCCCAATCAACCATGTTGAATGCCTTTTTCAAATCCACTTTGATCATGTACCTTGGTGAAATTCAGTTTCGAGCATACTTCCTCAGGAGTTCTTGGGTTAGGTTGATGTTGTCACTAATAGATCTCCCTTGCACAAATGCCGCCTGCGTCGGGTCTAATAAATAGCCCAAGACCATTGCTAATCGGCCAGCTAGTACCTTGGCTATCACTTTGTAGAAAACATTACAACACGAAATCGGGCGATAGTCCTTAACTCCAGATGCATGGTCCGATTTAGGTACTAGTGAGATCACAGAGTGGTTCCACTGCTTTAACAACTCCCCTAAGTGGATGAACTCTTGGGCCGTTGCAATAAAGTTTGGTCCAATAATGTCTCAAGTAGATATAAAGAATTTAGCCCTGAAGCCATCCAGAGCCAGCGCTTTGTCCCATCTAATGTCAAAAAGGGTTGTTTCAATTTCTTCTACTCCCATCGGCCTGCATAGGTCTGCTACCTGTCCACTTGTTAGCTTTCTTCCAGTGAGAACCAAGTCACCAAGCATACCACATTCCGCTGACTGGCCAACTAACAAATGAAAGAACTCCACAAATTCATCTGCTACCTCTCTCAAACTCGATGTTTGATCTCCATTCCTTTTTGTGAGTGTGATGATAGCATTTCTCTTGTTGTTGTGCTTCACCGCATTATGAAAAAATTTGGTGCATTTGTCTGAGCTTCTTAGATAAACATTCTTCTCCCTTTGCTGGTAGAATTATTTCTCAACCTCCGCAAGAAGAGTTGTTCACCTCCTTACTTGCCCATAATCAGTAGGGATCGGTCTACCATCAAGAATACCCTTTTGCAATTCCTCCAACTCGGACTTTGCCTTTCTTGCCTTTTCCGAGATGTGCCCAAAATGATTTTTCTTTAGATCCCTTAACTGGCTCTTCAACTTGGTTAACTTTGTCTTCAGTATAAACTGAGCGTTTCCAATGATCGAGGTTGCCCTTGACTCCTCGATAGGGGTGTCAAAAATAAACCCGACCCAATGACTTGACTCGAAAAAAATCATGTTCGGGTTGAAAATTTTTGGGTTCGGGTCGGGTTTGGGTTGACTTGAATTTAATATTTAGTGGTTTTTTTGGAGTTAAATCAAATTTTATTTTAAAAATTAAGATATTTTTATGTATATTAATATCAATATTAGTATGATAATGATGATGGAGTATTGAAATAAAAGTGAAGAATTATAGAAAAAATAATCAAAAAGTCAGTTTGAATCGGTTTTTCTGGGTTATTTGGGTCGGGTTTAGGTTAGTCGGGTTCAGGTTTAGACATTTCGGGTTGAATTCAGGTTCGGGTCAGGTTCGGGTTGAGAGTTAAAAAAAATTATTCTAACCCGACCCGAACCCGACTTGACCCACCCGAATTGACACCCTACTCCTTGACCACCTTCTTGAAATCCCCATGTAGTGTTCATAAGTTGACGAATTTGAAAGGTCAGTTCTTGGTTCTATCTTTCGCAAGTGTGTGTACTATAACGCAGGAATGATCCGAGAGACAACCGGGTGCCGTAAATTCCCCATACACATCATAATTTGCCATCAACTAGTGGGAATTCACCATAATTCTATCCAATTTACAAGAAATCATACTATTGGTCCATGTGAGCAGGCAACCAATGGAGTGAAGATCCAACAATTCACATGCATGAGTAAAGTTTTAGAGATCATGCATCTTATAATTTGTCACCAGATTGTCTCTCTTTTTTTTTTAATGATGCAACGATAAGATGGAGTTGAAGCCCCCCATGATCATCCAAGGCTCCAAGATGCCCCCACCAATCTTCGTAAGTCTCTTCCATAACTGTTTTCAAGAAGTAATAGAGTGAACTCCATATACATAAGTCATCATGAAATTCCTTCCTAAAACTTGGTATCAAACCCGACAATGAATGAACTGGGAAGTCATCATGAGCACATCCATATCCATTTTGTGTGAATCCCATAGGAGCAATAAACGACCATGGTTAGACATATCGAAATTATGCACATGTCTCATACCTAAGAAACACCTATTCATAATCGGGCGAAGGGACTCATTGAACTTTGTTTCCAATAATGTCATCACATGAATGCCTTTATTCCAGAGGAGATGCTGAACCCCCCCCCCCCCCCCCTTGTTTCAGGGACTTGTGGAAACCCTTGATATTTCATGCGATCACCTTTAATTTGCACCTCCCTTGCGGGCTGCTTGGACCTGTAACTGCCTATCACTTTGGACCACCATTGACGCTCTCTTCAAAGCCATCCTGGCTGCCCCTTTGCTCCAAGAATCACCCAAGGAAGAGGATGTTGAAGCCAAGGTTGCAGATACATCCAACAAAGAAGATATCAATGGCAAGGTCGAAGATGTCCCACTGCTTGATGCTTATGCCCCTTGTCCCACCATTGAAGAAGTTGTATCCGACTTGGTTGAACTATTGGTTGCTTCTTCATTGTCCTGGCATGCATGCTCTTCCTCTTCCACCTCCTGCGGTGGTTGTTGAGGGTCCATCTCTTCCGGCCTCTGCAAGTCATCATGTTCCAAGGGAGCTTCCACCATGATCGGGATTGGCACTACCTCCACCTAGCAAAAGGATTCACCTCTTCCTGTCCAGCGTCTGCTTAGCTTCTACCCTCTTCCATCCCTGGCTGCCTAGTGCGTCGCCGGTACCTCATCCTCCTATGACCCCTCATTGATGGAGATCGATTTCTTCTAGGTTGCTATTGGTTTGGTTCCTTTTGAGCATCCCTTTGATCGACAGTCGCATCCCCTTTAGTGCACGTCTCCTTCTGATGGCCAAGTCTTCGACATTCTTGACAGAAGTTTAGCATAGTCTCATACAAAACTTCCAGGACAAGTTGAACTCCAGTGGGCAACATGATGGACACTTTTGTGACTTTCTCCTCTATTATTGAAACTTCTACCAAGAGCCTCACATACAATAGTCTTTCACATGACTTTGTTAAGTGATCGGTGTAAAGTGGCCTATCGATCTCTGAGCCAATCATTTTCGAAATAAGTTTTGGAAAATGAGAATATAGTATTTTCAAAAGTATATATATATATATATATATATATATATTTAAAAATAGTGGTTTTATGAAAATATAATATTTTTAAAATTTCTAATGATTCTTTTAATTTGAAACTCCCCCAAACCTGACATAGTCCTAGGAAGCTTGTTGACAACAAGTTGATCTTCCTCTGAGTCTTAGGGTTTGATTCAAACGAAAAGAATTACACCAAAATTTTTAAGAAATATATTGAAATAATCAGTAATAGAAATAAATTAATTTCTTTTGATTAGGACTACCCTAAACCTGACACAATCTTAGGAATTCTTATAGATCATAAAGAAAATTTCCTATGTGTTTTTAGAGTTTATCCAAATCAAAAGAGCAATTAAAGTAATTTTTGAAAGAATTTGTAGAAGTATTTTTTGAAAACTATTTTAAAAAGCAAAATAACATTTTTCGAAAAGCATTTTGAAAGACATAATAATTTTTTTGAGCAGAAAATCATTTTGAAAGATATAATTTTTGAAAAAAGTAATTTTGAAAAATAATTTTTAAAAGATTAACAAAAAAATAGACTCCCTCTGAACCTGACACCTTTTGACTATCCTTGTTAACTACAAGGAACTCTACTTAAGTGTCTCAAGGGACTTTAGTGTTTACCTAGAAGGTTTGTGTCTAAGTGTAGGCCAAATAATTTTCGAAAAGATATATAATTATTGAAATATGTATTTATATGTAAATACCCAATCAAGCATGAAATTCATTAAAATATTATTATGTTTAAACATTATTTTGAAAATAGATTTTTAAGAAAATATCCTAAAGATTTTGAAAATATTTTCAAAGGCATTTGTCAATTAATTAGTCCTTAACATCTCGCCCATTCTAAATGTCGTAGTACAAACAAGCATGGTTGCCTTATGGGTGTTTGTGAGATGTTTAAATAATTTTTCTCAATTTTAATTTATAGATTGCTTGACCTTGAATTAGATTCAAATTTAACCATTTATAATTTAAAAGTAGATTTCAATAATTGGCTTCCAGGTCTTGGTGAGACACAGAGGTCTTCTTTGGTCGTAGCCTTATTGGATCATCAACCCTTTCCTTAGACAAAGCCTTTTAAAGAAATAATACTTTTAATTTACTCTTTGAAAAACTCTGGTCTAACTAGTCTAGGATATGGTGAGGTAGCTCCGGCTAGTTCCACTTAGCTAAGTGACCAAGTTGGGTACTCCTTACCCTTCCTGGCTTCCTAGTCCAAGCTTCCCTAACGTACTATCATCTCTCCCACCCGGTACTATGTTGGTCAAGAATCAATCAATCTTTTTCCTATCTAGCCATTCTAAATTATGCAGAAAATAAACTAGCATGAATGACATGACAGATATATATATTAAAAAATAGACAGATGCATGAACATGGTAGATATGCATGTATCAATCAAGTCAAATCATTTTAATTAGGTTTCTAATAAAGTATCAAATTCTCGATTTGATATAGAATAAGTGAACCCGCAAATATGTCAACCCTCTTTGACATATTTATTATAATTAAGTTAAAGGTTTCAGTTGGGTAAGATTTTATTTTGCTTCACAATTGAAAGTAATTAATTATAATTTAGATCATGGATTTTGTTGAATTAAGGAGTAAAGTTAAATCGTTAATTAATTAAGATTAAGAGTTAATAAATATTTAAGTTGTAGAATTAATTAGTTAAGATTAATTAGTTAAGAATTAATTAAAGATTAAATTATTAAGAATTAATTAAAATTTAAATTAGTTAGAATTTATTAGAGATTAAATTATTAAGAATTAATTAAAGTCTAAATTATTAAAAGTTAATTAAAGTTTAAATTATTAAGAATTATTTAAAGTTTAAATGATTAAGAATTAATTAGAGTTTAAATTGTTAAGAATTAATTAGAGTTTAAATGATTAAGAATTAATTAGAGTTTAAATTATTAAGAATTAATTAGAGTTTAATTGTTAAGAATTAATTAGTATTTAAATTGTTTAATAATTAATTATAGTTTAATTTGTTAAGAATTAATTAGAGTTTAAATTGTTTAATAATTAATTAGAGTTTAATTTGTTAAGAATTAATTAGAGTTTAAATTGTTTAATAATTAATTAGAGTTTAATTTGCTAATAATTAATTAGAGTTTAAATTATTTAATTATTAATTTGAGTTTAATTTATTAAGAATTAATTAGAGTTTAAATTATTAAGAATTAATTTATGTTATTATAGTTATTAAGAATTTTGTGTCTAGTTGCATTATTTTCATTAATTCAACAATTTCTGATTCATCCAGTATTTCTTTTGAATTTAAGTTTTTAATTTTGTTTAATACTTCTGTTTTATTTCATTTCTTGTAAGCCTTATTAAATATAGCTTTAATTATAATGAATTCCTCTTCATCTTCATCTTCAGTTATATTCAAAATTATTAATTAAAATTATATGATTATCTTCACAATAGGTAAAATAATTTTCAAAATTATTAATTAAAGTTGTAGCACTATATTCAATAGAATTAACTAAAGGTTGACTATTATCCTCACCATTATCTTCAGAAATAGGTTGCGTATTATTATCAATATTATCAACATCATCAATATTATCTTCAGAAATAGGTTGAGAAATATCATCAACATTATCTACTGAAATATTAGAATTACCAACAATATCATTATCCTTAGAATTATCATAATTAATAGAAATATTATCAATTAAGAGTTCAGTACCATCAGGAATATTATTAATTAAGGTATTAGAATTAATTTCATAAATTATAGTATTAATATTAAAGATTAAGGAATTAATATTTGTTATTTTAATATTGTCAATGTTTGATAATTTTTCATACAATACATTTAATTTATTATGTAAATAATCTATCTTAATAGGAAGATCATAAGAATTATCTAACTTAACAGCCAAATTATCTAATTTTGCAAGACTTTGAAAAGTAGCTTTGCAAAAATTAATTTCAGTACCATTATTACCTTTGTGGCATTTTCCTGCATTGTGGATTGGGTCATTTTCTAGTATGGGCACTAACTTTTGTAATGTCCTAGTTTTTGGCACTTGAGACACCGGATGTGACTCTTGTCCCTCCGGACTCCTGGCGCCGATTCCTTCGTTGTCGCTGGTGGTGACGTTTGAATCTTTCGTGTAGGACACTGATGTTTATATTGCCCTCTCTCCCTGCACTTGAAACAAATAATATGAAATTTAAAAATAGACATAATTTAAAATGTACCTGTATTCACCTTTGCTCCCCCTCAATTCTTGGTGTTATTGCTCCTTCGGCTGTTAGTCCGGTGAAGAGCAACCTCACTCTGATACCACTTGTAGGATCGGTGCCGGTCGATAGGGGGTGAATATCGACTCGAATAATTTCCTGTCGGAAAACTTCGTCGTTCATCTTTCTATCAGAGTTAGTACGCAATGGAAATAATAATAAAGAAAAACAAAGACAACAGTACACGCAGGATTTATTTATTTGGTTCCCGACCCCCCAGGGTTAGTACGTCCAAGGCCTATGTACTCGGCATGAGTTCACTAATGATCTCCTTTCTGGAATTTTCGGATGCGGAGAATACCCGTTTTACAGTTTGAATTACAAGTACAAAAGAATAAAATTAAATACAACGTGTAAACGGAAAAGCAAATCAACGGAAAAGTGAAGAACCGACCAATCCGGAAGTCCGAAGTGCAACGTACTTCCTCCTGGAGTCTCCTTGGTCGCAGAGCTTCGCCTTGAGCACTTTTGCTTCGTACAAATTGCTTTAGCGGATGTAGAAATTGATGTTCTCAAGTGAGGGGTCGAACCCCTTTATATACTGCATTCTCGGGCGCCTGAGGGCTCTTGGGCGCCTGCCACGTGTGGTCAAAGGTGATCCATAGTAGCGAAACTCGCCTATGGATGAAACTAGCCTAGGAAAGCTTTTACTGGGTGCCTGATTCAAGTCAGGCGCCTAGGAAGCCTTTTCCCAAGTCGCATTTTTCCTGCGTTTGCTCTCCTATCTTGCCTCCAACTCCAGGCACCTGCAAGACAACAAACACAAGACAAAAACACAAATAATCTTAGTCTTAATTTATTGGTTCTGACTTTGGATTTCACCCAAAACCCTAGGTCGAACCAACGCCTAATGTTCCCTTTCCCGGGGAACGCATCCTCACCTACTCCACCTTGGAGAAGTTATCTTTTGCCAACCAGGACCTCCAGTTAGACTTTCGCTCAGCCTCCGAGAACCCGGATCTCGAGACATCCAACCTCGACCCGTCTCTACTTCTGTCTGTGATCCCTGCTCGACTAAGTCTTTTGCCAACCGGGACTTCCGGCTGGACTTTTGCTTAGTCTCCGAGAACTCGGATCTCGAGACGTCCGGCCTCGACTCGTCTCTACTTTTGTCCGCAATCCTCGCTCGGCTAAGACTCCGTTGCCCGATCCTCGAGCAGGACTTAGTGCTCAGTCCCCCGGACCAAGACTTCGCGCCCAGCTTCACTCACCATGACTTAGTCCACCTGGCTTCACTTACTAGGACCCAGCTTCACTCACCAGGATTTAGACCACCTAACTTTACTCACTAGGATTTCTTCTACCTAGCATCCCTTGTTAGGACCCAACTTCCCTTGCTAGGACCTAGCTTCACTCACCAGGGTTTCATTCACCATCATCACTTCTTTGCTAGTCATCTTAATCCTTGACTAGATTTCTTCCAATCTTCAGGTAAGTATACCAAACCTCTAATCTAGTTTGGTTTAATCCCTTAATCAAACTGACCAACCCTGGGTTCTATTCATTCTGCCAAACATCAGATCTTGTTTGGCTATCCCTTTGTAAACCTGATCAAACCTGGGTTTGCCCTACCAAACATAAGGTTCTGTTTGGTTTAACCCTTGATCACTTTGACTAAACCTACCTAAGTATATTGTCACTTATAATTCTGTGAAACATCAGGTCCTGTTTGGCTAACCCTATAACACCCCAAAATTTTCCCATATGAAATATTATGAATTCATGAAACATTAATATGAAATGTCATGGTGGGCTTGGCTTAATGGGCTTTGATATGGATTAGTGCAAAATGTGATAAAAAGATAGTGTAGAAAGGAGGAAGCAAGGATCGAACCTTAAACCTCCTAGTTACACTAATCATGTCATAACCAATGAACCAAGCAATGTTTCATATTGAGAGAATAAGAAACATTCTTGTTAAAGCTAGGGAAGTGAAGAGACATGTCCCTTCATGAGAAAAGTATAAATAAGAGAGAGAGAGGTTGGAATAACTTCCTCTCTTCTTCTTCCTCGCTCTCCCCATTCCAAAACCGAGACACCCTCTTCCCCTTCTCCCTTTCAATTTTCGAAAATACACCCTAGGATTCTAACCCTAGGGAATTGGAAGGAAGAAGAACTATACAAGGATCTTGCCCTCTACTAGGGCCAAGGGTTCTAGAGAAGTGCTAGTAAGGAGAACACTCACCTTCCTTCAACCAAGGGCACCCTAAGGATTTAGAGAAGGTGATTTTCAAGCGAAAGGATGTAAGTATCCCCTCGCCTGCAGTGTAATTGTTGTGTATGATTTCCTTCTTCTTGTTGTTTTCGAAAATGGGGATTTGCCCTTAGGTAAGTTTCGGCCACCCCTTAAGGGAAGACCTTGGTTACTTCTTGATACATGAGAAGACCCCTTGGGACTTAGGGTATATATGTATGTTGATTTTCCTTCAAGTTGTGATAACAAAAACTAGGGTTTGCACCCCCTACAAGTTTTGGCCAAGGCAAGGAAATTAGGGATTTAAGAGTTGAATTTCTCTATGATGTATTTTATGTTTAGTGTATTATATGGTAGTGTAGACAAGGTGTTTGTATAAATGTTTGGTTACAAAAACCCAACTTTTTCCCTACCCTACACTTTCGGCCAACCCTAGAGGGATTAGGGTTTAGGGTTGCATAATTATCCTATGATGGAATCTATGCTTAATAAGTGGCATGATATGTATGTGAGGTGTTTGTGTAAATGCTTGTGTGAATGTTGATTTCAAAAACCCTTAGTTCCCCTACCCTACACCATTCGGCCAACACCCTAAAGTTAGGGTTCGTGAAGGTTAAAATACCCTATAGGATATGCTTATGTTTGGGGATAATGATATGTATATATATGTGATGTTTAAATGGGATGATTGATTGGAAAACTTAACTTCCCCCTAACATGTGATATTCGGCCAAGCATAGAACCTTAGGTTTATGAAGGATGATTACCCCATGATGTATGCTATGCTTAGTATGATACATGATATATATATATATATATATGTGATGATTGTATGGGATGTACCCTATGAGATATGCTTATGATTGGGATGATGATATGTATATGCAAGTGATGTTTAAATGAAATGTTTGATTGGAAAACTTAAATTTTTCCCTAGCATGTGATATTCGGCCAAAGCATGGAACATTAGGTTTGTGAAGATTGATTACCCCATGATGTATGCTATGATTAGTATGATACATGATGTATATAGATATGATACTTGTATGGGATGTTTGATGTCAAAAACCTAAGTTACCTCTACCCTTGACTTTCGGCCAAAACCTTAGGTTTAGGGTTAAGAAGAACTCAATTAACTCATGAAGCATGCTACCACTTCCTATGACATGAATATGATTTATGTGACCAATCTTGTCATATATAGGTATGTGTAAGTGGTTGAAATATGATGTATGTATGAGCATGTTTATATAGCCCATGGGGCACCCTTTATGAATTGCATGTGATCGGTATGATAAAATGCTTGAAAGGATACTCCACTAAGTATGGGATCAAGAGCACCCCTTATGTTGTGTGGTGTGTCCCTACGGGATCATGAGCACCCTTGAAGAGTGGTGTGTCCCTTAAGAGTGGATTTAGAGTACTCCTTAGCATATATGTAAAAGCATGATAAGTATTTTACTTTGAGAGTTGTGTACCCGACTCGGAAGGGGGTCGTTAAACAAATCCGGGGTACATGTTAACTTAAGGTCATGGCTCCGGTAGGACGGAAGGGTCCTGCTCTAATTGGTTGGTGGCTCGCTACCCCAATTCATTAGGGAACGCACATTATGTGGTACACAACTGGGCCCTATATGATGTTGATGTATTTTTAAGTAATACCTTTATGGAATTGTTTTGAAAACATTCATTGAAAACATTTATTATATATGAAAGGTATGCTTAAGGTACTTTATACTGCATGCTTAGAAACTTTGATGTTTAGTATGCTTTGATGAACTCATGCTTATGATTCCTTATGTGTACATGTTGTATTCTTTTGTATGGATTTTGCGAGTAGGACAGGATCCTTACTAAGCATTTGTGCTTACTAGTTTATGTGTTGTCTTATGCTGCAGATAAGGGTAAGGAACACTTAAACTAAAGGAAGAGGCAGGAGGGCTGAAGATGTGTGGGGTGGTGGCTCGGGAAAGAAAGATTTTTTTTATATCTACGTTAACATGCTTATGTTTATGTTTCCTTGACAATGAATGTTAGTGATTAGGAATGGTATTGCATGATAGTGATTACACTTGGAATTCTCATATACTTGATTTTGTTTGATTATGTTATGAGTTGAAATAATATGTGAACCTATCATGATATAGAATAACTCTTGATTAAAATATTTCAGATGATGTTCTAATGATTCAAGCATGATATTTGATCGACATACACTGACTAGTATGCTTAGCACTTGTAAATATCACTTGATAGTTTTAGACAAGCATGCTCAGCACTTAGTCCTTGCACTCTTGCTTTTATTTTATGTTAAAATTTTGTTATGTAAAATGAATGACTAGTACGTAACCCCGCCCCGAGGGTAGATATAAGGGCGGGCGTTACAAACCCTTTGTCAAGCTTGATCAAACCTGGGTTTATCCTACCAAACATCAGATCCTGTTTGGCTTAACCCATGATCACTTTGACTAACCTTAGTATATTGTCAAATATTAAAATCCTAGAGGATGACTGTTCATCACTGATGCTCTTTGTACCAACATACGGAACGTTCCACCGGCGAGCAATTGTATCCACCCTGTCTCATCCCGGATCTCAGCCCATGAAACACACGACGAGGCAATATCTCATCGAGTCTTCCACAGTGTCAATATCTTCAAAGCTAAACTGTAGTTATTTTCCCGTTGAGTTGTGTTGTTGCTAATGCGTCGCTGTCTTTATCTTACAGTTATCTTTAAAGAGCCTGACACAAGACTTAGTTTCTATCTTAGGACGAGATGCATCATCTCCCTCAACCAGATGTGTCTTAGGCATTGCGACTTCATCCGGCCTAGTCTGATTTTCTATTTGATTCACTTGTGTGGAAGCATGCTGTCCCATTTGATCAGCTACACCTTTTACTGGATTTTGGACGTCCAAGTCAACTTTTTGGGATCCCACATCAACATCATGGTCAAGAGTCCCTCCTGTCACACACAGACGTTCTCTCCCGGAGACGCATCATCGTGTCCGTCGACCCCGCAACATTAAGACTCCCATTGGTTGCCACTTTAACTGAAGCATTCAAGCTGCTAAATCTGGACTCTTCAAAGGTCATAGCTGATATTTCCTTTAAGGGTATCTGCAATGATTTAACATTTTTGATATTATAATATCTACTATCTCATCAAAAAGCATAAGATCCACATTAACATTAACATCTTCATTCTCTCACATCCGTTTAATATTTATTCTCCATTATTTGTGGGGTCCACATGCTACATACACATTATCTCACAAATACATTCTCTCACATATTCATTTTCTCACGTACACATTTTCTCAAATATTTTTAAATATATTTATTATTATTTGAAATTAAAATATTATTATAAATTGAAATAAAAGAGTACAACATAAAAAAATAGACTTGCATATAATTAAAAAATAACATATAAATTAAACATAAAGAGAAACTATAAAATATTAATTTAGGGGTTGTATTATATTGTGACCAAATATATTCAACTAAATTGGTACGAAGTTCGTGATGCACATAACTGTCACATAGTTGAGAATTTATCCGGAGATAACCATGAAATCATCAGTTTGAGCCCTAGACGGGTTGTGCGGGTTCGTCACCTTCATCATTATACTAATTTGCCACGTGATCCTCCTTATCTTCCACGATCATGTTGTGCAAAATAATACATGCTAACATAATGAGCTGGACCTCTGACAATTGCCAATTGAGCTTGGAGCACTCCAAATGATCGTTCAATATTTTTTTGCAGCCACTTGTCTTCCCTTAAATAATCTCCTCTTGGGATCTTCTGGGCAAGGAAAAGCCTTCACGAAAATAACCCATTTCGGATATATTCCATCTGTTAGATAATACCCTTTCTTATGTTGAGTATCATTTACTGTGAAATTAATCTCTGGACATTTCCTTGCAAGACGTTATTGAATATGGGATATTTATATAACACATTAAGATCATTATGTGAACCTGCGACACCAACAAATCAATGTCATATCCACAAGTCTTGATGTTGATGTAGTCTGACCTGATTGTTATTTTGGTATTGACACCGATTTAAGTTTAGTTGAGTAAGATAAGTTCGGATTATGTCTTGGTCGGGGACCAGGCGAAGGAAATCCCGATGAGTGAAGCCGGGTCCTAATGAGTGAAGCTAGGTGGAAGAAAACCCCGGCGAGTGAAGTCGGGTCCTGGTAAGTGAAGCCGGGTGACGGAAACCCCAGTAAGTGAAGCCGAGTCCTGGTGAGTGAAGCCGAGTGACGGAAACCCCGATGAGTGAAGTCGGGTCCTAGCAAGTGAAGCTAGGTGAAGGAAACCCTGGTGAGTGAAGCCAGGTCCTAGCAAGGGAAGCTAGGTGAAGGAAACCCTGTGAGTGAAGTTAGGTCCTAGCAAGGGAAGCTAGGTTGAACAAAGTCCTGGTGAGTGAAGCTGGGCACGAAGTCTTCGGGGAACTGAGCATTGAGTGTACTAGTTGGAGAGGGCTTGTGAGCTCGTTCTCCGGGACCAGAATGAGTCAAAGAAGGCTAGGGAGCCTGTTCTCTGGACTTAGGGTCGAAATGGACTGAGCTGGATCGGTTTGAAGTCCGATCAGGGAGTTGGCACGAACTCCCTCTGTTATGGATCAGTTTGGAGTCTGGTCAGGGAGTTGGCACGAACTCCCTTGATAATAGATCGGGCTGGTGACCGATCCAGGGTGTCTGATCGTTCTGGTGAACGATCAGAAAGAGAACAGAAACATTCTGTGTGGTTTCTAATCGTTCCGGTGAACGATCAGAAAGAAAACAGAAACATTCTGTCTTCTCCCTCTGTTATGGATCAGTCTGGAGTCCGGTCAGGGAGTTGGCACGAACTCCCTTGATAATAGATCGGGCTGGTGACCGATCCAGGGTGTCTGATCGTTCTGGTGAACGATCAGAAAGAGAACAGAAACATTCTGTGTGGTTTCTGATCGTTCCGGTGAACGATCAGAAAGAGAACAGAAGGGCTTAGGTAGAAGACCCTGATTGGTCTACGGACCGATCAGGGCATACCTGGACCGATCAGGCAGGAGCCTGATCGGTCAGGCTCTAGCCTGATCGGTCAGCTTGACCGATCAGGCCTCGAGCTTGATCGGTCAAGTGACCGATCAGGGTTGGTCTGAAATCCCAAGTCAGGCCTTGGCTGACATCCAATAAGGTATGGTCTTCTTTGTGATCGGTCGGTGGACCGATCCCTGTTCTCTAATCAGTCAAGGTGATCGATCAGAGCTTCACTGGATCGATCAGGCAGGAGCCTGATCGATCAGGTCCTTCACTGATCGGTCGGGTGACCGATCACTTTAATTTGAATCGTTGTCAGACTTCCTGATCACTTCTGATTTCACTCTGATTTCCTTCTGATACCTACCGATACCTGCTGATACGCTTTGACTTGCTGTGCTAATCCTTCTTATGAGTGTGCAAGTGATACAGAGATGGCACAAACCAAGAAGGAGGGCCAATTGACGGCTTTCGCTTCGGGCAGGTTTGTCTATTTTCTATTCGCAGGATTCAACGGCTTCTAGCGCGGGCTGACAACTATCTGGCAGGCTGCCGACTGACCTAAGGCTCAGCTGAAGAGGTCTTCAGTGGACTGAGCACTCAGTGGAGGTCAGTGGGTCAGTGGTGACAGAGCCATGGCTCAGTGGGTGCAGACACGCCTGGTGATGAGCAGAGACAAGGCTTAAGAGAAGGCTGGGGATGAAGAGACAGAGTAACTCTAAGAACTTGGTGAATCGATTCAGACAACGAGAATGAAGAACTGAGTGAAGGTTCTTGCGTTAGGATTGTACTGAGTTGTGCCTCATCTTCGTGCTTTCTGTGCTTGCTCCTAAGTCTGTAAGCTTCTTCTTGTGATCTTCTGTGCTTAACCTGATTCATCTTTGAGATCTGTGGAGAGGTTACTCCACCGAGGAGTTCTGATTATCCGGATTTTCGGGGCTTGATCTGCCGACGATCAAGGGATCACCCACCTCACGAGCACGCCAAGGAGTAGGGGTAAGTTATCCTCGAACCTTGTAAATCTCTCTGTTAGCATTTGTTCTTCTTTCTGTAGTGTTTCTGTTCTGTGTTTTCTTCCGCTGCTAACCCTAAGTGCAGAAACAAAAAGAAGCAAGTTTTTAAGTGTCTGTCTATTCACACCCCCCCCCCTCTCTAGCCATCCAAGGTCCAACAAGTGGTATCAGAGCCTGGGGCTCTTTCCTACGGTTTAACACCCAAAGAGCAAAAGAGGATGGCTCTGAGAGAAGGCTTCAGCACCAACATACCCCCTTTCTTCGATGGAGCCGACTTCCAATACTGGAGGTCAAGGATGGAGTACTACCTCAAGACTGATATTGGTATGTGGTTCTCAGTGAACGAGGGATTCACCCCTCCAAAAGATGCTGAGGGAAAAGAACTTGACTCAACAATGTGGTTAGCCGAGCAAACAAGGAAGGGAGAGGCAGATGTTAAGGCTGTGATCACCCTGCAGTGTGGGATGACCAAGGAGCAACTGATCAAGGTTGGTCCTTTCACCAATACCAAGGATCTATGGAACAAACTTATTGAGCTCCATGAAGGCACTCGAGATTCCCGGATAGCAAAGAGGGATCTCTTCCTCAATCAACTTCAAAACCTCACTATGAAGGAGTCTGAAACGGTGAGTGAACTTCATGGTAGATTCAAGGAGATACTTAATGGTTTGCATTCCATCGATGAGAAGGTCGAGAATCGCGACCTTGTAAGGTACGTACTCAAATCCTTTCCTAGGAATGCCTTGTGGTCATCCATGGTGGATGCCTACAAGGTATCCAAGGACTTGTCTATTGTTATGTTAGATGACTTCTTCTGTGAAATGGAATTACACGAGATCGCTAACAAAGGCCCAAAGGAGAAGGGTATTGCTCTTGTGGCAAGGGGCAAGGCAAAGAAGAAGAAAGAAAAAAGAAGGAGAAGGAGGTCTCATCTTCTTCATCCGAACCCGATGAGGAGGGGAGCGAGTCCTCATCAACTGAGATGACCAACTTTGTGAAAAGGATGATGAGGAAGAGTCGGCACTACAAAGGGAAAGGTAACACTAGTGAGGTTAAAGTTGATAAATCTAACGTCACGTGTTATGAATGTAGTAAAAAGGGGCATTATAAGAATGAATGTCCAAAACTAAAGAAGGAGGAGAAATCAAAAAGGAAGAAGAAGGCATTGAAGGTCACATGGGATGAGTCTTCATCCAGTTCATTCGAGGAGGAAAAGGAGGAGAAGAGCACTCGCCATGTAGCTCTCATGGCCCTAGAAGATATGGAGATCAATGACGAATCAAGTGAGCCATCAACCGCGGCTTCATCATCTTTGGATGATGGAGGTATTGTCTCCCGAATTAGATAAGTGTTATAGAACAATAACATGCTTAACTAATTTGCTTAAGAAGTCTAAGGACAAGGTGAAGTCTTTAAAATTAGAAGTAGAGCAACTAAAAATCTCCAAGAATGAGGATATTGATGATTTACATGTTGAAGTCCTTGAGGATGAAAACAAGGCTTTGAAGAGTGAAGTTGAGAAACTCAAGAGTCTTCTTGAGAAATTCTCAACTAGCTCCAAAACCTTGGACATGATCCTTAACGCTCAAAGAGCGATTTACAACAAGGCCGGTATAGGTTACCGACCTAAAGAACCTAGCTTTGTCTCATTAATGTCTAGAACCCATGTTAGATCATCAAAGGTTTCTAGGGTTCAAAAGAAAATGACTAAGGCATGGGTGCCTAAATCTTGCATTATAGGTGCATTAGGTCCTAAGGTTTGGGTACCTAAATCATCCATTTTTCGTGTTGTGTAGGCATTGATTGAGGGGGAGCATCTATCAACTTGGTTTGTTGATAGTGGGTGCTCCAAACACATGACCGGGGATAGATCATTGTTCACTACCCTACAAAGCAAAAGTAGAGGTAATGTATCATTTGGTAACAATGGTAGTCTTAAGGTTGTAGGAATAGGAGACATTCAAATATCTAAATGTCTTAGGATCAAAAATGTTCTTCTAGTCAAGGGGATGACTTTCAATCTCCTAAGTGTCAGTCAATTGTGTGATGCGGGATACACAATTGAGTTTCACCCAAGTCAATGTCTAGTTAGACATAATGACACACATGACACGGTACTAGTAGGCACAAGAGTAGACAATATTTATCAAGTTTCATTTAAAAATGCTACTAATGCTTCTATTAAGTGTTTCATGTCCAAACAAGAAGAGTCTTGGCTTTGGCACCGGAGGTTGGCTCATGTGTGAACATGAAGAATATCCGAAAATTGGTCAACAAGAGACTTGTATAAGGCTTACCAAGCATCAAATACGAAAAGGAGAAGTTATGTGATGCATGTCAAATGGGTAAGCAAACAAAAGCTTCTCACAAAGGTAAAAGCACTGTAAGTACCTCTACCGCCTTAGATTTACTGCATATGGATTTATTTGATTGTAGTACAATTGACTCATTGAATGGTAGTAGGTATTGCTTTGTAATCATTGATGACTATACTAGATATACGTGGACTTATTTTCTAAAACATAAGGATCAAACCTTAGATATCTTTATTTCTTTTTGTAGAAGAATTGAGAATGAAAAATCTACAACAATTAAAATAATTAGGAGTGATCATGGAGGTGAATTTCAAAATCATAGGTTTTTAGATTTTGTCAAGAAAAAGGGTATAGACATTAGTTCTCTACTCCTAGAACACCACAACAAAATAGTGTTGTAGAGAGAAAGAACCGAGTCTTACAAGAGACTGCACGAAGCATGCTTAATGAGTACTCTTTACCGAGCTACTTGTGGGCTGAAGCTGTAAACACAGCTTGCTATGTGCAAAACTGAGTCCTCATTCATAGATTTTTATGGAAGACTCCACACAAACTTTGGTTTGGAAAATCACCTACAATTAAACATCTTCGGGTGTTTGGGTGTAAGGTGTTCATTCTAAACACCAAGGATCATCTTGGGAAGTTCACAGCAAAAGCTAATGAAGGAATACTGGTCAGGTATTCCCTTGTCAGCAAAGCTTACCGAGTCTACAACAAGAAATCTAGGCTAGTTGAAGAATCTTCTGATGTTGTATTTGAGGAGGTCCCAAAAGTAATTGATCAATCAGAAGATGTAGAGGGAGTTCAATTCGAACTTAGGAGACTAGGTTTGGATGAGAGTTCGAGTGTTGGAAATGTTGTGGACGAATCTGATGATGGTGAGCCTAGACGACATGAAGCTCAGCCGGGCCCTGAGTCTGAGCCTATGCCTAGTGAAATCATCTAGGAAGCATCTCTAACACCAAGGCAAACTAGGTTAGCCTCTAGTCATCCCCAAGACAAAATTATTGGAGATATCCATCATGGTGTTCGAACTAGATCATTCTTTAGGAATGAGGCTAATGAGGTTGCCTTGATCTCTGAAATTGAACCTAGGATAGTTGATGAAGCATTGCATGATCCCGATTGGATCATTGCTATGCAAGATGAGTTAGGTCAATTTGAGAGAAGCCAAGTTTGGGATTTAGTTCCTAGACCTAAGAAGACCACAATTATTGGGACTAAATGGGTCTTCAAAAATAAATTGAACCATAAGGGAGAAATCGTAAGAAACAAGGCACGCTTAGTAGCCAAGGGCTATAGTCAAGTTGAAGGCCTTGATTACGATGAGACCTATGCTCTCGAGGCACGATTAGAATCTATTCGGTTGATGCTTGCATTTGCAATACATAGAGGTTTCAAACTCTATCAAATGGATGTTAAATCGGCATTCTTAAATGGCTTCATTAGAGAAGAGGTTTATGTTGAACAACCACCGGGGTTTGAAAATTCCGAATTTCCAAACCACGTGTTTAAGCTCAAGAAGGCACTTTACGGCCTAAAACAAGCACCTCGGGCTTGGTATGAGCGGTTGTCGACATTTTTAATTGGAAAATGCTTCGTGAGAGGACAAATAGACCCTACACTATTTCTACGAAGAGATGGTGACAATATATTTGTAGCCCAAGTATATGTCGATGGCATAATTTGTGGCTCCAACAACAAGGGTTATTTGAATGAGTTTATTGAACACATGGAGAGTGAGTTTGAGATGAGTCTAGTGGGAGAATTGACCTTCTTCCTTGTGTTGGTGCCCCGGTTGGTTTTGATGTGATCAACCAAGTCAGGTTAGGTCCTGTTGGTTTTAATCCCTCTACTAAGTGTGCAGGAACTTAGGTATGGAGGAAGTCGAGCGTAAGACGTAGCGGACGAGAAGGATTGTGCGGGGAAGTGAGCTGACGGGCTCGGTACAATCCGAGGGACGCGGAAGCTACGGAAGAGTACGCCGGTGAAGCAAGAAGGACGTGCGCGGTGTCCGAGGGACGAGAAGCTGGGAGGAAGGACGCTCGAGGGGCGAAAGGTCAGAGTCGGGTTCGGGTGAGCCTAACTCCTGTTGATCAGAAATCACCCAGAAGACTTGGACTTGGATCAAGACGAACACTTGAATTAAAGTCTTTTATAAAAGCTTTTATATTAAAGCTTTTAATTAAAAAGCACGAACACTTCTTTTTTATAAAAGACTTTATATTAAAGCTAAAGCTTTTATATTTAAAAGCTTTAATATAAAAGCTTTTAAATTAAAGCTTTTTAAAGCTCTTATAAGCTCAACACGTGGATCACAAGCACACGTTGAAGCTTTCAAAGGATGAACGTTTGTTGATCCCAAGCGCACACGCACACGTTGAAGCTTTCAAAGGATGAACGTTGGTTGATCCCAAGCGCACAAGCACACGTTGAAGCTTTCAAAGGAGACGATTATTTCAAAGGAGCCGATTAATATTTATCTCTTTTAATTAGAGTTTAAAATCTGGTTGAGATAATCTTAGATCTACGATCAAGATGAAACTCAATCTTGTATCAACGTTCAAGATCATATCACTCAACCTATAAATAGGTTTAGAGATTCAGAGTAAAGTAATTCATTTTTCTTGTAATTCTCTCTAAAGTCTGGTGTGCTTCAGTTGTAAGGCTTCTCCGCCACAAGGAGAGTTCTTTTTTTGCTTTAACCGTCTTGGAAGCAACGACCAAGTTGCAACAAAGTTTTTTTTAATAGACGAGTTCCTCCATTTCTTTTATTTATTAGCCAGCCGTCTATTCACCCCCCCCTCTAGCCGGACCAACCCGATCCAATACCTTGGACTTGAAATTAAACAAACTCGAGACGGAATCCATGTGCATCAATCTAAATACACTCAAGAGATGCTCAAAAAATTCAACATGAGTGACTCTAAGGAGGTAACCACTCCCATGGCGACTAACACACGATTAGATAATGATGAGAGTGGGAATACCGTTGACTTAACCCAATATAGGAGTATGATAGGCAGCTTGCTATACCTCACAGCTAATCGCCCAGATATCCTTTTTGCTGTGGGTATGTGCGCTAGATACCAAGTCTGTGCCAAGGAATCTCACTTGATTGCTGTTAAGAAAATTTTGAGATACCTTAAGGGCATAGTTGGAGTTGGTCTTTGGTACCCCCGTACAGAGTCGTTTGATTTAATAGGCTATACTGATTTCGACTATGCTGGGTGCAAGTTGGATCGGAAAAGCACAAGTGGGGGTTGCCAATTTTTAGGGTCATCCTTAGTGAGTTGGTCAAGTCGGAAGCAACATTGTGTTGCTCTCTCCACGACTGAGGCAGAGTATATCACTATGGGAGAGAGTGTATCACAATTGTTGTGGATGATACACACTTTAGAGGACTATGGATTGTCTTACAAAGGTGTGCAAGTGTTGTGTGACAACATAAGCACAATAAACCTTACAAAGAATCCAGTCCATCATTCAAGGACCAAACACATTGAAGTGCGTCGTCACTTCATTAGGGATCATGTTGCTAGAGGAGATATTATACTCTCACATGTGGAGTCAAAATCGAATCTGGCAGACATTTTCACTAAACCACTCCATGAAAATGAATTTAGTTTCTTAAGGAGGGAGTTGGGAATGTGCCGTGCTCAATAGGATTGTAAAAACCTTTCTTGATCATTTCTAATTGTTGGCCAACAATTGTTGGGCAAGTTGGGGTCGACATCTGACACAAACTATAAGGTTTAACAAAATATTTTTATTTGCTAGAAATGGGGTGAGATATTAGGATCAACCAAATTTCTCAAAATGTATCATGCATCCCTTGAGTAATGGGTTGAAGAGACAAAAATCATTAATTTGACCAAGTATGGGGAAAATCAATGCATAATATATATGTATTTGGTTCCAAGAACATACTTGGACATTCTAATCAAGTAAAATTGATTGGAGCATTATTTGTTAATACAAATTGGGTTGAAATTTGAAGGTCAAATTAAGTAATTAAATCTGAGTTTCAGATTAAATTTCAGTTTTCAGAGTAAATTTGAACATATCCGTAAGGACACAACCTTCTCTTGATTGCAAATGTGGAGAAATACACTATTGGATAAGGGAACCCTTTTAGGGCCAGAAGAATGAATTTTGGTTGTATTAGAGTTTGAGAGGGGTGTTTTGAAATGAGAGTTTCTGAAACACATCAGAGTTTCAGAAACTCATCTGAAATCTGATCGGTCCATAGACCGATTAGATATCCCCTCAGAATACTTCTGTATCGATCAAACCTCCTAATGAACCAAACCTGATCAGTCCACCGACCGATCAGGCTGTTCCTGATCGGTCAAGCAGACCGATCAGGCTGTTCCTGATCGGTCAAGCAGACCGATCAGATCAAAATCCTGATCAAATCATGATAAACCAAATCTGATCGGTCCACCGACCGATCAGGCTGTTCCTGATCGGTCAAGCAGACCGATTAGGGCTGCCTCTGATCGGTCTGCAGACCGATCAGGTGTTTATAATCTCAAGGGTCCTTCTGATCATCTCCTGATTGGTCCACAGACCGATCAGGGACCCTCCTTTAATCCCAAAACCTTCCTGATCGGTCAAGAAGACCAATCAGGGATTCTTCTGATCGGTCTGGTGACCGATCATGAACCTTCTGATCGATCACGATGACCGATCAGATCGATCGGGGCGCCGTCCAAAAAGTGTTCTGATCGATCAGCCGCCCGATCACCCACATTAAGATTGGTTGGTGATCGGTCACCAACCCTATTAACTCCCCGTACTCTTTCAACCCTAGTCGCCGATCACTTGAGGTCTTGCGCTTCCTGTGAGTTCTTGCACGAGCTCTTGAGTTCTTCCTCTTGCTCTTGCGAGTTTCTTCTCAAGCGAGTTCAAGTCTTCCCCTTGCAAGTTCAAGCAAGTTCGAGTCGTCTCTGCATCTTCTGTCTTGCGAGCTCTCTGTGAGTTTCTTTTGAGCTCTCTTCCTCTCTTGCGCAACCTCTAGGTGTTCTTCCCAACCAACCAACTCCAATGACACCCAAGTAAGTTCGATTATCATTCTTGTGGTTTTTCTTTTCTCTTTGTTTCATACTTTGTGATTTTTGTACTAACCATCGTGTTTAATCTTGTGACGTGTCCTTAAACCCAAATCTGAATCCTTTTTGGTATTTTGGTTGTGTGGTTAACCCTCACTGATCAAATCGACCCTCACTGATCAAATCAATTTTTGTGTCGTGACCTATTTCCAACCTTTTGGAAATCTTCCAAGGGGAAGGCTCCTGCTGAGGGTACTTCCAAGTCTAAAGCCCCCTCATCATCTAGACCCTCTGAATCCGACAAACCCCAACCCTCTACCAATCCTAGATTTCTCAGTGCCTATTTTGAAAATTCCTTTGAGAATACCACCTTTAAGCTTCTCCCATGCCGATCGGTGGATAAATCTTTTGTATATGAACACTGTTCATCCGTGAGACAAGTTATTGAATACTATTCTCTGGAATCATTTCTTTTCCTTGAACGCGATGTCAACTTTGATTTGGTTTCAGAATTCTACAATAACCTTCATGACGGTGCTGACACTATTGGGTACTCTACCCGGGTGGCCAGGACAAACTTAGAGTTCACTTACGCCACTTTCTCGGAGTATCTGGCTTGTCGCCGATCGCCGAATATCTGGCCCATATTCCCTAGTATTCCAGATCCTTTACAAGTTCCATTCTTGGGTGTCACCCCTGATTCTATTTAAGAGTATTTTTTAAGACACCCCAGGCCGGATGACCCTGATGATCTAGCCCCTGATTTCCCTACTTTTGCTGCTCTTCGACTTTCCCCAGCTGATTATATTCTTTTCAAGATTATCACCAACTGTATTCTGCCGATCACCTCAAAACCATTAGCAGAGATCCGCTCTTTTCATTGCCTGATGCTGTATGGGATGCATCGCCATCTAGATTTTGATATCATGGCGAGTATCTACCAGTCTATTCTCTACTATAAGGATCCCAGCCGTCGTACAGTTCACATACCTTTTGGTCACATTATTACTGATTGGCTCCAGTCAGTCGGTATCGATGTGTCCAAGGGCAGGACTGTGTCGATGGTTCGGCAAGATTTAAAACTTGGGAGACGCGCGTTCTCCAAGTTTGGCATTATTGCCGATCCTCATGGCCTTAGGTGAAAGGATGGGAGGGATGTTGGAAAGCTTCCACGGGCGGCACATATTCAGGTAGCAGCAGCCCCAGCTGGACAACATGGTGCGCCCGCTGCAGCAGAGGACGACTACGAGACGGAGCCAGATCTCAAATGGTAGATCACCGAGCTCGAGCAGACGATAGACCACAGATTTCACATGTGGGAGCTCGAGCAGTAGGAGATCCGGTCTGAGTTTCGTGCCGGTCAGTAGGAGATCCGGTCTGAGATTTCTGGGATGCGTGCCGAGCAGCTAGAGATGTTTGCTGAGATGAGCGCATGGATGGCTGGTCATCCGCCACAGCAGACATTTCATGTCTTTTCCCCATCCAGCAATATTGCACCAGGGAGCTTCCTGCCTATCGATGACACTGCGTTTGATCCGATGCAGTCTGATGATCCCACTGATCAGGATTGATTTCTTTGGCTGTATTCTGACTACTATTTCGTGACTATGTGTGATGACATTCTGATGGATCTTTTTGTTTTGGTGACCATTTCTGTCATGATCTATATTCCATATTTACTTTCATATGATGCATATGAGTATCTTGTCCTGCTGTATTTTTTTCATATGCTTTTCACTTATGACTCTATATTCTTTTAGGTTGTGGGGAGAGACCCTAGTTTAAGGGAGAGTTGTTTTAAACTTAATAACCAGTCTACACCCTTTTCGGTGTTTGACAAAGGGGGAGAGATTGGTTAGTTAAGTTTAGGGTTATTACGAATATAACTATTGTAGGGGGAGGACTCTGATTTCCTTACATTAGTGAAATTTGATTTCAATTGATTTCTAATACCTAAACTTAAAATCGGGTTGTCAAACAACAAAAAGGGGGAGATTGTTGATGCAGTCTAACCTGATTATTATTTTAGTGTTGACACCGATTTAAGTTTAGTTGAGTAAGATAAGTTTGGATTAAGTCTTGGTCGGGGACTAGGCGAAGGAAATCCCGGTGAGTGAAGCCAGGTTCTAGTAAGTGAAGCTAGATGGAAGAAAACCCCAGCGAGTGAAGCCGGGTCCTGGTATGTGAAGCCGGGTGACGGAAACCCCGGTAAATGAAGCGGGGTCCTGGTGAGTGAAGTCGGGTGACGGAAACCCCGGTGAGTGAAGTCGGGTCCTAGCAAGTGAAGCTAGGTGAAGGAAATCTTGGTGAGTGAAGCCAGGTCCTAGCAAGGGAAGCTAGGTTGAACAAAGTCCCAGTGAGTGAAGCAAGGCACGAAGTCTTGGTTTGAGGGACTGAGCATTGAGTGTATTGGTTGGAGAGGGCTTGTGTGCTCGTTCTCCGGGACCAGAATGAGTCAGAGAAGGCTAGGGAGCATGTTCTCTAGATTTAGGGTTGAAATGGACGGAGCTGGATCGGTCTGAAGTCCGATCAGGGAGTTAGCACGAACTCCCTCGGTTATGGATTAGTCTGGAGTCCGGTCAGGGAGTTGGCACGAACTCCCTTGATAATAGATCGGTCTGGTGACCGATCCAGGGTGTCTGATCGTTCTGGTGAATGATCAGAAAGAGAACAGAAACCTTTTGTGTGGTTTCTGATCGTTCCGGTGAACGATCAGAAAGAGAACAGAAGGGCTTAGGTAGAAGACCTTGATCGGTCTACGGACTGATCAAGGCATGCCTGGACCGATCAGACAGGAGCCTAATCGGTCAGGCTCTAGCTTGATCGGTCAGGCTCTAGCCTAATCGGTCAGCTTGACCGATCAGGCCTCGAGCTTGATTGGTCATGTGACCGATCAAGGTTGGTCTGAAATCCCAAGTCAGGCCTTGGCTGACTTCCAGTAAGGTCTGGTCTTCTTTGTGATCGGTCGGTGGACCGATCCCTGTTCTCTGATTGGTCAAGGTGATCGATCAGAGCTTCACTGGATCGATCAGGCCCTTCACTAATCGGTCAGGTGACCGATCACTTTAATTTGAATCGTTGTCAGACTTCCTGATTACTTTTGATTTCACTCTGATTTCCTTCTGATACCTGCTGATACGCTTTGATTTGCTGTGTTAATCCTTCTTATGAGTGTGCAGGTGATACAGAGATGACACAAACCAAGAAGGAGCATCAATTAGCAACTTTCGCTTTAGGCAGATTTGTCTGTTTTTTATTCGCAGGATTCAACAGCTTCTGGCGCGGGCTGGCAACTGTCTGGCGGGCTACCGACTGATCTAAGGCTCAGCTGAAGAGGTCTTCAGTGGATTGAGCACCCAGTGGAGGTCAGTGGGTCAGTGGTGACGGAGCCATGGCTCAGTGGGTGCAGACGCGCCTGGTGATGAGCAGAGACAAGGCTTAAGAGAAGGCTGGGGAAGAAGAGACAGAGTAACTCTGAGAACTTGGTGAATCGATTCAGACAACGAGAACGAAGAGCTGAGTGAAGGTTCTTGCGTTAGGATTGTGCTTAGTTGCGCTCTGAGTTGTGCCTCATTTTCATGCTTTCTGTGCTTACTCCTAAGTCTGTGAGCTTCTTCTCGTGATCTTCTGTGCTTAACCTGATTCATCATTGAGATCTGTGAAGAGGTTACTCCATCGAGAAGGAGTTCTGATTATCCGGATTTCCGGGACTTGATCTGCCGACAATCAAGGGATCGCCCACCTCACGGGCACGCCAAGGAGTAGGTGCAAGTTATCCCCGAACCTTGTAAATCTCTCTGTTAGCGTTTGTTCTTCTTTCTGTATTTCTGTTGTGTTTCTGTTCTGTGTTTTCTTCCGCTGCTAACCCTAAGTGCAGAAACAAAAAGAAGCAAGTTTTTAAGTGTCTGTCTATTCACACCCCCCCCCCCCTCTCTAGCCATCCATGGTCCAACACTTGAGATGCGACCGCTTCAAGCACGATTGTTGGAGATCCATGACCTCTTGTAAATTGGCCTTTCCAAGCAACTGGACAATTTTTCCATTCTCAATGCATTCAATCAAGGTTGCCTAATATTCCAAGGAAGCCGTGTCTCTCATGATGCAATTGAAGACGATGTTGAACATCATCAACATTTGACTTTCTCAAGTATTGATCACCAAAGAGTTCAACCACATAAACGCAGAACATGAAAAGATATTGGATGACTGTTGATTCACCCATGCGTAGGCATTTGTCAAGATGGTCGGTTGGGACTCCTAATTGGCAAATCACAGCTGTGCATTTTTGTAGTGGTATCAAGCCTTCTCTACTCACAGCATCATCCCTTGTTCATACCTTTATTGAAAAAACGATTGATGACTCTCAAGTGCATTCACTGTGCGACAAAAGAAATCTCTTCGCATGCGAAATCGTCTTTGAAATATTTGATCTGGATACACTGGATTTGTGGAGAAATAATCATTGAAGAGCCTCACATGCCCGACTTCACGATTTCTTTGGATGATCTTTCTTCTTCGCCGTATCTCGTTATTACATTGATATGCTTCAATTATTTGTCAGCTTTCCTGAAGTATCAATGACATTAGGTCATTCCTCGGATCATAACCTTCGTCAATATCTTCAACATAGACTTCATCTTCACTTGTCAAGCCGGATGTTATGCTACTTGAAGATTGAGACATATTTAGAGAAAATGAATTCAGAGGGAGAGAGGTGTTTCAAGATTAAAATGAGAATTATGTCAGGTGATAAGTATTTATTGATGAAAATTTATTTTTTAAATTAAAATAGCCATTGGTGACCATTTAGAGGTGATCGTTAATAAGTTTACTAGCTGTTTAGGTAACCATTATCCATCTAATCGATTGGGGGCTGGTGGGATGTCTCCCAATTAATTAAGACATCTCTAATTGATTGGGGGCTACTTATGCCCCAGGGATATCTCTAATTGATCCTGTCGCGAAGTGAGTCAGACGCCCCTACGGTTCGACGGGTCTCCGAGAAGGACGAGGTCGCTGAAGTGGCGTGACGAGATGGACCGCTCCCAACCTACAAGAAGGAGACCGTTAGAACCCGCCGGGAAAAGTCCCCGACCAGGCACTCCGACGGTCAAATCAGCACACGACGGTGGCGATGGAAAGCAATAGAACAGTAGGGAGATTGTACTATCGCGCGTACCTGGGGAAGTGCGGAGTGAGAGGTATATGTAGCCGGGGAAGCTGACAGGTTCTGCCCCGCCTGCCACTTGCCGTCGCATAGAGAGAGCAGGGCAATGCAGGCCCAGGGGTGGCAGGGTAAAGTGGTCCATGCCGTATTAAGGAAAGGGGCACTATCAACTTAAGGATTGGCGCCGTTGGACGCCGCTCGACCTGTCACCGAAGCATGTGGTCGGGGTACGGGGGACAAGGTGCAATAGGCGGATCAATACCTCGGCGAGATATCCGCCATTGGGGACCAGGATGACCAAGGTCCTGCGCCGACCCCGTACAACCGCCGGCATGACGAGGCCGACTGAGGGCCTATGAGGGTGCCGACTGGGGCACTGAGTATCGTCACCTTCGGCTCGGGCTTATTCTCGGAACGTGGGCCGCCACGCATCGGCGAGAAGCCGAGCCTGGGTGGGTCTTAAATCATTTGACTCAGGAGAAGGCTCCTACCAAACTATGTGGACCTTTACACGGAAGCCCCCCCCCCCCAGGGCCTGAGTCCGCGGGCCTCCTATTTAACGAGATCGTCCTGCCCACCGACCATCTCCCTTCTGACTGAGCGCCAGGCTGCCTGGCCCGGTCACGTAAGCTAACCCGGGATCATAAGCATCTCCCTCAAGTCTAGTCGAAGGAGGCACGCAGTCCGACTGACTGGACCCTAAATCTGGTCCGAGCCTGGCGCACCCCTCGGAGGGACCGGTCGTCATCGATTGCGAACATTCTACCACCCCCGTATTCTGTTGCCTTGAATACTACCCGAGTTTGATTAGACGGCTTTAGCTAGGTCGCACGTTTCTCCCAGTCGTCCATCGGACGATTAGCACTCCTCACCGGCCTCCATATGTGAGACTCCTCGCTTGCTCGTTCTTCTTTCTGCATTCGAAGCCGTCCGCTGTCTTCCGCCGCTTCGCGCGCAGCTAGGGTTGCCACAACTTCCTGGTCCCGGCTTGTAATCGCCGACCCCTTCATACTAGTTAGCTTCTTGCCTCTTTCTCCTTCAATGGCCTCTTCTTCTTCGTCTCCACCCCCGCCTCGACCTTGGTATGCCACCTTGAGAACCACCCTTACCTCCCATGACCTGCTTCAAATAAAATCGGACTTCTTAATTCCGGCCGACCACCGTATACGCCTGCCTAAATCATACGAACAACCAAATTCTGCCCCCTTGGTCTATATTGCCTTATCTCGGGATCATCTTCAAGCCGGCCTACGTTTCTGTTAGTGATATGAGAGAAGTGTCCTAAGGCAATAGCCTTATGATTGTAATCATTTATTTTAATAAATAAATATTCACTATTTGAGTATACATGTTTATATATTTGATTGAGATCTTAAACTCATTTACTGAATGTCCGCAATACAATTCACAGCATGAGAGAATTTGTGATGAATTCACAACTAGTGATTATCTCTACATGTGCAATTGTGAAGTATTGAAATTGTCCCTAGTCGATGAATTGATAAATACGGACACTATCAATTCTGTTGAGACTAGCATGGGTTATTCTCTAATCAGCTGATTCTCACTGGCTGGTGACATTGGGATGTCCGGAGATAAACATGAATGATAGTTAAGGGAACTAGTTCATTGGAGTGACTGACTGTAAAACTTCATATGGTAGTCTACATACACAGACATGTCAGTGAAGTTCTTGCTACCACTTAAGTGCGATGTTCCTTTAACTTGCGGTGTTCAAGTCAACTTGGTCATGGAGACTTATACTTTGACATCTTAAGCAAGCATCTCCAAGGAGGTGTGGACCCAGGATGATTGGGTATAAGCCGAAGTGCCCGAAGATGTTTGAACAGCCTACAAAGGATTCACCACTCCTTGCGAGGAGATGTATACCCAAGGCCTGTCGTCGGATTGTTACTCGAAGCCTCTGCCAGAGCATGACATGTTCAGAGTATGAATCTCTTAGATACATGAGAGTAATTAGAATCCGTAGGACGAGAAAATGTTACTTGGGCTAGGTGTGACGTAGTCAACCTAGTGGGGACTGACACACATAGACCATGTCCTGAACTAAGTGGGTATAAGATGATGAAGGGAATGGGGCATGATTCATTATAGCTGCTGAAGGGTTTCAGAATTGTTTCTGAGGTCAACCGTTGATCTTTCGATTAATTGGGGATCATGATGTACTACTAGGTGCCACTCATGATCGTTCTATAATTGGTTAATTATAGACGGCCAACATAAATTAAAAACCTATTTAGTCACACGCACTACGAGTAATCCGAGGGATTTAAACCGAGTTGAAAATTAGATTTTCCAATCAAGAGAGATTAGGTTTGATCGAGCCAAACGATAAGTCGAATCTGAATTTTTCATAGACGCATCGGAAGCGTAAAATGGCTAAGTCTTTTGAAGACTTAATAGATGAATTAAACGAGTTTAATTCATTGGGGCGTGGCTTGGATAGGCCGGCCAAAGAGGGTCCCCACCCTCTTTGCTTGGTCGGCCACAACAAAGGAGAAAACCAAATTGTTTGGTTCAATTTATAAAATAAACCAAGTGTGGTTTGTTTTATAAAATTATGGATAATATAAATTTTATATAAACCGAGGTTTGGTTTATTTTTCATGGAAATTAAAATGAACCATGGATTGGTTTATTTTAATTTTATAAAATCAATTATGAATTGATTTTCCATGAGAAGAAAAATTTATATAATAAATTTCTTATGAAAATTTATTCCATAAAAAAAATGGAGACTTGGTTGATTTTTATCATGAATTAAAATTATGATAAAACTTGGCATGATGGAATAAATCATAGAAAATTTATATGATAAATTTCTTATGAAAATTTATTCCATAAGAAAAAGGAAACTTGGCGGTTGAGAGGCCACTATATAAAGGAACCAAGGCAAGGCTTGGAAATCAATCCAAGAGAAAAAAGAATAAGCTCTCTCCCTCTCCTTCCCTCCCTCTCCCTTCTCTTGTGCCGCCGGCCAAAAGAAGGGACCCTGCTGCCGTGAGCCGCTGCCACCACCGGCCTCCTTCTCCGGCGTCCAAGCTCCGACGATCAGCCACCTTCGGCCATCAAGCAGCTGCCGCAAGGAGAAGAAGTGGGCGCAACTCCTTCCTTCCTTCCGGAATCTTGATTCCGTTCTTCGCTTGGTGGTTAGTCTTTCGACTTCTCTCTTGGTATTTTTGTCGTGTCTTTGGAGGATCTAGTAGTTCTTGTCGACACGAGACTCGTGGCTTTGCGAAGTCATCCCGAAGAAAACTCGGCGTGGACGCGAATAGAGGCGGAGCTTCCAAGGGACACATACGGTTGGATCTCGTCCCTTTCTTCGAGTTACGCGAGGTAACAAGTAAATTAGTTTACGTTTCTGTAAAATTTTAAATATATGATCATGTCTACACAACATAAGGTTGCATGCTTAGATGTGTGGTTAAATAATTTGAGAAATTATTTATGCTAAACCTTCCGCTGCACGTAATTAATTTTAAAATTATGAACCCGCATCTATGTCAACATGCACCCAGTCCCAACACTGGTATCAGAGCGAGGTTAGTGTTCGACATAATCATATAATTGTTTTGCGAAAAACATTATCATAATCTCAATTTTGGAAAATTTTCCAATTATGGAAACTTTCCAATTATGGTAAATTTTAGATTTAGGAATTTCAAAGTTTGGAAATCCCCATGAAATTTCGCAAACTTTTGAAATATCCCTGTTTCTGAAATTTTATGATAATTGTGAAAACCTTCCATTTTTGGAAACTTTTCAATTTTGGAAATTTCCTATTTTGGAAATTTTCCAATCTTGGAAATACGTAAGTTTTCTTTGTACCAGAAACTTACAATTATCCTGAAAATTTTTTATTTTAGAAACTTTCCATTTATGGAAAGCTCTCAATTTTGGGCACTTTCTTTCAAGAAAATCTAGACAAATTATGGGAATATTAATTGACATTTAAATTCATAATTAGAAATTAAATTATTTACAAAATTCTTTATTTTGGATTGAGCCTCGGGGAGCCGTCCAATTTAAAGTTAGTTGTTATAATTAAATTTCCTAAATTGAATTTAAATTGTCAAATGTTTAATTTGGATTGAGCCTCGAGGAGCCGTCCAAATTATATAATCAATAAATTCTTATTTTGGATTGAGCCTCGGAGAGCCGTCCAAATTAAGTTATTTATTGATATTAATTTTCCATAAATAAAATATATGATCAAATCTTAGAAATTTTGAGATGATTCTCAAACGATAATTTCCTTATTTGATTTATGAGGTGATGCTCTTACATATTATTGTCTCCAAAATTAATTAGGAAAATTGTTTCCTATAGAGTATATTTTCTTAAATAAGATTTTCATGAAAATAATATGTGGTTGAATTAAGAGAATCTGTCTCTTAATTTAATAAGATTTGATTTAGAGAAATCAAAGTCTTAAACATATTAATTCCGAAATTGATTATGATAATTTAGGAAATTGTTTCCCAAAACAATTCCTTGAATAAAATATGAAATTAGAATTAGGAGACCCGGTTCCTAATTCAATTAATGAGACTTGATAAATTAAGTCACATACATACTTTATTAAGGAAATCGTTAGTACATGACATAATTATATGTCATGAATGTGCTTAAAAGAAAAAGATGAGACTCAAAACCCCTTACAAAATATTAAGGCCAACACCTTCAATTAATATGGTTAGAACCAGAGTTTTGTTTCTCGTTTGGGTTGATGGACACATCCATGTCCGGCTTGAACCTCAACATGTTCAAACCATGGAATTAGTTTATGATTAATATAGTTGGAGTCAGAGGTCAATCCTTAGTTTTGGTTGTTGGACACATCCAAGCCTGACTAAACGGTTGAATGAGCTCCAACCATATTAAAACTATTTCTTGATTAATGGGTCAGCCTTAAGCTTGGAGCATCGATTTGTTGTGCCACTGCCAAGGTCGATGTAAAGAGAGTTGCAGTTGGGTGTTATGTATATTGTTGCATACTTGTTAATGAGTTAACAACCCAATGATTTATGCAAACATTCAATTAGTTGATAGCATAATTTGATAGTTACATATGTGTATTATGTAATTGGTATAATTACCTATCTTCATAGCTAAGAATAACTTGATGGACTCCAGCCATGGTTGTTCTTATCTATGGTTGGATATCAACCTATTTGGAGATGTTCCTATGATCTCCCGAATTGATAAAAAGGGTTATTCAATTTGAAAAATAAATAAGATTTAATTAATATATATTGACGCATTCTTCTCATCACATAATCTCAATTTATATTTCGAGGATAATCACCTGATCATGTCTTCTCTAAATTTACGCTCCATTTTGGACACCAATAAGTTAACTAAGGACAAAAGGATTGAAAAGGCACCAAAAGGCACTTGCCATCACTGCGGCAAGGAGGGTCACTGGCGAAAAAACTGCAAGGTTTATCTTGAGTCCTTGAAGAAGAAGGCATCTGATGCCCCATCCTCTTCAGGGGCTACGGAATAGAAGAAGACTCGTCAAGGGAGAAGCGAATTTGCGAGTTGGAAATGGAGCAAAGATTGCTGCTATTGCCATCGGAACATATTTGCTAAAGCTCCCTACTGTGTTGATGCAGTCTGGCCCTGATTGTTGTTTTGGTGTTGACACCGATTTTAGTTTAGGTGGATGATGATTGATTATGATTAAGTCCTGATCGGGGATCAGGCATGGTATGGAAAATCCTAGTCTGGAGGGCTAGGTGTTGGAAAATCCTAACCTGGAGGGTTAGGTGTTGAAAATCCTAGCTTGGAGGGCTAGGTGTATGAAAAGTCCTAATTCGGAAGAGGTGGGTGAAAAGTCCTAGCTTGGAGGGCTAGGTGAAAAGTCCTAACTTGGAGGGTTAGGTGTAAATTCCCATCTTGGAGAATTAGGTGAAAAAGTCCTGGCTTGGAGGGTCAGGTGCCTAGCTTGGAGGGCTAGGTCGGATGAAGTTCTAACTCGGAAGGGTTGGGTGAAAAGTCCTAGCTTAGAGGGCTAGGTGAAAAGTCCTAGCTTGGAGGGCTAAGTGAAAAGTCCTAACTTGGAGGGTTAGGTGCAAATTCCCAATTTGGAGAGTTAGATGGAAAAATCCTTAGCTTGGAGGGCTAAGGTGGATGAATACCTATCTTTGAGGGCTAGGTTTGAGTCCTGGATCGGCCTGGTGACCGATCAGGGATANCCTCCATGCTGTACGGACTGCTGAGGAAGTACCTTAAACTTGTTTGGGCATTCTTTGGATCTGTGTCCCCTCTTGTCCACATGAATAGCATCCAGTTACACCCAAAAGGCATGCTCCTGGATGGTTCCTCCCACACTTAGGGCAAGGTGGATACCTAGCTTGCTTGTTCTCTGAGTTTCCTTTTTGGCTGCCAGGCCACTGCTTCTTTTGTGGTTCTTATTCTTCCAGTTCTGGTTATTTGGCTGAGGCTTCTGTCCTCCTATTGTCTTGTTCTCAGTCAGGACTGGTTTCTGCTGTGCTTGCTGTGCCTTGATGCTATTCAGGTAGTGCTCTGAGATTAGAGCACTACTGACTAACTCCTCGCTGGTCTGGGGTCGGTGCATCCCGCTGTTCACGTTGAGTGCTATCTCCGGGTTCAGCATGCGAAGCATCAGTCTGACTCGCTCCTTCTCTGTGCTGACTAGCTCTGGGCAGAGACGAGCTAGTCTGTTGAACTTTGCAACTGCTTCTCCCACTGGTAGGCTACCCTGTCTGAACTCCATAAAGTCCTCGAAGTGCTTGTTGGTAACCTTCATGTGGAAAAATTCCTCATAGAACTCGTGCTCAAATCTGCCCAGCTCATCTGGTTGACTATCTTCTTACTCTTGACTCGCTCCACCACATACGAGCATCTCCAGTTAGGCAGAAGGAGGCACATTTGACCTTCTCAACCTCTGGCCAGTCAAGAAGCTCCATTGTGCTCTCTAAAGTCTTGAACCAAGCCTGGGCATCCCAGGGCTCAGTCGTGCCTGAGAAGCTTTCGGGTTTCAGCCTCTGCCACTGGACGAGGTATGCTTCTTGTCTTCTGATCACGGCAGGGGTCTCCTGGGTGACTGGGGGAACCTCAGCTACCACTGGAGTTCCCACCCCTGCTGTGGGTGGTGTAGGGGGCACTGGGTGCTGGTTCGCCATCAGTGTGGCGATGGTCTTCTGTTGTTCTGTAATCTGAGCTTGCATTTGAGCAATGACTGCCATCAGGTTTGGCTGTTCTGTGCCAGGCTCACTGTTATCTTGAACTGGAGTTCTGTTATTAGCATTAGGAGCTCGGCCTCTTCTTGCCATCTAATAATGCATAAGGGAACAAGAAATCACTATTACATCTCTAGATATAAACTTATCTTCTTACTTAGAAATCTGATATCCATTCTAGGGATTAAACATGATTCCGTGATACTAAGGGATTAAACATGCTTCCTTGTTCTATGCACATGTGAGTAGTACTTAAGCATTTCACTATACTGCAATTAAATAAAGGAGCAATGAAAAAAAACTGAAACTTAAAGCTTTCTTACTTGAAGACGGCAAGGTTGATGCTGATGTGTGTGTGATGCTGGAGAATAGGAACTGCTCTGATACCAACTGTAGCGACCCGCCTTCTTACTGTCTTTAGACGGATCGTTACTTTCTCTATACTTCTCTACTTTTGATATATGATAAAAATGCGGAAATCTTTTTTTTCTTTTAAATTCTGCTAACAATTATATTCTAACTTAAGCAATCATGTATATTAATACCATGTCATACTCTCTTCTCAATCCCATAGCCAAAACCCATCGAAAAACAGCCTTACCTTATTAAACAGCCTGTATCAGTCGACTGATGACGTCATCAGTCGACTGATACGGCTGAAATCTGTTTTACAGATTTCGGCCCTTGCTTTTTAAGCCCACCATTCCTTCAATTTCGAGCCAAATAAAATCATGACACCATTTCTATACTCTATACCAATTTTCTAAACAGTTTAGCCAATCAAAATGAATCCATAAACTTAAAATTAGGACTTTTACGCAAGAAAACAAACTACAAAAGTTGTTTGAACTTTAACACTAAGGTTTGTGCCAAACTTTACTTCTAACCATTCAAACTCATCATGCAAGGTTCTATAACTTTGCTAAAGCATTATGAAATATGAATGCAACTTTTCTAAACATATTTAAGCAATAAAAACTTAGTTCAAAGAGAATTTGATACTATCTTGGCACATGCGTCTATTTTCTAACAATGTATCAATATCTCCATCTATTCACATTTCTACTTATCCAATGCAAGCATAAGATTATATAAGCTAATTGAAATGACATGGAAACTTTACTCTAAGCAATTGAGCATGTAAAACTATCCAAAACTTAAATGTTTACTAACTCCATAAACAAGAACTTAAAATCTGAATAAACTATAACATTGTAGTTTGAATAGTTAAATTGTCTTGTCTCGAAGATCTCTCCATAATCAGCCACCACACACACTCTACTCAGCACCGCCTCGTCGTCTTCCTTCAGAATTGCTTGCCTTTACCTTTATCTGCAATAAGAGGAAATGCATCTATAAGCAAAAAGCTTAGTAAGTACTATCTAGCTCACAAAAACTCGAAATATGCAAACATGCTTCTAGAACGATATGAAAATCATATGAGATACTGATATGCTTGAAAGAAAACTAAACTAAACATGTATAACTCAAAACATGCATACTCAAGCAATAAATAATCTCAATCTACTTTTCTTGGCTCAACTTGAAACTTTAGCTATTCTTTATCTTTTGAAAAACTTTTTGTATTTTCGAAAACTTTGCTAAAGCATATACTTGAAAATAATAATCACTTGGATCCACTGAAGACGTAAGTACCATCTCATGCGCGTTCCCTAAAAGGTTGGGGTAGCGAGCCACCAATCCTAATAGAGCAGACCTTGGTCTACCAGGGCCAAGACCTTGGAATTGGACACCTGGATTTCTTTAACGACGCCCTTGGACGCCGGGTACTGGCCTTATAAAATAAAATAGCTTTTCTTTCTTTTCTTTCTTATCTTTAAATGCCTTGGCATTTTCTGGAGCACCTTGCGTGCTAAAATCCCTAAGTCTTGACTTTTGGGGATTTCTTAAGGCCTTGGCCTTTTCTTTTCTTATCTTTATCTTCTCTTTTCTTTTCTCATAGCTTTTCTTGGTCCCTAATCTCATATAGGACACTCAATAAAATATATAAGCATATAATGAACTAAGATCACATGCAAAAACTAAAAACTAAAAGAAATATCTCTTTTAAGAACTTTTAAAGGAAATTCTCGCGGAAAAACCGCCTCTTACTGCAGGTGAGCAGTACTTACATTGATATCTTGGACTTACAACCAAGATTGAGGTCTAGAACTCGGGAGAAACTCGAGATCTCGAAGAATTCTTCACGTCTACGCGTTCCTCTCGTCGCGGGGATCCCGAATATAGGATTATTTCTTGGAGAAGGGTCTCGGCCGGCCCTCTTGACCTTGGTTTGCGTGCGCACAAGAGAGGAGAGGGAGAGGGGTCGGCGCAAGGGGTGTTGGCCGAAGGGTTTGAGAGAAATCCCAACTTCTCTCTTTAAGTTTTCAATTTATACACTTGGGATCGGATTTACCTAACCGCAGCTTAATTATAGGTCTTACCATCTTCTATTGTGCTGATACCCCTAGCCCAGCCGGTTGGGCGCTTGTGCTGTTCGGTGGAGGTCGCGGGTTCAATCCACCGGCTGCACTAAATCTGTTTTTCCATTTTTGGCAATTTTTTCCCTTTTTCCTTTTCTTTTTCTTTTTCCAAAAATACCAAACGGACTCGGAAAATTCCATAAAAATACTCTAAAAATTCCTAAAAATATCTAGAATATTTCTAAACCATTTCTAAATAATTCTAAGGACTTTAAGAACTAAAAATGGAAATTTTGGGGCGTTACAGTTACCTGACCCAATCACTTTGAGTGTAGCATTGTTGCCAAATGCTACTGAGCCTAGGTTCTTGAACTTGAGTTTGGTGAATTTCAATTTATCCCCAGTCATGTGTCTGGAGCATCCGCTATCCAACATCCATTGGTCCAAATCTTTATGTTCCTACACATAAAGAGTTTTGTTGATTTGGATCCAATTAGAATTAAGGATAGCTTAAATTGATTTTCGCAACCTAGTTTGTCTCACCTAATCTAGAGTTATCAATCACGTTAGCCTTATGGATTTTTGTGAGACAGGTTTTGAATAGGAGTAAGAATTTATTTTGAAAAATCATGATTAATTTTAAAAAGTTAAATTAATTTTGAAAACAATTAGTTTTGAATTTATTTTGAAAAAGAGTGTTTGAATCTACGATTAACTGAAAATTTGTGTTAGATTCAAATTTGACAAAGAATAAATTGAATTTGAATTTCAAAAATTGGCTTCCAGGTCTTGGCGAGGCACTAGGCCTTCTTTGGCCGTAGCCTTATTGGATCATCAACCCTTTCCTTGACAAAGTTTTTTAGTGAAATTTCATTTTCAAGATTACGTTTTGAGAAATTCTGGTCTAACTAGTTTGGGTCTTGGATCGGTAGCTTCGGCTAGTTTCACCAGTCTAAAGAGACCAAGTAGTGTATACCTGACCTTATTAGAAAAGGCTTCCCTAACGTACTATCATCTCACCGCCACCCAATACTATGTTGTTCAAATTTCAGTTAATTGGTTTAGTCCTTAGTCTAACCAGTCCTAGGTCTAAGCATGGTAAATTGCAGAAAATAAATAGACAATCAATCATGCAATTTTAAAACAAAAAAAGAAATTTATTTATCTATAATGATTATTTTTAAGTTGGCTCCCCCTGGACTAAAGCCACGATAATGGTTCGGCAAGATGTGAATCTTGTCCTTGGAGATCCAATACTGATTTGATCCAGTTTGGTTGTTCAGGTAAAGTTTGGGTACCCATGCCTGAACTTTAGGTCTAGACTGATTTAGTATAGCATAGTATGACCTTTGTCTCGCCTTGGTTCGATAGCCTAACCCGAATCAATTTAGAACCGACTTCTGTTTTCCAAGGATCATATCAAGACCCTTGGAACCAAAAGTGAATCGTTCTAAGGCTGCTCTAAGGTCCTTGACTTGAGTTTTCAAGGAGGAGTTTTCTTTCACAAGTTTTTCAACTTGAGTAGAGGTTCCTTCTTGAACCTTCTCAGTTAAGGATCTAGAGTCAGCTCCCTCATTCAGGAGTTTTACTTCCTGTCAGAGGGACTCGACTCGGATTTTGGCTTTCGCCAAGTCGCGAGATAGATAGACAATTAATTAGGATAATTGAATTCTAGAAAATCCACTTACAGTGATTTTGTCGTCCTTTGAAAATGTGAGCTTTCCGTCGTCCGACTCCGATTCTGATTCGGTCTCGATTTCTTCCGAAGTAGTTAGGGCGAGCAGGTTCGACTGTGGGGCCTCTTCTTCTTCTTCGGAGGAAGATTCGTCCCACGTTGCCTGAAGGGCCATCTTCCTTCTTGTCTTCTTGGCTTCTTTCAGATTAGGACATTCCGATTTGAAATGCCCCTTTTTGTTGCCTTCGAAGCAGACCACACTTGATTTGTTCTTGGATGGTTCAGCCGGATCCTCCTTCTTTCGGCTGACTTTTCTTCTATTGGACTGATTCTTCAATTCCTTGTAGTAGTTTCGGGCAAGCCGGACCAACTTGGGTCGATCTCCTTCGCTGTCTTCTGAGTCTGAGTCTGAGTCAGAGTCAGACTCGGGTGTAGGTTGAGGCTTCTTCTTGACCATTTTTCCTGTCTTTCCTGCAACAAAAGCAATGCCTTTCTCGACCAGGGTGCAGTTAGTCTGCTCATGTAATTCAAGCTCAGAAAATAATTCATCTAATTTTATTTTAGAAAGATCCCTTGAAACTTTGTACGCATCTACCATAGATGCCCACAAAGTATTTCTCGGGAAAGCGTTAAGAGTATACCTGATCAGGTCACGGTTCTCTACCTTGTGACCGATTGTGTGCAGACCGTTCATCAGCTCCTGAATTTTGGCGTGGAGCTGGGCTGCAGATTTGCTGACGTTTATCTTGATTGTGTACAACTTGTTTAGTAGTAAGTCCTTCTTGCTGATTCGGGTGTCGGAGGTTCCTTCGTGTAACTCAATTAACTTACCCCAGAGCTCCATTGCACTGTTGAATGGTCCCACCCGGTTAAGTTCTTCTTTGGTTAGGCCGCATTAGAGTGTTTGAGTCGCTTTAGCATCGGCCTTGATCTTCCTTTTAAGTGAGGCATCCCATTCGGTGTAAGGTTGTGGCACACCTTCAATATTTCTTGGGATTTCCAGACCAGACTGGATTATTATTCACGTGCCCACTTGAGTTTTCAGGTGGACTTCCATCCGACTCTTCCAGTAGGAGAAATCCTCCCCACTGAAAAGTGGTGGCCTGGCTGTACTGAACCCTTCTTGCATGATCATTTAGTAATTCTGAAATAATAGAAAAAGAACTGTCCCAAGACTTGGTCTTGGATTAGTAGTGCGGGAATAAAATATTTAAAAGAATTTATCGGGTGGTGTTGCACCAACATCGATTAACGATAAAAACTTCGAATGAAAAAGAATTAAAAAGATTTTGTAAAAATTTGAAAAATTCTCAAATTGGTGGTTGCACCAAATTTGAGCTTCCCCACTCTGATACCACTTGTTGGATCGAGAAAACACAATAGAGGGTGGGGGTGAATATCGTGAAAACGTTTTCGGATAAAACTAAGAGAATGCGTAGCGGAAATAAAAACAAATACACCAGAAGAACACAAGTACTTTTACTTGGTTCGGAGTCGCGATCGGCTCCTACTCCAAGGCCCACGGTCCTTGACTGTTTACTGCGGGCAATTCTATATTTGCGCAAAAGGTTACAAAGTTTGATACAGAATTATTGCAGAAATTAAACACGTATGCTTTTCGTTACCGACGCCCGGTGTAGATTGTACTTCGGTGCAGAGGGTCGTCGTCGGTGCTAGAATCTCGAGATCAGAGTTTTCCGGAGTAGAGTGCTTGAACGAAGAGCGTAGAGGCGTTGGAAGATTGATGTTTGAAGCCTTAGGGGTCGAACCCCTTTTATAGTGCTCCTGGGGGTGTCCTGGACGTCGAGGGCGCCTGACACGTGCCTTCGGATCCGAGAAATCTCATCCGAAGCTCGGTCAGCGCTTATCCCTCCAGAATCGGCCTCGGAGCTGACGGGGGCACCCGGGACACTAGGGGCGCCCTCCTTGACTTGGTATGCTGGCTTCTGGTTACTTTGCTTTGATTGCTTTGATCTTGGGCGCCCGGGGCCTCCGGGCCGCCCTGCTTACTGCAGTTTCGAAGCAACTCATGCTTCATTATTTTGCCTTGACCTTGGGGGCGCCCAGGACTTCCAGGGCGCCCTGCCTAGCTGTCTACCCCTCTCCTTTGGGGCGTTCTGAGCTGCAGAAACACATTCCTTCGGTCCTGCATTCAAGGTTAGTTCCAAAATAGCAACGCAAGAGTATTAGATAATTTTTTACAGCCGTAGCTGTCTTGATTCTGACTTTGGGTCTCCCAAATGGAACACTAGGTCGAACAGACACCTACTGTTCCCTCGATGGGGAACACGTCCTCACCTACTCCTCTTAGGAGAGTTTACCTTTTGCCAACCGGCTCCTCCGGTTGGACTTTTTCCTGATGCACCTGACCAGGTCTTCGTGCCCACCTTTCGAGCAGGTCTTCGGTGCCCAGCTCCTTGCCAGGGCTTCGTGCCCAGTCCTCGACCAGGACTTCATGCCCACCTTCCGAGTAGGTCTTCGGTGCCCAGCTCCTTGCCAGGGCTTCGTGTCCAGTCCTCGACCAGGACTTCGTGCCTAGTGTACCTAGGGTTTCATTCCTGCACACTTAGTCAACGTATTAGATACAAATAACATCTTAACTTTTGAACTCTTTGCCATTTATCAAAACCCAGGTTTAACTTAGGTACTGCCTGCACCAACACTGCCTTAGATTTACTACATATGGATTTGTTTGATTGTAGTACTATAATCTCTTTAAATGGTAGTAGGTATTGCTTTGTGATCATTGATGACTATACTATATACACTTGGACTTATTTTCTAAAACATAAGGATCAAACTCTAGATATTTTTATTTCTTTTTGTAGAAGAATTGAAAATGAAAAATCTACAACAATTAAAACAATTAGGAGTGATCATGGAGGAGAATTTCAAAATCATAGATTTTTAGAATTTTGTCAAGAGAGAGGATATAGACATGAGTTCTCTACTCCTAGAACACCATAGCAAAATGATGTTGTAGAGAGGAAGAACTGAGTCTTACAAGAGGCTGCACGAAGCATGCTCAATGAGTACTCTTTACCGAGCTACTTATGGGCTGAAGCTGTGAACACAACTTGCTATGTGCAAAACTGAGTCCTCATTCATAGATTTTTAGGGAAGACTCCTCACGAACTTTGGTTTGGAAAACCACCTACAGTTAAACATCTCCGGGTGTTTGGGTGTAAGGTGTTCATTCTAAACACCAAGGACCATCTTGGAAAGTTTACAGCAAAAGCTGATGAAGGGATACTGGTCGGGTATTCCCTTATCAGCAAAGCTTATCGAGTCTATAACAAGAAGTCTAAATTAGTTGAAGAATCTTCTGATGTTGTTTTTGAGGAGATCCTAAAAGCAATTGATCAATCAGAAGATGTATAGGGAGTTTAATTCGAACTTAGGAGACTAGGTTTGGATGAGAGTCCAAGTGTTGGAAATGATGTAGATGAATCTGATGATGGTGAGCCTAGACAACATGTAGCTCAGTCGGACCCTGAGCCTGAGCCTGAGCCTGAGCCTGAGCCTGTGTCTAGTGACACCATCCAAGAAGCACCTCCGACACCAAGGCAAACTAGGTTTGCCTCTAGTCATCCCCAAGACCAAATTGTTGGAGATATCGATCATGGGGTTAGAACTAGATCATTCTTTAGGAATGAGGCTAATGAGGTTGCCTTAATTCAGAAATTGAACCTAGGATAGTTGACGAGGCATTGCATGATCCTGATTGGATTATCGCTATGCAAGATGAGTTAGGTCAATTTGAGAGAAGCCAAGTTTGGGACTTAGTTCCTAGACCTAAGAAGACCACAATTATTGGAACCAAATGACTCTTCAAAAACAAATTGAACCATAAGGGAGAAATCGTAAGAAATAAGGCACGCTTAGTAGCCAAGGGCTATAGTCAAGTTGAAGGCCTTGATTACGATGAGACCTATGCTCCCGTAGCACGATTAGAATCCATTCGGTTGATGCTTGCATTTGCAGCACATAGAGGTTTCAAACTCTATCAAATGGATGTTAAATCGGCCTTGTTAAATGGTTTCATTAGAGAAGAGGTCTATGTTGAACAACCTCCGGGGTTTGAAAATTTTGAATTTCTAAACCACGTGTTCAAGCTCAAGAAGGCTCTTTACGGCCTTAAACAAGCACCTCGTGCTTGGTATGAGTGGTTGTTGACATTTCTTATTGAAAAAGGCTTCGTGCGAGGACAAATAGACCCTACACTATTTCTAAGAAGAGATGGTGATAATATATTTGTAGCCCAAGTATATGTCGATGACATAATTTGTGGCTCCAACAACAAGGGCTATTTGAATGAGTTTATTGGACCCATGGAGAGTGAATTTGAGATGAGTCTAGTGGGAGAATTGACCTTCTTCCTTGAACTTGAGATCAAACAAACTCGAGACGGGATCCATGTGCATCAATCTAAATACACTCAAGAGATGCTCAGAAAATTTAACATGAGTGACTCTAAGGAGGTGACCACTCCCATGGCGACTAACACGAGGTTAGATAATGATGAGAGTGGGAAGCCCGTTGACCTAACACAATATCGAAGTATGATAGGTAGTTTGCTATACCTCACAGCTAGTCGCCCTGATATTCTTTTTGCTGTGGGTTTGTGTGCTAGATATCAAGTTTGTGCCAAGGAATCTCATTTAATCGCTGTAAAATGAATTTTGAGATACCTTAAGGGCACAATTGGAGTCGGTTTTTGGTACCCCCGTACAGAGTCGTTTGACTTAATTTGCTTCACTGATTCCGACTATGCTGGGTTCAAGTTGGATCGGAAGAGCACAAGTGGGGATTGCCAATTTTTAGGATCATCTTTAGTAAGTTGGTCAAGTTGGAAGCAACATTGTATTGCTCTCTCCATGACCGAGGCAGAATATATCGCCATGGGAGAGAGTGTATCACAATTGTTGTGGATGATACACACACTAGAAGACTATGGATTATCCTACAAGGGTGTGCAAGTGTTGTGTGACAACATAAGCACAATAAACCTTATAAAAAAATCCAGTCCATCATTCAAGGACCAAACACATTGAAGGGCGTCACCACTTCATTAGGGATCATGTTGCTAGAGGAGATATTGTACTCTCACATGTAGAGTCAAAATCAAATCTAGCAGACATTTTCACTAAACCACTCCCTAAAAATGAATTTAGTTTCCTAAGGAGGGAGTTGGGAATGTGTCGTGCTCAATAGGATTGAAAAATAAAAAAATCCTTCATGATTATTTCAAAATTTTTGGGCAACAATTGTTGGGCAACTTGGGGACATCTCACACAAACTATAAGAGTTAACAAAATATTTTTGATTGCTAGAAATGGGGTGAGATGTTAGGATCAACCTAATTATTCAAAATGTTCATGCATCCTTTGAGCAATTAGGTTGAAGAGACAAAAATCTTAATTTGACCAAGTATGGGGAAAACCAATGCATAATACATGTGTATTTGGTTCCAAGATCATACTTGGACATTCCAATCAAGGAAACTTGATTGGAGACTTGTTCTTGATACAAAATTGTTTTTAATTGTTTCGAAATGCAAATTTGTTTCGGAAGTTTTTTTAAGGGCACAACCCTATCTTGATTGCAAATATTGAAAAATACCTTATCGGATAAGGGAACCCTGTTAGGGTCAGAGGAATCAATTCAGGTTGCATTAGAGGTTGAGATGGATGTTTGAAACAAGAGGTTCTGAAATTCATCCGAGTTTCAGAAACCCATCTAAAATCTGATCTGTCCACAGACCGATCAGATATCCCCCAGAATACTTCTGTGTCGGTCAATCCTCTTAATAAACCGAACCTGATCGGTCCACCGACCGATCAGGCTGTTCATGATCGGTCAGGCAGGCCGATCCGATCAGGAAATTTCTGTAAGAAATCCACAGAAAGGCTCTGTGTTGGGCTTGATCAGTCCACCGACCGATCAGGCTATTCCTGATCGGTCAGGTCGACCCATCAGGGTTGCTTCTGATCGGTCGGCAGACCGATCAGGGGTATACTTACAGAAAAATGTTCTCCTTCTCCTGATCAGTCCACTGACCGATCAGGCTATTCCTGATCGGTCAAGCGGACCGATCAGGCTATTCCTGATCGGTCAAGCGGACCGATCAGGGCCCCTTCTGATCGGTCTGCCGACCGATCAACGAATATCTGATCGATCAGGGAACACCCTGATTGGTCCAGAACTCCATCAAATCGGACGGTGGATCCGATCAGCAACATTTAATTTGGTTGGTGATCGGTCCACCAACCCATTTAATCACTCTTCTCCTTATATCTCCAACCCAAAGCGCCGAACCCTCTCAACTTCCTCCTCTTCCTGCGATCTGCTTTCCCTGTGAGCTCTCTATGAGTGCACGATTTCTCTCCCTGTGAGCTCTCTGTGATCTGCTTTCCCGACGCAAGCTTTCTCTATGAGCCCGAACTCCTCTGCATCCTCATCTCTTGCGCAAGTTCTTGTGAAGATCTGTGTGTTCTTCTCTTCTTCAAGCTGTCAAGGTCTTCTCTAACCAACTTCATGGCACCTAAGTAAGCCATTCTTGCAGTTTTTCTTTGCTATTTACTCCATAAGTTATGATTTTTGTACTAATCAGTTTGTTTCAACTTGTGCTGTGCCCTTAAACTTACCCATGTTGGTTATGTCGTGTTTGCCATGACCTTGTTTTCACTTGATCAAATTATGTGTGTTCTCTGACCCTCACTGGTCAAACCGACCCTCACTTGATCATTTTTGTTTGTGTTGTTGTGAACTTCATTTGATCAATTCAATGCCGTAACCTATTCCCACCTTTAGAAAATCTGCCAAGGGGAAGGCCCCTGCTGAAGGACCTTCCAAGTCCAAAGCTCCTTCTTCATCATGTAGACCCTCTCAATCCGGTAGACCCCAACCTTCTAACAGTGCTAGATTTATAAGTGCCTTCTTCAAATAAAAGTTTCTCAATACTACCTTTAAACTCCTCCCCTGTCGTACGGTAGATACATCTTTTGTATATGAACATTGTCCCTCGGTAAGACAGGTTATCAAGTATTATAACTTGGAATCATTTCCTTTCCTAGAACGCGATGTCAACGTTGACTTAGTATCAGAATTTTATAATAATCTTTTTACCACTGTTGGCATTCATGCGTATACTACCCGAGTGGCCAAGACAGACTTAGATTTTACTTACTCTAATTTCACAGAGTATCTGGGCTTTCATCGTTCGCCTAATATCTATCCCCTTTTTCCTACCATTCCAGCCCCTTTCCCAGTTCCATTCTTGGGAGTCACCTCTGACTCCATCTACGAGTACTTTTTTGGGCACCCTAGGCCGGATGGCCTTGATGAGCTAGGGCCTGATTTTCCCAACTTTGTTGCCCTATGTCTCTTGCCCTCTAACTATGTTTTATTTAAGATTATCACCAACGGTCTTCTGCCTATTACTTCAAAACCCCTTGCAGAGATCCACCCTTTTCACTGTTTGATGCTCTATAGGACACATCGTCATTTGGATTTTGACATCATGGAGAGTATCTTCCAGTCCGTTCTCTACTATAAGGAGCCCAGCCAGCGTACAATCTACATGCCTTTCGGACACATTATCACTGACTGGCTCCAATCAGTCGGTATTGATGTGTCCAAGGGCAGAACTATGCCGATGGTTCGGCAAGACTGCAGACTTGGTAGACGCGCGTTTGCCAAGTCTGACATTATTGCCGGTCCTTAGGGCCTTAGGTGGAAGGATGGGCTGGTCTTGGGGGAGCTACCATGGGCAGCACACATTCAGGTACCAGCAGCACCATCTGGACATCATGAGGCGCCCACACCAGCAGAGGACGAGTACGAGCCGGACCCAGATCTCTGCTGGCAGATCACGGAGCTCGAGCAGACTATGGACCACAAATTACACTTGATAGAGTCTGAGGTTTCTGGGATCCGTGTCAATCAGCAAGTGATGCTTGCGGAGTGGCGCGCTTGGATGGCGGGGCATCCGCCACAGCCGACATTTCCTAGATTTCTGCCATCTAGCAGCACTGCTCCGGGGAGTTTTCTGCCTCTCGATGATACTGCATTCGACCCGATGCAGTCTGATGATCCCCCTGCTCAGGAGTGATTGTTTTTGCTATACTCTGATTCCATAACTATTTATGTATGTCAATATGCTGGATTCTGTGTATGCCTACTATCCTATGATTTTGCTGTTCACGTTTATTTTCATATGATGAATATGACTATCATATCCTGCTATATTTATTTCATATGCTTATCATATGCTTCTCGATTATTATCTCTTGTTTGTTTTGGGAGAGACCCTCATTTAAGGGGGAGTTGTGTTACACATAATAACCAGTCTATACCCTTTTCGGTGTTTGACAAAGGGGGAGAGTTTGGTTAGTTAAGTTTAAGGTTATCACGAGTATAACTATTGTAGGGGGAGGACTCTAGTTTCCTTGCATTAGTGAAATTTGATGTCAATTGATTTCTAATACCTAAACTTAGAATCGGGTTGTCAAACAACAAAAAGGGGGAGACTGTTGATGCAGTCTCGCCTAATTGTTGTTTTGGTGTTGACACCGATTTAAGTTTAGGTTAATAAGATCAGTTCGGCTTATGCCCTGGTCGGGGACTGGGCACGAATCCTGGTGAGTGAAGCCGGATGACGAAAACCTCGGTGAGTGATGCCGGGTGACGGAAACCCCGGTGAGTGAAGCCAGGTGAAGGATGTCAGTAGGATTCCTAGAGCCAATTATGTGATGATTGACTAGGGACATTTTGTATCATATGTTGGGACCGGGTACATGTTGACATGGATGCGGGTTCGTAATTTTAAAATTAATTACATGCAGCGGAAGGTTTAGCATAAATAATTTCTCAAATTATTTAACCACACATCTAAGCATGTAACCTTATGTTGTGTAGACATGATCATATATTTAAAATTTTGCAGAAACGTAAACTAATTTACTTGTTACCTCGCGTAACTCGAAGAAAGGGACGAGATCCAACCGTAAGCGTCCCTTGGAAGCTCCGCCTCTATTCGCGTCCACGTCGAGTATCTTCGGGATGACTTTGCAAAGCCACGAGTTTCGTGTTCTCGAGAACTACTAGATTCTCCGAGAACGCGACAAGAAAAACCAAGAGAGAAGTAATCACATCGGAAAAACTCACCACCAAGGTTGGCCGGAATCACAATTCCGGCGAGAAGGAGGAAGATGACTTGCGCCCAATCCCAAGGTGATGATGGCCGGAGAGGAAGATCGTCCCAACGGAAGAACTTCGTCGCCTTGGTGCTTCTCCTTGTGCTCACGGCAAGAAGAAGGGAGAAGAGGAGTGGCCGGCCAAGAGGAAGAAGGGAGGAGAGGGAGAGAGCCTAGGCAAGAATACTTGGATTGATTCGAATGAATTCCAAGCCTTGCCTTGGGTCCTTTATATAGTGGTCTCTCAACCGCCAAGTCTCTTTTTTCTTATGGAATAAATTTTCATAAGAAATTTATCATATAAATTTTCTATGACTTATTCCATCATGCCAAGTCTTGATTTTATATCATGGTTAAAATCATATTTTAATTCATGATAAAAATCAACCAAGTCTCCTTTTTTCTTATGGAATAAATTTTTTATAAGAAATTTATCATATAAATTTCTTTATCATGGTAAATCAATCCATGATTGATTTTATAAAATAAACCAATTCATGGTTCATTTTAATTTCCATGAAAAATAAATTTTATATAAATTTCTTTATATATATTTCTTTATTCGAGCTTTTCCTGGGAGTATGGCATGGGTTACTTCCGCGCCGTAGCGCCTCGTACTCGGACATTGGCTCGAGGCATTTCCTCTACCCCTTCTTACCCTGAAAAAGCAAGGTCACCTTGCGTCCTTGAACCGATAACCATCCTTCGGCTAACCTAGCCTCCTCCGTCCCTCGGGACCAACAAGGGGTAGTACAGGAATATTCACCTGTTGTCCATCGACTACGCCTTTCGGCCTGATCTTAGGCCCTGACTCACCCTCCGTGGACGAACAAATTTCTTTATCATGGTAAATCAATCCATGATTGATTTTATAAAATAAAATAAACCAATCCATGGTTCATTTTAATTTCCATGAAAAATAAATTTTATATAAATTTCTTTATCATCCATAATTTTATAAAACAATCCACACTTGATTTATTTTATAAATTGAACCAAACAATTTGGTTCCCTCCCTTTGTTGTGGCCGGCCAAGCAAAGAGGGTGGGGACCCTCTTTGGCCGGCCTATCCAGGCCACACCCCAATGAATTAAACTCATTTAATTCATCTATTAAGTCTTCAAAAGACTTAGCCATTTTACGCTTCCGATGCGTCTCTGAAAAATTCAGATTCGACTTATCGTTTGGCTCAACCAAACCTAATCTCTCTTGATTGGAAAATCCAATTTTCAACTCGTTTTAAATCCCTCAGATTACTCGTAGTGCGTGTGACTAAATAGGCTTTCGATTTATGTTGGCCGTCTATAATTAACCAATTATAGAACGATCATGAGTGGCACCTAGTAGTACATCATGATCCCCAATTAATCGAAAGATCAACGGTTGACCTCAGAAACAATTCTGAAACCTTTCAGCAGCTATAATGAATCGTGCCTCATTCCCTTCACCATCTTATACCCACTTGGTTCAGGACATGGTCTATGTGTGTCAGTCCCCACTAGGCTGAGTACGTCACACCTATCCCAAGTAACATTTTCTCGTCCTACGGATTCTAATTACTCTCATGTATCTAAGAGATCCATACTCTGAACATGTCATGCTCTGGCCAGAGGCTTCGAGTAACAATCTGACGACATGCCTTGGGTATACATCTCCTCGCAAGGAGTGGTGAATCCTTTGTAGGCTGTTCAAACATCTTCGGGCACTTCAGCTTATACCCAATCATCCTGGGTCCACACCTCCTTGGAGATGCTTGCTTAAGATGTCAAAGTATAAGTCTCCATGACCAAGATGACTTGAACACCGCAAGTCAAAGGAGCATCGCACTTAAGCTGCAGTAAGAACTTCACTGACATGTCTATATGTAGACTACCATATGAAGCTTTACAGCCAGTCACTCCAATGAACTAGTTCCCTTAACTAGCATTCATGTTTATCTCCGGACATCCCAATGTCACCAGCCAGTGAGAATCAGCTGATTAGAGAATAACCCATGCTAGTCTCAACAGAATTGACAGTGTCCGTATTTATTAATTCATCGACTAGGGACAATTTCAATACTTCACAATTGCACATGTAGAGATAATCACTAGTTGTGAATTCATCACAAATTCTCTCATGCTGTAAATTATATTGCGGACATTCAGTAAATGAGTTTAAGATCTCAATCAAATACACAGACATATATACTCAAATAGTGAACATTCATTTATTAAGATAAATGATTACAATCATAAGGCGATTGCCTTAGGACACTTCTCTCATATTACTAACGTCATATTCTATAAGTAATGAGGCATGATTGGTTATTATACTTACTATGTATTTGTGCCAAATAACTAAGTATAATAATATTCTTGGGTAGTAGGTTCTTATCTACATCATATCGATTGGTTGAATCGATAGTGGGATGATGTAGAGACACTACTCTAAACCATTCCTAGTCAAGTATTAATATTCAAGGGCAATATTAATGCATGGAGTCTAGCATGTAGGTCAACTGATGACTTGAGCTCACAAGTCATAGATATGTGATATCAAGTTGACACATGGGTATACATTGGAGAATGTGTACTGAATTGACCCACCATGAGAAAGTTTCATAGATTGCCATATGAGTGTCATAAACTTTCTCACGTGACTATTAGTATAAATAGTCCTTAGACCTGAAGTCACTACGGTTCCCTACATAAGGAGTTATGTACTTTGGTATCGTCAAAACTATTGGACCTTGGATGGCTAGAGGGGGGGGGGGGTGAATGTAGCCAGGCACCGAAACTTCACTACTTATCAAATTTCTGCACTTAGACGTTTAGTAGCACAACGGAAGCAAACAAAAATAGAGTATGCAGAATTGAAATCCTAAGCTAAGAACAAACACAAGAACGATAACAAGAGGGTTTACAAGGTTCGGGGATAACTTGCCCCTACTCCTTGGTGTGCCCTTAAGGTGGGCGATCCCTTGATCGTCGGCAGATCAAGCCCCGGAAAATCTGGATAGTAAGCAACCTCCATCTCGGTGGAGTAACCTCTCCACAGCGTTTCAAGATGATGAAGTATAAAGTACAGGAAACACAAGAAGGATCTTACTTAGCACTTAGAACCACAAGAACACAAGCAAACTTCTCCGAGCTCCACCCAGTGCAGATCTCACGCAAGACTCTCCTCTTCGTGTCTTCTCGCTGATGGACTCAAGCTCCTTGTTTCTTCTTCCAAGTGCTCAAGTAACACAAGGTTGCTTTAAAGATCATAGTTGTTTGTTCAAGATGATGGAACAGCAGCTAGCACAAGCACAATGTCGAGAACTTTGTTTGTTGAGACTTGTTTGCCACCTATCACTTAAGTCTTCTCTACTGATCCTAGGTCACAGCCATCTCACTGCAACCTCCAGTTGCTCACCTGCAACATCTAGCCTACCACTGAGCTCTCCCTGGACTCCCTGAGCTTCCCTTAGCCATGCTCCTGTCAGCAGCTCCAGCTGTTGCAACCTGAGATGGCAAATGGACAAACCTGCTCCAAGGAAAGGCTTCCATTGACTCTCCTTGAGTGTTTGAATCCATCCCTATCACCTGCACACTTAATCAAAGCATTAGCACAGTATATCAAGCATAGAATCAAGTATTAGAGATTAAGCGTAGAGAATCAGATGTGTTCAGAGCGCGATCAGAACGCCTGACAGCGCGTTTGAATTAAAGTGATTGGTCATCGGACCGATCAGAGAGCCTCCTGATCGGTCACCAAACCGATCAGGGTGGGTTCAGACCGATCAGGCTCCATCCTGATCGGTCCCCAATGCTTAATCAGAAATTGCGATTTCTCCGGAACCAGTCACCAGACCGATCCACCCCTTTGCAGGGTGATTTCTTAATTTTGCTGTCTAACCCTCCTGATCGGTCACCAGACCGATCAGGGCATGCTCAGACCGATCAGGCTCCGTCCTGATCGATCATAGTGAGGAACTCGCGACACATGATCGTTCACCAGACCAATCTGAACAGTGTCCCTGATCGGTCGCTGGACCGATCAGGAGCCAAGCAGTAAGGTTCCCAAAAACTCACTGGATGCTCCCTGATCGGTCACCAGACCGATCAGGAGCAGAGCAGCAAGGAAACTCAACTCACTGTGTGCTCCCTGATCGGTCACCAGACCGATCAGGAGTCGAGCAGTAAGTTCCAGCCTCACTGTATGCTCCCTGATCGGTCACCAGACCGATCAGTCATCGCTGGATCGATCACCAAACCGATCTATGAAAGAGCACCATGCCAACTTCCCTGATCGGTCACCAGACCGATCCAGGCAAGGTCAAATCTCTTCTAAGTCACGAGAACAAGCCTCTGGCCCATCTCTGACTCGTGTCATGCCCAGCTTCACTCACTGGGACTTCAACCTAGCCCTCCTAGCTAGGACCTGGCTTCACTCACCAGGGTTTCAGTCACCCGGCTTCACTCACCGGGACCCGGCATCACTCATCGGGATTTCATCCAACCTAGCCCTCCAGGCTATGACCTGGCTTCACTCACCAGGGTTTCAGTCACCTGACTTCACTCACCGGGACCCGGCTTCACTCACCGGGATTTCATCCAACCTAGCCCTCCAGGCTAGGACCTGGCTTCACTCACCAGGGTTTCATCAACCTAGCCCTCTAGGCTAGGACCTGACCCTCCTAACTCTCTAGGTTAGGACTTTTCAACACCTATGTTGAGGGAATCTGTGGTCCGGAGTGACCATGTGTTTTGATGTTTGGGCAAAGGGTTTAAGTTAGGTTTACCCTTGTTATCTCATATGTGTATGTTGAGTGTGCAGGTTGTACAGGTTACACATGTGGACTTGACTGGATGGCCTCGGTATGGTGAAGGATGGCATGGAGGCAAGCTGGAGGCTTGCGTGAGCATCCGAGGGACTTTGGACAGTAGGGATGATGAGCTGATGGGCGCGGACTTCGAGGCATGCGTGAAGGATGGCATGGAGGCAAGCTGGAGGTTTGCGTGCATCCGAGGGACGGGAGCCGAAGTTGAAGAGGGCGCGAAGGCAATAGTCGAGGCTGCGGATGAGGAGTCAGTCGAGTCGTGAGGGTACGGGTGCAGTGTGATTGTACTCGGGAAATCCTAGGGTTCGAGTCCGGAGTGGAATGTACTCGGGATGGGAAATCCTAGGTGAGTGAGTAGGGCAGTCGACTGCCCTTGGGGCATTCGAATGATAAAACTCACAGAAGGGTTCTGGCCTGGGGCCAGTCGACTGGTAGGTGGCTGGTGAGCTGGCAAATTCGAACGTTGGGGGTGTCAACGGTCAAATTTGGCTGGCACCAGTCGACTGCCCTGGGGGCAGTCGGCTGGTAGCGAGAAATCGGCCCCGAGTCCTATTTAAAGAGGACTTCGTGGTGGCTGAGTTTCTTGACGAATCAAGCTTGGTTAAGACTTGTTAGTAGTCTTCTTTGTGCCTTGAGTGTGCTTTTGGTTGTGGCGAGGTTTCTCTACCCACAAGGAGCGACGAAGGCTAGCCGGAGGTTATCCGGGGAGTGATCCATCGATGGATTCTTGGATTAGTCACCCTACCGGGGTGGATACTAAGTAAAACCTGGTTTGTTAGCATTTGTTCTTTGTTGTTAGTTTTATTATCTTGTATTTCCGCTGTGCTAACTAACAACGTAGGTTGAAAGAATCAAAGAAACGCTATTCACCCCCTCTAGCGTACGACATCGATCCTTACAACCTAGCCCTCCAAGCTAGGACTTTTCACACCTAACCCTCCTGGTTAGGACTTTTCCACACCTAGCCCTCCAGACTAGGACTTTTCCACACCTAACCCTCCAGGTTAGGATTTTCCCACAAGGTATGCCTAGTCCACGACTAGGACTTAATCCCAATCATCTTATCATCCTAAACTAAAATCGGTGTCAACACCAAAATAACAATCAGGGCCAAACTGCATCAACAATCTCCCCCTTTTTATTGTTTGACAACCCGATTTTAAGTTTAGGGATTTTTGAATCCAATAATCTCAAATCTCAGAATTGTAGGAGAATCAGGATCCTCCCCCTACAACCATTAAACCCATAATCGTCCTAAACTTAACCAACCTCACTCTCCCCCTTTGTCAAACACCGAAAAGGGTGTAGACAGGTTGTTAAGTTTAAACATACTCCCCCTCAACCCTAGGGGTTTCCCAAAACAACATAAGATTTGATTGATTTTGAAAACATTCGAAAACATATGATAAGCATGGCAAGACACTCATATGTATCATATAAACATGGCATCATAAGCATAATCATAACAACGCATAATGAGGCATACAGAACAATCATATAAGCCAATAATAAGCAGATTATAATAAGTCAAAAATGAAAAGCAGGCATAATGTCAGATGCATCATATCGCATCAAAACCATCAAAATCAAGGTAAATACAGCATAGTCAATCATAGCACAAGGCATAACAATCAACTGGGACACAAATCAGAATAGTTAACATCATCAATCCGCCGCAGGGTCATCGTTGGAGGAATCCTCAATATATATGACATCCCCTGGTGGAGTGTTGCTGGAGGTCGCAGCACTAGGAAATGTATGCTGGTACCACTCCTCATACCACGTCTCCTGCAGTGAGCTGATCCCAGAAACATCGGATGCTAGGGCGACTAGTCGGCGATCGAAGGACTGAAACTCTAAGCTGACCTCCTGTTGCCAGAGCTCAGAAATATGTAACTCGCGCTGCATCGTCCGCTCTAGCTCCGCAACCTGCTAGCGAAGGTCAGGATCCCACTCATCGTAATCCTCAGCAATAACGGATGGCTCCTCATCAGGGGCTGCTCTCGGTAACTCCCCCACACGTCGCCGATCCTTCCACCTCTGCCCCTGCAGTCCGACAACAATGCCAGACTGGGCCAACATGCGATGATCAAGTCGATAGTCCTATTGAACCATGGGTACAATGCTGCCCTGTGAAACGTCGATACCAAACGACTACAACCAGGCAGTGATGATATGTCCAAACGGCATGTAAACTGTCTGACCGTACATCTGACTGTAGACGATGATGGAGAAGTAAATGGTCATCACGATATTAAAGTCTAACCATCGATGCATCCCATAGAGCATCAAGCAGTGGAATGGGTGAATTTCATCTAAGTGCTTTGAAGTAGTAGGGATGAGACAGTTAGTGATAATCTTAAACAAGACATAATCTATGGGAGAAAGGCGGAGTGCAGCAAATGTAGGGAAATCATCGGCGGGCTCACCGTGATCCCTTGACCTGGGATGACCAAAGAATTACTCATGAATAGAGTCAGGTGTAACTCCATCGAAAGGAACCGGTAGAGGATTCGATAGATAAGGGTAGACTGAAAAATCATTATCCGATCGTCGACAATCAAGAAATGCAATGAAGTCTGATATGTTGAAATCGAGATCGATACTGGCAACACGTGTCCTCCATCCCGAGCCCTCTCCACTGACAATGTTATTATAGAATTCAGAGACCAAATCAGAGTTGATTGACCTCTCAAGGAAAAGAATGGATTGAAGTTCATAGTGTTCAATGATTTGCCGTATTGTCGAACAATGTTCGTAAATAAAGGTTTGGTCCACAGTTCGACATGACATAAGTTTGAAAGTGTGCCATTGAAAAGCTAACGCATAATGAATATTTTGAAATCTGGTATGTGGAGGTGGTGGAGGTCTTGAAGGAGGTGTAGATGGTGAAGGGCCTTTGCCCTTTGAGCTTCCCTCCAAGGGTTCTTTGCCCTTAGTTGATTTCCTAATGGGTTTGAATAGATCATGCCAACAATTTGAATCAAATCAAGTGGACATAGTCATGACACAAATTATCAATAGAGAATTGGTCACGGTATAGAATAATCAAGTGAACGTCAAGGTAAGGCATTGAGCATAAGATTTATCAGTGCAAGATAAGATGGGAACAATAATCAAATGATAGAATGATTTGATCATATTTAGGTCACGGTACACATGTCACACACCCAAAATAAAACCCAAAAACAAACATCACGGTTAGTTCACCACATATTATGATATTTGAAGTAATCAACAAGATGGAAGAAGGAAACCCTTACTTAGGTGCCATTGTCGAGTTGGTTGATTTGTTGAAAACCTGATCACGAGAGGAAAAACACAGAAACTTGACAGGAACTCTCGCGTAGAAAGAAGAACTCTCGCAGGAGGAGGAAGGAGACGCAGGAAGAGCTCACGCACAGGATGAGGATGCGCAAGAAGTGAGTTTCGGTGCTATGGCTTGGGAGATGAGGGGTTTACACGAAGTTAATCAGTTGGTGGATCGGTCCACCAATCACAATTTAATGCGATTGAACGGATCACCGATTGATCTGGTAGTGCCCAGACCGATCAGGCTCCAGCCTGATCGGACAGGCCTGGTCCTGATCGGTCGGGGTGACCGATCAGGAAAGCCCCTGATCGATCGGCTGATCGATCATGAAGCGACCTGTAGGTTCGGAGATTATTCTGTGAACCCCCTGATCGGTCTGTGGACCGATCACCACAGGGTGTCCGATCGGTCTTTGGACCGATCCAGGCTAACACAGAATGTTTGTCCGATACTTCGCGAAGTTTTTTGTGACCCCTCTGATCGATCGGTGGACCGATCACCACAGGGGGGTCAGATCGGTTCGGGGACCGATCCAGACCAACACAGAGAGATGTCTATGGATAATTGTGACACAACTAGATCGGTCCGGTGGACCGATCAGTCCTACGTCTGATCGGTCTGGTGACCGATCAGGATTCCTGATTTTTCCTGATACGATCTGAAATTTTCAATTTCAGACTTTCAAACAATTTCTGATAAGATCTGATGAAAGATATCGATCTTGGAAGTGATCCCTTGACTATAATTGATCCCTAAACAAGGATCAAAGGTCCTTATGGTTTTGACAAATCACTTTGCTCCACCCAAGTGGAGTCAAACTCAATCAACAAACATTCAAGCAATTTCAAGCAAGTTTGTACCAAATTCAAGTCTCCAATCAAGTTTCCTTGATTGGAATGTCCAAGTATGATCATGGAGCCAAATACACATGTGTTATGCATTGGTTTTTCCCATACTTGGTCACCGAAGTGTTTTTTGTCTCGTCAACCAAATTTCTCAAGGGATGCATTGACATTTTGAGAAATTAAGTTGATCCTAGCATCTCACCCCATATCTAGCAAACAAAAACATTTTGTTGTACCTTATAGTTTGTGTGAGATGTCCCCAAGTTACCCAATTGTTTCCCAACAATTCAAATTGATCACGAAGGGTTTTGAATGCATTTTGATGTTTATGAAGGGCAACACATTCCCAACTCCCTTCTTAAGAAACTAAACTCATTTTCGGGGAGTGGTTTAGTGAAAATGTCCGCTAGATTTGATTTGGACTCTACATATGAGAGTACAACATCTCCTCTAGCAACATGATCTCTAATGAAGTGGTGATGCACTTCAATATGTTTGGTTCTAGACTGATGGACTGGATTCATGGTTAAGTTAATTGTGCTAATGTTGTCACACAACACTTGCACACCCTTGTAGCTTAATCCATAGTCCTCTAGAGTATGAATCATCCACAACAATTGCGATATACTCTCTCCCATGGCGATATATTCTGCCTTGGTCGTGGAGAGAGCAACACAATGTTGCTTCCGACTTGACCAACTAACTACAGATGATCCTAGGAATTGGCAACCCCCACTTGTGCTTTTCCGATCCAACTTGCACCCAGCATAGTCAGAATCGGTATAACCAATTAGGTCAAAAGACTCGGTACGGGGGTACCAAAGACCAACTCCTATTGTGCCCTTAAGGTATTTCAAAATTCTCTTAACAGTAATTAAGTGAGATTCCTTGACACAAACTTGATACCTAGCACATATACCCATAGCAAAAAGTATGTCAGGTCGACTAGCTATGAGGTATAGTAAACTACCTATCATGCTCCGATATTGAGTCAAATCAACAGGTTTACCACTCTCATCATTGTCTAATCTTGTGTTTGTAGCCATGGGAGTGGTTACCTCTTTTGAATCACTCATGTTGAATTTTCGAAGCATCTCTTGAGCATACTTTGATTGGTGCACATGGATCCCATCTCGAGTTTGTTTGATTTCAAGTCCAAGGAAGAAAGTCAACTCTCCCACTAGACTCATTTCAAATTCACTCTCCATGTGCCCAATAAACTCATTTAAATAGCCCTTATTGTTTAAGCCACAAATTATGTCATCGACATACACTTGGGCTACAAATATATTGTCACCATCTCTACGTAGAAACAGTGTAGGGTCTATTTGGCCTCTAACAAAACCATTATCAATTAGGAATGTCGACAATCGCTCATTCCAAGCTCAGGGTGCTTGTTTAAGGACATAAAAAGCCTTTTTGAGTTTGAACACGTGATTTGGGAATTCGGTAGTCTCAAACCCCGGAGGTTGTTCGACATAGACCTCTTTCCTTATTAAACTATTTAGAAAGGCCGATTTGACATCCATTTGATATAGTTTGAAACCACGATGTGATGCAAATGCAAGCATCAATCGGATGGACTCTAATCGTGCCACGGGAGCATAGGTCTCATCATAATCAAGGCCTTCAACTTGACTATAGCCCTTGGCTACTAAGCGTGCCTTGTTTCTTATGATTTCTCCCTTATGGTTTAGTTTATTTTTGAAGACCCATTTGGTTCCAATAATGGTGGTCTTCTTAGGTCTAGGGACTAAGTCCCAAACTTGACTTCTTTCAAATTGACCTAGATCATATTGCATCGCAATGATCCAATCGGGATCATTTAATACCTCGTCAATTTTTCTAGGTTCAATTTCGGAAATTAGGGCAACTTCATTAGCCTCATTCCTAAAGAATGATCTAGTCCTAACCCCATGATGGATGTCTCCAACAATTTGGTCTTGGGGATGACTAGAGGCTAACCTAGTTGTCCTTGGTGTTGGTGGTGTTTCTTGAATGGTTTCACTAGACACTCGCTCAGCCTCCGGATTCGGCTGATCTATGTGTTGTCTAGGCTCACCGTCATCAGACTCATCACCATTAACAACATTCAGAATTTCATTCAAACCTAGTTTCCTAGGTTCGAATTGAGCTTCATCGACATCTTCTGGTTGATCATTTGCTTTAGGAATTTCTTCAAAAACAACATAAGAAGATTCTTCAACTAATCTAGATTTCTTATTGTAGACTCGGTAGGCTTTGCTAACTAGGGAGTACCCGACCAGTATCCCTTCATCAGCCTTTACTGTGAACTTTCCAAGGTGGTCCTTGGTGTTTAGAATAAACACCTTACAGCCAAACACCCTAAGATGTTTAACCGTAGGTGGTTTTCCAAACCAAAGTTCGTGAGGAGTCTTTACTAAGAATCTATGGATGAGGACTCGATTTTGCACATAGCAAGCTGTGTTTACAGCTTCGGCCCATAAGTAACTCGGTAGTGAGTACTCATTGAACATGCTTCGTGCAGCCTCTTGTAAAACACGGTTCTTCTTCTCTATAACACCATTTTATTGTGGTGTTCAAGGAGTGGAGAACTCATGTCTATACCCTCTCTCTTGACAAAATTCTAAAAATCGTTAGTTTTGAAATTCACTCCATGATCACTTCTTATTGTCTTAATAGTTGATGATTTCTCATTTTCAACTCTTCTACAAAAAGAAATGAAAACATCTAAGGTTTGGTCCTTATATTTTAGAAAATAAGTCCATGTATATCTAGTAAAATCTTCAATGATAACAAAACAATATCTATTACCATTCAATGATATAATAGTGCTACAATCAAACAAGTCCATATGAAGTAAATCCAATGCGGTAGAAGTACATACAGTGCTTTTACCTTTATGTGCAGATTTTGTTTGCTTACCCATTTGACACGCATCACAAAGTTTGTCCTTTTCATACTTGATGCTTGGTAAGCCACAAACTAATCCCTAGTTGGCCAACTTCTGGATATTCTTCATGTTCACGTGTGCTAATCTCCGGTTCCAAAGGGTGGACTCCTCTTCTTTTGATATGAAACACTTAGCAAGAGCATTAATAGCACTTTTAAATGAAACTTGGTAAATATTATCTATTCTTGTTCCTACTAGTACCGTGTCCAATGTGTCATGTTGTCTAACTAGACATTGACTTGATTGAAAATCAATTGTGTAACCCGCATCACACAATTGACTGACACTTAGGAGATTAAATGTCATCCCCTTAACTAGAAGGACATTCTTAATCCTAAGACATTCGGATATTTGAATGTCTCCTATTCCTATGACCTTAAGACTACCATTATTACCAAAGGAAACATTACCTCTACTTTTTCTTTGAAGTGTGGTAAACAATTATCTATCCCCGGTCATGTGTTTGGAGCATCCACTATCAATGAACTAAGTTGATAGATGCTCCCCCTCAATCACAACCTACACAATTCGAAAAACAGAAGTTTTAGGTACCCAAACCTTGGGACCTAAAGCACCTACTAAGCAAGACTTAGGAACCCATGCCTTGACTACTTTCCTTTGAGCCCTAGGTGTCTTAGATTGTCTAACATCAGTCCTAGATATTAAGGACACAAATGATGGTTCTTTGGGTCGGTAACCAATACCGACCCTATTGTAGACCGCCCTTTGGGCATTCAAGATCATGTCTAAGGTCTTTGAGTTTGTTGTGAACTTCTCAAGAACACTCTTGAGTCTCTCAACTTCACTCTTCAATGATTTGTTTTCATCCTCTAACAATTCAACATGCAAATCATCAACATTCTCATCCCTAGAGGACTTCAATTGTTCAAGTTCAATTTTCAATGATTTAATCTCATCCTCTAACATTTCTACATGTAAATCATCTACGTCCTCATCCCTAGAGGATTTCAATTGTTCAACTTCTATTTTCAAAGACTTAATTTTTTGTTTTGACTTTTTCAAAAAATCAGTTAAAGATGTAATTGTTCTATAGCATTTCTCAAGTTCGGGAGTGATTACCTCTTCATCATCCGAAGATGATGAAGCCACGTTTGAGGAGTCAGAGGATTCATCACTGCTTTCTTCTCCTTCCAAGGCCATGAGTGCTACATGACATGTACTCTTCTCCTCCTTCTCCTCATCGGACGAACTTGAGGAGGATTCATCCCAAGTGGCCTTCAAGGCCTTCTTCTTCTTCTTGGATTTATCCTCCTTCTTCTTGAGCTTTGGGTAGTCCTTCTTGAAGTGCCCTTTCTTGCTACACTCATAGCAAGTAATGTTAGATTTATCAAGCTTAACTTCACTAGGGTTACTTTTACCCTTGAAGCGTCGACCCTTCCTCATCATCCTTCTAACGAAATTGGCCATCTCGGAGGAAGAAGAGCCGCTGCCATCCTCCTCGGATTCAGAATCAGATTCGGATGAAGATGAGGATGAAGAGACTTCCTTCTCCTTCTCCTTCTTCTCCTTCTTCTTCTTGTTCTTTTCTCTTGCAACTAAGGCAATCCCCTTCTCCTTGGGGCCTTTGTTAGCCATTTCATGAAGTTCCATCTCATAAAATAAATCATCTAACTTCACAATTGATAAGTCCATGGAAACTTTGTAGGCATCCACCATGGATGACCACAAGGCATTCCTTGGAAATGCTTTTAACACATACTTCACAAGGTCGCGGTTCTCGACCTTTTCATCAATAGAATGGTGACCATTTAGGACTTCCTTGAACTTACCATGTAGCTCACTTACGGTTTCATTCTCCTTCATGGAGAGATTTTGAAGTTGGTTGAGGAACAAGTCTCTCTTGGCAATTCTTGAGTCTCGGGTACCCTCGTGGAGTTCGATGAGCTTGTTTCACAAATCTTTTGTACTTGTAAAAGGACCAACCTTGATTAGTTGGTCTTTGTTCATGCCGCATTGTAGGGTCACCACAGCCTTCGCGTCGACTTCACTCTTTCGGGTTTGTTTAGCCGTCCAACGCCATGATTCCAACTCTTTTCCTTCATCATCCTTTGGAGGGATAAAACCCTCCTTCACAGCGAACCAAGTGTTGATATTCATCTTTAGATAGTACTCCATCTTCGATCTCCAATATTGAAAATCTGCTCCATCGAAGAAGGGAGGTCGGGTGGTGGAAAAACCTTCTCTCAAAGCCATTATTGATAGCTCTCGGTTGTTAATCCGCTTGTACATAGCCTCCAGCTCTGATACCACTTGTTGGACCTTGGATGGCTAGAGAGGGGGGGGGGGGGGTGAATGTAGCCAGACACCGAAACTTCACCACTTATCAAATTTCTGCACTTAGACGTTTAGTAGCACATCGGAAGCAAAAAAAAAAAAAATAGAGTATGCAGAATTGAAATCCTAAGCTAAGAGCAAACACAAGAACGCTAACAAGAGGGTTTACAAGGTTTGGGGATAACTTGCCCCTACTCCTTGGCGTGCCCTTAAGGTGGGCGATCCCTTGATCGTCGGCAGATCAAGTCCCGGAAAATCTGGATAGTAAGCAACCTCCTTCTCGGTGGAGTAACCTCTCCACAGCGTTTCAAGATGATGAAGTATAAAGTACAGGAAACACAAGAAAGATCTTACTTAGCACTTAGAATCACAAGAACACAAGCAAACTTTTCCGAGCTCCACCCAGCGCATATCTCACGCAAGACTCTCCTCTTCGTGTCTTCTCGCTGATGGAATCAAGCTCCTTGTTTCTTCTTCCAAGTGCTCAAGTAACACAAGGTTGCTTCAAAGATCACAGTTGTTTGCTCAAGATGATGGAACATCAGCTAGCACAAGCACAATGTCGAGAACTTTGTTTGTTGAGACTTGTTTGCCACCCATCACTTAAGTCTCCTCTGCTGATCCTAGGTCATAGCCATCTCACTGCAGCCTCCAGCTGCTCACCTACAAGATCTAGCCTACCACTGAGCTCTCTCTTAACTCCATGAGCTTCCCTCAGCCAAACTCCAGTCAGCAGCTCCAGCCGTTGCAACCTGAGATGGCAAATGGACAAACCTCCTCCAAGGAAAGGCTTCCATTGACTCTCCTTGAGTGTTTGAATCCATCCCTGTCACCTGCACACTTAATCAGAGCATTAGCACAACATATCAAGCATAGAATCAAGTATCATAGATTAAGCGTAGAGAATCAGATGTGTTCAGAGCGTGATCAGAACGCCTGACAGCGCGTTTGAATTAAAGTGATCGGTCATCGGACCGATCAGAGAGCCTCCTGATCGGTCACCAAACTGATCATGGTGGGTTCAGACCAATCAGGCTCCATCCTGATCAGTCCCCAACGCTCAATCAGAAATCGCGATTTCTCCGGAACCGATCACCAGACCGATCCCAGGTTGTGGATCGGTCACCAGACCGATCCACTCCTTTGCAGGGTGATTTCTTAATTTCGCTGCCCAACCCTCCTGATCGGTCACCAGACCGATCAGGGCATGCTCAGACCGATCAGGGCATGCTCAGACCAATCAGGCTCCGTCCTGATCGATTATCGTGAGGAAATCGCGACACTTGATCGTTCACTAGACCGATCTAAATAGTGTCCCTGATCGGTCACTAGACCGATCAGGAGCCAAGCAGTAAGGTCCCCAAAAACCCACTGGATGCTCCCTGACCGGTCACTGGACCGATCAGGAGTAGAGCAGCAGGGGAACTCAACTCACTGTGTGCTCCCTGATCGGTCATCAGACCGATCAAGAGCCGAGCAGTGAGTGAACTGCACACTCCCCGATCGGTCACCAGACCGATCAGGAGCCGAGCAGTAAGTTCCAGCCTCACTGTATGCTCCCTGATCAGTCACCAGACCGATCAGTCATCATTGGATCGGTCACCAGACCAATCCACGAAGGAGCACCGTGCCAACTTCCCTGATCGGTCACCAGGCCGATCCAGGCAAGGTCAAATCTCCTCTATGTCACGAGAATAAGCCTCCGGCCCATCTCTGACTCATGCCATGCCCTGCTTCACTCACTGGGACTTCAACCTAGCCCTCCAAGCTAGGACCTGGCTTCACTCACCAGGGTTTCAGTCACCCGGCTTCACTCACTGGGACCCGGCTTCACTCACCGGGATTTCATCCAACTTAGCCCTCTAGGCTAGGACCTGGCTTCACTCACCAGGGTTTCAGTCATCCGGCTTCACTCACCGGGACCCGACTTCACTCACCTGGATTTCATCCAAGCTAGCCCTCCAGGCTAGGACCTGGCTTCACTCACCAGGGTTTCATCAACCTAGCCCTCCAGGCTAGGACCTGACCCTCCTAACCCTCCAGGTTAGGACATTTCAACACCTAGCCCTCCAAGCTAGGACTTTTCACACCTAACCCTCTAGGTTAGGACTTTTCCACACCTAGCCCTCTAGACTAGGACTTTTCCACACCTAACCCTCCAGGTTAGGATTTTCCCACAAGGTATGCCTAGTCCACGACTAGGACTTAATCCCAATCATCTTATCATCCTAAACTAAAATCGGTGTCAATACCAAAACAACAATCAGGGCTAGACTGCATCAACAAAAATATCACCCGTAACATGGTGGACTATAAAGGCGATCACTGGGTATGTAATGAATTATGTGGAGGGATGTGAGTGATGTAGATAGGATCTATCCCTCCCATATGACGGGAGTGATATTTGTGGGCCCCTTGATCGAGTAGGACTACTAAAACGCATGACCATGCTCAAATGAGTCAATATGAGATATTGAGCTCATTTGCTTGAGTGAGTCTACTCGGGGATCAAGAAACACAAGATTGACTGAGGATGACACGGTCTATGCCTCATTGGTCAATCTAGATATCAAGGATAGAAGGGCAAGGTTATACATTATCATAGTCACAGAGGTTTAGTCGGATCTCGACTTTTCTTGTTACTTGGGTAGCAATGATGCATTGCTAGATGCCTCTCATTGCTTATGTGTCTAAAGTGGTTTAGACACATTGCCAACATTACGAGAACCTATTGGGTCACACACTAAGGACACGATGCTTCGGAGATTAATTGATCTTGGTTTGACTATGATTTGATTCGAATTGGATTAATTGAGTTAGACTCAAGTGAATCCAATTAGATTATGGGATTGAGTCTAATTTGAGTTAGACTCATCTAGATTTGACTCAACCACTTAATTATGGATAATATTCATTAAAGGGTTTAATAAATATTATTTAAGAGGAAGGCTAATAGACATTCTATTCATTAGATGAATAGAATATTAAGAGTCTCAAGGAATACCAAGAGGCTTGGTATTCATTGGGTTTTATTAGCATTAAGATGAGAGGAGCTCAAGGGACATAGACCCTTGGTATTCATTAGATGAGTATAAATACCCCCCCCCCCTGTCAAAGGCTAGGGTGTGTATCTCTCTTCCTCTTCTTTCTTCCTCCTTGTCCATAACTCCCTAGTGAAGGTTCTTGTGCTTTGTGAATCATCCCAAGTTGCTAGCACAACTAAGGTGGTTCTTCTCCGAGGTGTAGATCGTGTTCGTGTGGATACGCATAGAGGCACAGACACTTGGACATGCAAGAGATCTGGCGAACCAAAGGACTAGCGGGATAAGCGAAGGGCACACGACAAAGGTATTCCTATAAGATAGGAATTGTAGATCACTTTGTATGAGTTTTTCTTTCGCATGGATCGCTCGAGGGATCTTATTTTCGCTGTGATTTTAAATGTTTTTACCTATAGATCCCTACAGTGGTATCAGAGCCACTTGCGAAAGATCATACAAAATTTAGAAAACTTTTATATGTGATATAAAAGTAGGATATAATTTTATTATAGATTGTATAATGTATGAGCATTTGTCGAGATACAAAAGTTTGTGTTGATCAAACTAAAAGTCTATAGCATCATCATATGAAATATGAAAGTGTGCTATGATGCGAATGCACTCGACAAATTTTATAACCTATGGTTTCAGTTCATGAGCATTTTTACAATCATAATAAAAATTGATGTCCTAAATCTATTCTATTTGATTGATGACATGGTGCCTGGTTATGGCCTTAACCCCAATGTGATTGGATGTATGTGTGTGTGTGTGCATGTTGTAATTCATAATACGGCCTGCGTGTCGTGCCTTATCTCTATTTTTCCTAGTTGTAAAAATAGATTTAGACTCGAATGCAACTCGAGTTTTCCTTCATAATACGGCTAGTTTGTTGCTTGCGAGGCATTTAACTCGTCCTGATATGGCAAATGCTTTTAATAGGTTCGTATAATTGGTGCAAGATCCTGATATGTTCATGTTTATTGGCAAAGAGTTTTACATTAAGCTGTTTTCAAATTATATTTCATTGTTTTTGTGCTCATGATTATGCTCTTTTTAGTGACAAACACATTTAAGTTCATATGGATGGTGCAAAATCGTGATATGTTCATGTTTATTAGCAAAGAGTTTTACATTAAACCATTTTCAAAATATATTTTTGGATCCCTTGTTTTCATTAGCTTCAAAATGTCAATAGGAATCCCTTAGTGCCTATGGTTGTTGGACTTGCTTATTTAATCTATCATGTCTATATGCTTACCAGCATTTTCTTTAGCATCCTGATCATAATATCGTCATGGGAGACCCAGCTATTTGTGATTAGCTACCTCTATTCTTCACACTTAAATGAATTCAACTATAGAATCTACTATTCCTCACACTTATTTAATCTATCATGTCTGTAAGCCAACCTCTTCTTTCTTGTGTTGTCATGATGCTATTGAGTTAAAACCCGTGGTTCCTCCTTTATCCTTCTTTTGCTTTGATCAGGGAAATGTATACCATTCTGTGATGGGTTCGGATGTTTGTTTCTGCTAGATTGGAGCAGAGACTTGGGTTTCGGCAATAACAAGCCAGGAGTGATTGCAGGTAAAAAACATTTCAAGTATTAGTTACTATGTAATTGTTAAGGATGTAAAATACATTAATTGATCTCTTTTCTACTGATTCAAAGTTTTAAAACAAGTGGTTAATCAATCATCTTTTAGAGGATATTGTGTTGGATCAAGAAACACGATAGAGGGGGGGGGGTGAATATCGTGAAAAACTTTCGGATTAATAAAAGAGAATACGCAGCGGAAATTTAACTCAAACCACACGGAACACAAGTATTTTTTACTTGGTTCGGAGTCGCGGTAGGCTCCTACTCCATGGCTCACGGTCCTTGACCGTTTACTGCGGGCAATTCTATATTCACGCAAAAGGTTTTACAAATATTTGTTACAGTAGTAGTGCAATAAAGAAAATTATACACTTCGTTACCGACGCCCGGTGTGGATCGTACTTCGGAGCAGAGGGTCGTTGTCGGCGCTAGGATCTCGAGATCGGAGGTTTCCGGAGTGGAGCGCTTGAGCAAAGAGCGTAGATGCGTTGGAGAATTGATGTTTTGAAGTCTTGGGGTCGAGCCCCTTTTATAGCACTCCTGGGGGCGCCCTGGACGCTGGGGGCGCCTGACACGTGCCTTCGGATCCGAGAAAGCTCATCCGACGCTCGGTCAGCGCTTATCCCTCCAGAATCAGCCTCGGAGCTGACGGGGGTGCTCAGGACACAGGGGGCGCCCTCAGTTGACATGGTCTGCTTGGCTTCGTGGCTGAGTTTGCTTCGATCAAAACTTGGCTTGGAACCAGGGCGCCCGGGATATACAGGGCGCCCGGGTCCTTCAGGGCGCCTGGCCCAGTATGCTTTCGAAGCGAATCTTGCTCAACTGCTCGTTTGGCCAGCCCTTCGCCAGGTGCCTAGCAGTCCTTCGCCAGGTCTTCGGTACCAAGCAGTCCTTCGCCAAGTGCCTAGCAGCCCTTTGCCAGGTCTTTAATTCTTGGCAGTTCTTCGCCAGGTGTTAGTAATATGAGAGAAGTGTCCTAAGGGAATCGCCTTATGATTGTAAACATTTATTTTAATAAATGAATATTCACAATTTGAGTATACATGTCTGTGTATTTGATTGGAATCATAAACTCATTTACTGAATGTCCACAATACAATTCACAGCATGAGAGAATTTGTGATGAATTCACAACTAGTGATTATCTCTACATGTGCAATTGTGAAGTATTGAAATTATCCCTAGTCGATAAATTGATAAATAAGGACACTATCAATTCTGTTGAGACTAGCATGGGTTATTCTCTAATCTGCTGATTCTCACTGGCTGGTGACATTGGGATGTCCGGAGATAAACATGAATGCTAGTTAAGGGAACTAGTTCATTGGAGTGACTGGCTGTAAAACTTCACATGGTAGTCTACATATAGACATGCCAGTGAAGTTCTTACTGCAGCTTAAGTGCGATGTTCCTTTGACTTGCGGTGTTCAAGTCATCTTGGTCATGGAGACTTATACTTTAACATGTTAAGCAAGCATCTCCAAGGAGGTGTGGACCCAGGATGGTTGGGTATAAGCCGAAGTGCCCGAAGATGTTTGAACAACCTACAAAGGATTCACCACTCCTTGCGAGGGGATGTATACCCAAGGCCTATCGTCGGATTGTTACTCAAAGCCTCTGGCCAGAGCATGACATGTTCAGAGTATGAGTCTCTAAAATACATGAGAGTAATTAGAATCCGTTGGACGAGAAAGACATTACTTGGGCTAGGTGTGACATAGTCAACCTAGTGGGGACTGACACATATAGACCATGTCCTGAACCAAGTGGGTATAAGATGGTGAAGGGAATGAGGCACGAATCATTAGAGCTGCCGAAGGGTTTCAGAATAATTTCTGAGGTCAACCGTTGATCTTTCGATTAATTAGGGATCACGATGTACTACTAGGTGCCACTCATAATCGTTCTATAATTGATGAATTATAGACGGCCAACATAAATCGAAAGCCTATTTAGTCACACGCACTACGAGTAATCCGAGGGATTTAAAATGAGTTGAAAATTGGATTTTCCAATCATGAGAAATAAGTCGAATCTGAATTTGTCAGAGGCGCATCGGAAGCTTAAAATGGCTAAGTCTTTTGAAGGCTTATTGGACGAATTAAATGAGTTTAATTCGCAAGGGTTTGGCTTGGTGTGGCCGGCCAAAGAGGGTGCCCACCCTCCTTGGTTTGGCCGGCCACAATAAAGGAGGGAAACCAATTTATTTGGTTTAAATTATAAAATAAATCAAGCGCGATTTATTTTATAAAATTATGGATAAATAAATTTATATAAAGAAATTTATATAAAGAGATTTATTTTCATGGAATTTAAAATGAACCATGGATTGGTTTATTTTATTTTATAAAATCAATTATGAATTGATTTTTTCATGATGAGAAAAATTTATTTAATAAATTTATTCTTTTTTTAGAAATTAAAATGAACCATGGATTGATTTATTTTATTTTATAAAATCAATTATGAATTGATTTTTCCATGATAAGAAAAATTTATATAATAAATTTTTTATGAAAATTTATTCCATAATAAAAGGAGAGATGTGTTTGTTTTATTATAAAGTTAGTTATAATAAAACTTGGCATAACGAAATAATTCATAAGAAAAATTTATAGGATAAATTTCTTATGAAAATTTATTCCGTTAAAGGGGAGACTTGGCGATGGACTATATAAAGGAACCAAGGCAAGGCTTGAATTCCAATTAAGAGATTAAGTAGCAAGCCCACTGTAACGCCCGCTTTCTTTTTTTTTTCTTTTCATAAGCGGCGTTACGTTAACATGCTTAGGGCATGTAGACATCATAAGGCAGCGGAATAACTTTAACTTATACATGCCCTGTTACCATTCTTAACTTAATGACATAGGAACCTTAGCATATTAACTTTGAACTTAAGCATCATATCATATCATGTCATACGTAACGTCATATCATAAGGTTCCATAGGTCATTATTCAGACATTTAAGTAACCAAGGTGCAGTCCTAGCATAAACAGTAAACATAGAGTTTCCTGGGCCAAGTCACTACTACACACATGCGTTCTTGCCCTCCTGCTGCTTCCTTCATTGTCCCCTTGAATGATCTGCGGTATAAGAAAATAAGACTATAAGCACACAGGCTTAGTAAGACTCTTTCCTACTCACAAAACTATTCATCATCCATCATCTCATAATGAGCACATAAAACATTAACATACTTGGTGCTCTACTTAGAACATAACATCTTACATCACGTATCGTATACATAGCATGGCATGAACATAAACATAGTAAACATTCTAAGCATGGCATGGTATATGGCATAAACATAAACATAGTAGACATTCTAAACATGACATAATTCATGGCATAAGTCATAAACATAGTGAACATTCTAAGCATGACATAATTCATGGCATAATTCATAAACATAGTGAACATTCTAAACATGACATAATTCATGGCATAATTCATAAACATAGTGAACATTCTAAGCATGACATAATTCATGGCATAATTCATAAACATAGTGAACATTCTAAGCATGACATAATTCTTGTCATAGCATAAACATGAACATAGCGAACATTCTTCCTATCATAACATATGAACATCTTCATAACATTATCATGACATAGATCATTTATTCTCATGCATATTTCTTAACATGAAGCGTAAGCATAAAATCGTATCATCATAGCATAATGCATAACATGAATGGATGCATGAGTGGAAATGCATATACATAAGGATGCTTAACTTTTAAAACATACTTTTAATTGCTTAAACATAATCATCATACATCATTTGGGGTCCCCGGCTTGTACCACATACATACATCATAGCGCGCATCCCTAGCAAGTCCGAGGTCGCGAGCCCCAACCTACTAGGGTAAGGACAGCATAGTCGGTAGTCCCCGAACCGAGGCGTTCTTAAGGTGCCCATCCCTGTTGCCCAGCTCCGGTAGGGCCAGAACCGTGGACAGCTACGGTAGTCCAAAACTGGGACGTTCTTATGGTGCCCATCCCTTGGACCCATACTTCGGTCCGGTACAAGCCCATACATAAAGTAAAATACTTTTCATGTGTCATCATTCATCATTCATTCATAGCATACTTAACATAGCATATTTATAGCGTCTACCGGCCCATTTACCGATCCTCTCGACCATCGTACCGTCAACCATCGACCGTGCCGTTTAGCATATTTATGCCTTAAAGACATAAGCATCATCTTTCATTCATCATACTTGTCGTTAATCATCATTCATTCATCATACTTGTCATTCATCATACTTAACATCATAGCTGTGCCTTAAAGGCATGTACTTAACTTCATTCATAAGACATGGCATACATACATCTTATTCATAAATCATGGCATACATATGTATCATTCATAAGACATGACATGTATCATTCTTATCATGAACATAAACATAACATACTTAACATGGCATCATTTTCATTCTTAAACATGACATCATTTTCATTCTTAAACATGGCATCATCCTCATTCTTAAACATAAACATAACATACTTAACATGGCATCATTCATATCATGAACCTAACATATCATAGCATCATTTTTATCGTGATCATAATCCTATCATTCTTATCATGGCATCATTCATATCCTGAACATAAACTTATCATACTTATCATGGCAACACATAAACATATACTTGAAGTTAAAGGCTCAACCCTAACCCTTGGGTCCTTAAGGTTGGCCGAAACATATAGGGTCTCTAGGGTACCGCAAAAATTCCCAAAAATTGTATTAAACCTCTAGACATCATGAGAGTACATTAAACATCATGATTGGGATTTTTATCATCATTTTAGACCCTTAAACATGGCGGCTGAAACCCTAGGGTGTCCTAGGGTGCTTGCTTAGGTTCCTTCATGTTGGCCGAAACCCTAGGGTATCCTACATTAGTCCAAAAATTCCCAAAAATTATACTTAACCTCTAAAAATAATAAGGGAACATTAAATAACATTATCAAGATTTTTGGCATAATTATAGACCTGTAAATCATGGTGGCCGAAAACCTTAAACTTAGGGTTCTTAGTTTTGTTTCTTTCATGTTGGCCGAAACCCTAGGGTGTCCTAGGGTACTCCAAAAATTCCCAAAAATTATACTTAACCTCTACACATCATAAGGGAATATTAAATAACATTATAATGATTTTTAGCATAATTATAGACCTGTAAAACATGGTGGCCGAAACCCATAAACTTAAGGTTCTTAGTTTTGTTTCTTTCATGTTGGCCGAAACCCTAGGGTGTCCTAGGGTACTCCAAAAATTCCAAGAAATTATACTTAACCTCTACACATCATAAGGGAACATTAAATAACATTATCATGATTTTTAGCATAATTATAGACCTGTAAAACATGGTGGCCGAAACCCTTAAACTTAAGGTTCTTAGTTTTTTCTTCCTTTCAACATCAAATTCGAAAACTAACCAATATATCATGCTAAAAATCATGGAAATCATAGGGATCTATTATACCACAGGTGAGGTAGTCTTACCTTGGGTTTCTTGATTTTTTTTTTGAACCTTGGAAGAGAAGAAAATGGTAAGATCTTTGGACCCTTGAACACCCTTGTCCTTGTATCCTTGGAAGAGACTTTAGATCTAGGAGATGGGACCTTGGTGGAAGCTTTTCCAAGGGGAAAACCCTCTTCTTGGTGCTCGGCAAGAATGAGGGGAGGAAGAGTTTTCGAAATGCAAGTAATGGGAAGAAGAGGTAACTCCCAAAATCCCCCTTTAATAGCCCATTAAGGAGGTAAATGAAGAGTCTCTCCATGACTCTTCATCTTCTTCTTAATGTTAACTTATATCCACTTCATTTCCTCATAGAAATCCCTTGCTAGGTGAGTTGGTTAAGGCTTACATGGTTGTACAAGAGGTCCAAGGTTCAATCCTTGGCTCATGCACCTTTATTTTTATTTTATTTTTATTTCATTTATTTTATTATTTTTATTTCCTAAATTCCGAAAATCCCCCTAAAATCACCCATAATTATGCCAATATTCCTAAATAAAATTCTTCTATATTTATATTAATTTTACCTAATTTATATTAATTTTACCTAATTAATACCTATTTTTGGATCCCATTTAAAGCTCATTGGTACTTAGTTTTCTCAATTTAAATGAGAAAACATGGATTTTCTAGGCCAAAGTTCTCCTTAATATTTCTAGGTCCCTTGAAAAATTATTTAAACATGCTTAATATTTTAAGAAAATATTAAGAGAATTTTTCGGGTCGTTACACCCTCTCTCTCTCTAGGGCCGGCGCCCCCTCTCTCTATAGGGCCGGCGCCCTCTCTCCTCCCCTAGGGCCGACGCCACCTTCCCTTGCCGTGAGCCACCACCAAGACGAAGCGGGTCGCGACTCCTTCCTTCCTTCACAGAATCTTGATTCCGTTACTTGGTGGTTAGTTTACATCTCTCTCTCTTGATATTCTAGTTGTGCCTTTGGAGAATCTAGTAGTTCTCGTCAGCACAAAACTCGTGGCTTTGCGAAGTCATCCCGAAGAGAACTCGGCATGGACGCGAATAGAGGCGGAGCTTCCAAGGGACGATACGGTTGGATCTCGTCCCTTACTTCGAGTTACGGAAGGTATTGAGTAAATTAGTTTACTTTCTGCAAAATTTTAATTTATGATCATGTCCACACATCATAAGGTTACATGCTAGATACGTGGTTAAAATAATTTGAGAAATTATTTATGCTAATTCTTCCGCTGCACGTAATTATTTTTTTTAAATTACGAACCCGTATCCATGTCAACATGCACCCGGTCCCAACAGTGGTATCAGAGCCGGTTAGTGTTCGACATAATCATATAATTATTTTGCGAAAAACTTTGTCATGATCTCAATTTTGGAAAATTTTCCAATTATGGAAACTTTCCAATTATGATAAATTTTAGATTTAGGAATTTCGAAGTTTGGAAATCCTCATGAAATTTCGTAAACTTTTGAAATATCCTAGTTTCTAAAATTTTATGATAATAGTGAAAACTTCCCATTTTAAGAAACTTTCTAATTTTGGAAATATCCTATTTTGGAAATTTTCCAATTTTAGAAATATGTAAGTTTTCTTTGTACCAGAAACTTACAATTATTCTGAAAACCTATTATAAAATATCGCAATTTTGGGCACTTTCTTTCAAGAAAATCTAGACAAATTTATGGATTATTAAATGACAATTAAATTCGAATTGGTTTTAAATTATTAACAAATCTTTATTTTGGATTGAGCCTCGGGGAGTCGTTCAATTTAAAGTTAGTTATTGTAATTTAATTTCCCATTTTGAATAAAATTGTCATGTTTAATTTGGTTACGCCTCGGGGAGCGGACCAAATTGGATTTACGATAAATTTCTTTTTTTGGGTATCTGAGCCTCGGGGAGCCACCCTTAGAAAACAATTTGTTCTAATTAATTAATCCATGAATAAAATATGTGATCAAATCTTGGAAATTTGATTTAAGAGGTGATGCTCTTACATATTGTTGTCTCCAAAATTAATTAGAAAAATGGTTTCCTATAGAGTTTTCTTAAAAGAGATTTTCATGAAAATAATATGTGGTTGAATTAAGGGAATCTGTCTCTTAATTTAATAAGATTTGATTTAGAGAAATCAAATGTCTTAAACATATTATTTCCGAAATTGATTATGACAATTTAGGAAATTGTTTCCCAAAACAATTCCTTGAATAAAGTATGAAATTAGAATTAGAAAATCCGGTTCCTAATTCAATTAATGAGACTTGATAAATTAAGTCACATACATACTTTATTAAGGAAATCGTTAGTCATGACATAATTATATGTCATGAATGTGCTTAGAAAAGAAAGAATGAGACCAAAAACCCCTTACAAAATGTAACGCCCCAAAATTCCCATTTTTAGTTCTTAAAGTCCTTAGAATTATTTAAAAATGGTTTAGAAATATTCTAGATATTTTTAGAAATTTTTAGAATATTTTTATGGAATTTTCCGAGTCCGTTTAGTATTTTTAAAAAAGGAAAAACGTTTAAGGGCAGCAGGGGGTTCGAACCCGGGACAAGAAGGAGAACAGGCGCGCGCGTGACCAGCAGGGCTGGTTGGTTTTGTTGAAATAAACTGGGCGAAACAATAGATAAGGTATAGTTAGGTAAATTCGCCCCATAAGTATAAATAGATAATTAAAGAGAGAAATTTTATTTTCTCTCAACCTAAACCCTTTCTCTCCCTCGCCCAACACCTTGCGCCGACTCCTTTCCCCTCTCCTCCCTTGGGCGACACCACACCAAGGCCTAGAGGGCCGGCCAAGGCTCTCCTCCGAGAGATATTCCTATATTCGGGATCCCCGCGACGAGAGGAACGCGTAGGCGCGAAGAATTCTCCGAGATCTCAATTTTCTTCCGAGCCCTAGACGTCAATCTTGGTTGTAAGTCCAAGATATCAATGTAAGTACTGCTCACCTGCAGTAAGAGGCGGTTTTTTCGCAAGAATTTCCCTTAAAAGTTTTTAAAAGAGATATTTCCTTTTTGTTTAAGTTTTTGCATGTGATCTTAGTTCATTATATGCTTGTATAAGTTGATAAAGCACCCTATGTGAGATTAGGGGCTAAGAAAGTTATGAGAAAAGAAAAGAGAAGATAAAGATAAGAAAAGAAAAGGCCAAGGCCTTAAGAAATCCCCAAAAGTCAAGACTTAGGGATTTTAGCACGCAAGGTGCTCGAGAAAATGCCAAGGCATTTACAGATAAGAAAGAAAAGAAAGAAAAGCTATTTTATTTTCTAAGGCCAGTACCCGGCGTCCAAGGGCGTCGTTAAAGAAATCCAGGTGTCCAATTCCAAGGTCTTGGCCCTGGTAGACCAAGGTCTGCTCTATTAGGATTGGTGGCTCGCTACCCCAACCTTTTAGGGAACGCGCATGAGATGGTACTTACGTCTTCAGTGGATCCAAGTGATTATTATTTTCAAGTATATGCTTTAGCAAAGTTTCTAAAGTTTAAAGAGTTTTCAAAAAGTTAAAGAATAGCTAAAGTTTCAAGTTGAGCCAAGAAAAGTAAATCGAGATTTATTAATGCTTGAGTATGTATGTTTTTGAGTTATACATGTTCTTAGTTTTCTTTCAAGCATATAAGTATCTCATATGATTTTCATATTGTTCAAGAAGCATGTTTGCACATTTCGAGATTTTGTGAGCTAGATAGTACTTACTAAGCTTTTTGCTTACTAGTTGCATTTCCTCTTACTGTAGATAAAGGTAAAGGCAAGCAATTCTGAAGAAGGCGACGAGGCGGTGCTGAGTAAAGTGTGTGGTGGCTGAGCTTGGAGAGACCCTTGGGACAAGATGAATAAATTCTTAGTTTAAGTTAGACCCTATAGAATTTATTCGAGTAATTGTGTTTGAGATATTTTGCATGTCTTAAAACCACGAGTATAGATTCCATGTCATTTCGTTTAGCATATATATCCTTATGATTGCATTGAATGAGTAGAAGTGTGAGTAGTTTTGAATATTGATACTTTGTTGGAGCTATTGATGCATGTGCCAAAATAGAGCTAGTTTCCCTTTGAATCAAGTTTTATTGCTCAATTATGCTTAGAAAAGTTGCATTAATATTCCATAATGCTTTAGTGATGTTTTAGAACCTTGTGTGATGAGTTTCAATGGTTAGAAGTTAAGTTTGGTACAAACTCTAGCCTAAGGTTTATATAGCTTTTCATAACTTGCTAAATCTCGGAAAAGTCCTAATTTCAAGTTTATGGATTCGTTTTGATTGGCTAAAACGTTTAGAAAACTAGTATGGAGTATAGAAATGGTGTCATGATTTTGTATGGCTCGAAAGTATATATTTGGTGGATGTTTGGAGATGAATTTCAGATTCTGAATTTCAGATTTCAGGCGTGCCAGTCGACTGGTTCAGTATCAGTCGACTGATACCCGTAAGCTGAGTTGGGCGAGGCAAGTTTCAATAAGTAATTTCTTATGGGTTTTTGAGAAAGAAAGTGTGATATGGTATCATGCATGACTAATTAAGTTAGAATATCATTCTTAGATAGATTAAAAAGAAAAAAAAAATTTCGCTTTTTTAGTCGTGCATTAGAGTCGAGAAGTAGAGACAGGTAACGATCCGTCTAAGGCAGAGAAGGCGGGTCGCTACAGGTGGTATCAGAGCAGTTCTCATTCTCCAGCATCACACACACATCAGCATCAACCTTGCCGTCTTCAAGTAAGAAAGCTTTAAGTTTCAGTTTTTCTATTGCTCCTTTACTTAATTACATATAGAGAAATGCTTAAGTACTTACTCATATGTGCATAGAACAAGCAAGCATGTTTAATACCTTAGTACCACGGAATCATGTTTAATCCCTAGAATGGATATTAGAGAAATGCTTAAGTACTTACTTGATTTGCCCAAAAGTAAGTTGGGATTATGGCACGCATGGTGCTTGATAAAAGTTTTGAGTAAGACCAAGGTCTTACTAAGCCCTAGAACGAGTTCTAGGACTAAGAAATGAGATAAGAATCAAGACCAAGGTCTTGTTGTATCCTAAAGCAAGTTTGGGAACATTACCATTAAGTGTTAAGTTATACATTTGAGGACGTCCTAGAAAGGCCCAAAACGAGGAGCAAGCTCCTAGAAGGCAAGAAGCGTACCTCATTCAGTAGGAGAAACTGAAGCCAGGGAACTTCCCAGGCACAAGCAAACCATGGGATGCTTAAGCATGGTTCAAAACGTTGGAAAGAATAGTAGGGCTACTGGACTGGCATGAGGTAGAGAAGATAAAGTGTGCATCTTTCTGCCTTACGGGAGATGCTAGAATATAGTGGAAGAGAGTCAAGGCCAAGAGAAATGTCAGCCAGATGACATGGGCCGACTTCGAGACTGAGTTCTTCGAAGAATACTCTCACATGCAAGTAACCAACAAGCATTATGATGAATTCACGGAGTTCAGACAAGGAGAACTATCCGTGGATGAAGCAGTGAAGATGTTTAAGCGGTTAGCTCATCTGTGCCCAGAGCTAGTTAGCACAGAAAAAGAGATAGTTAGGCTAATGCTCAAGATGTTAAGGCCTGAGATAGCGTTGAAGGGGGGCTAGCGGTGTTAAGAGGCTGCAAACCTCCGAGGAACTAATAAGTAGTGCTTTGATCACTGAGCACTACTTAAACAGTATAAAGGCCACCAGAAAGGTTGAACGATGAAGTTCTTAACAACCTTACCGTCAGGGGAAGTAATGACCTCTACTGAGAGGCTAAGGGCAGTATCAATCTTGATTTCCAACCGAGAGCTCTACAGTGACTCGTTAGTCCTTGAGATGAAGGATTACGATGTCATTTTAGGAATGGACTTCTTGAGCAAGTATAATGCTTCTATAGACTGCCGCAAGAAAAAGTCAAGTTCACACCAGAAGCAGAACCTTCGGTTGAGTTTATTGGAGACCCAAGGAGAAAGATAAATAGGTTCCTACCTACCTTACAAGCTCAGAGAATGTCAGAGAAGGGGTGCTCTGGTTTCTAGCTCATATAGTGGATGCGAGTCAAGGAGAAGGATTGAAGAGAGAAGAAGTGAGGGTAGTCTGTGACTATCCTGAGGTGTTTCCTGAAGAGTTACCAGGACTCCCTCCTAATCGGGAAATTGAGTTTGAAATTGAGTTGGCCCCAGGAACCAACCCAATTTCGAAGGCGCCTTATCGCATGGCACCAGCAGAACTGAAAGAATTACAAGAACAATTGCAAGAGCTGCTTGACAAGGGTTTCATCCGCCCTAGTCATTCACCTTGGGGAGCTCCTGTACTTTTCGTCAAGAAGAAGGATGGGTCTATGCGTCTGTGCATAGACTACAGAGCTCTGAACAAGGTAACCATCAAGAACAAGTACCCCCTTCCTAGAATAGATGATTTATTTGATCAACTCAAAGGGGCTACAGTGTTCTCAAAGATAGACCTGCGTTCTGGGTATCATCAACTAAAGGTTAAAGAATATGACATCCCCAGGACGGCCTTCAGGACAAGATACGGCCACTACGAATTTGTAGTAATGCCTTTTGGAGTAACCAATGCTCCAGCAGTCTTCATGGAGCTGATGAACCACATCTTCAGGGAGTATCTCGATAAATTCGTCATTGTATTTATTGATGATATTCTCATATACTCACAGACTCCAGAGGACCATGCTACACACTTGAGGATAGTGCTGCAGATCCTTCAGCAGGAGAAGCTCTATGCAAAATTCTCAAAGTGTGAGTTTTGGCTAGATCAGGTGACCTTCCTAGGTCACATTGTATCCAAAGAAGGCATTCAAGTTGATCCAGCCAAGATAGAAGCAGTCAGCAACTGGTGTAGACCCAAGAATGCCAGTGAAATCAGAAGCTTCTTAGGCCTGGCAGGATATTATAGAAAATTTGTGGAGGACTTTTCCAGAATAGCCTCTCCACTCACAGCCCTGACCAGAAAGAACCAGAAGTTTGCGTGGTCAGATAAATGCGAGCACAGTTTCCTAGAACTGAAGAAAACTCTCACATGCAAGTAACCAACAAGCATTATGATGAATTCACGGAGTTCAGACAAGGAGAACTATCCGTGGATGAAGCAGTGAAGATGTTTAAGCGGTTAGCTCATCTGTGCCCAGAGCTAGTTAGCACAGAAAAAGAGATAGTTAGGCTAATGCTCAAGATGTTAAGGCCTGAGATAGCGTTGAAGGGGGGCTAGCGGTGTTAAGAGGCTGCAAACCTCCGAGGAACTAATAAGTAGTGCTTTGATCACTGAGCACTACTTAAACAGTATAAAGGCCACCAGAAAGGTTGAACGATGAAGTTCTTAACAACCTTACCGTCAGGGGAAGTAATGGCCTCTACTGAGAGGCTAAGGGCAGTATCAATCTTGATTTCCAACCGAGAGCTCTACAGTGACTCGTTAGTCCTTGAGATGAAGGATTACGATGTCATTTTAGGAATGGACTTCTTGAGCAAGTATAATGCTTCTATAGACTGCCGCAAGAAAAAGTCAAGTTCACACCAGAAGCAGAACCTTCGGTTGAGTTTATTGGAGACCCAAGGAGAAAGATAAATAGGTTCCTACCTACCTTACAAGCTCAGAGAATGTCAGAGAAGGGGTGCTCTGGTTTCTAGCTCATATAGTGGATGCGAGTCAAGGAGAAGGATTGAAGAGAGAAGAAGTGAGGGTAGTCTGTGACTATCCTGAGGTGTTTCCTGAAGAGTTACCAGGACTCCCTCCCAATCGGGAAATTGAGTTTGAAATTGAGTTGGCCCCAGGAACCAACCCAATTTCGAAGGCGCCTTATCGCATGGCACCAGCAGAACTGAAAGAAGTACAAGAACAATTGCAAGAGCTGCTTGACAAGGGTTTCATCCGCCCTAGTCATTCACCTTGGGGAGCTCCTGTACTTTTCGTCAAGAAGAAGGATGGGTCTATGCGTCTGTGCATAGACTACAGAGCTCTGAACAAGGTAACCATCAAGAACAAGTACCCCCTTCCTAGAATAGATGATTTATTTGATCAACTCAAAGGGGCTACAGTGTTCTCAAAGATAGACCTGCGTTCTGGGTATCATCAACTAAAGGTTAAAGAATATGACATCCCCAGGACGGCCTTCAGGACAAGATACGGCCACTACGAATTTGTAGTAATGCCTTTTGGAGTAACCAATGCTCCAGCAGTCTTCATGGAGCTGATGAACCACATCTTCAGGGAGTATCTCGATAAATTCGTCATTGTATTTATTGATGATATTCTCATATACTCACAGACTCCAGAGGACCATGCTACACACTTGAGGATAGTGCTGCAGATCCTTCAGCAGGAGAAGCTCTATGCAAAATTCTCAAAGTGTGAGTTTTGGCTAGATCAGGTGACCTTCCTAGGTCACATTGTATCCAAAGAAGGCATTCAAGTTGATCCAGCCAAGATAGAAGCAGTCAGCAACTGGTGTAGACCCAAGAATGCCAGTGAAATCAGAAGCTTCTTAGGCCTGGCAGGATATTATAGAAAATTTATGGAGGACTTTTCCAGAATAGCCTCTCCACTCACAGCCCTGACCAGAAAGAACCAGAAGTTTGCGTGGTCAGATAAATGCGAGCACAGTTTCCTAGAACTGAAGAAAAGATTGACTAGTGCTCCCATCCTGACTGTTCCAGAAAGTGACAAGGCCTTTGACATCTACAGTGATGCATCCAAGATGGGCCTTGGAGCTATCCTCATGCAAGACGGTAAAGTAATAGCATATGCCTCCAGACAGCTCAAGGACTACGAGAAGAATTATCCTACGCATGACCTTGAGCTAGCAGCTGTGGTTTTCACACTGAAGCTCTGGAGACACTACCTGTATGGAGTGCAGTGCAGAATCTTCACAGACCATCAAAGTTTGAAGTACTTCTTCACTCAGAAGGACCTGAATATGAGGCAGCGCAGGTGGCTAGAGTTGGTCAAAGATTATGACTGTGAAATCCTCTACCACCCAGGTAAAGCTAATAAAGTGGCAGATGCACTGAGCAGAAAATCCTGTGCAGCACTGATGTCCTTATCATCACTGTCTCCACCACTTCAGAAAGAAATAAAGGATTTTGGAGTCGAGGTAATAATTGGGCAACTTTCTGCATTGACTCTAGAGTCAACCCTGCTTGTGGATATACAAAGAAAGCAAAGTCAAGACCCAGAGATCCAGAAGATCAAGCAGGAGATCCAAGAGGCAGAAAATTCAGAGTTTCGAGTATCAGATAGTGGCATCCTCTATCTTGGAGACCGCCTTTACGTCCCCAATGATGAGGAACTAAGAAAGAATATTTTGGAAGAAGCCCACAGTACCCCGTACTCTATGCATCCTGGTTCTACCAAGATGTACCAAGATTTAAAGAAAAGGTTCTAGTGGTCTGGACTCAAGCGAGACGTGGCCAGATATATTAGTACCTGCTTGACCTGCCAGAGAGTCAAGGCGGAACACCAGAGACCAGGAGGAGTTCTACAACCACTTCCTATTCCAGAGTGGAAGTGGGAAGAGATATCCATGGACTTTATCACAGGTCTCCCAAGGACCACCCATGGACACGATGCAATATGGGTGATAGTGGATAGATTGACCAAGTCTGCCCACTTCCTAGCCATCAAGTTATCGCATTCAGTAGAGCGGTTAGCACAGCTGTACGTGAAAGAAGTGATCAGGCTTCACGGAGTTCCGAAGTCGATCGTTTCTGACAGAGATGGGCGGTTCATCTCCCATTTTTGGAGGTGTGTTCAAGACGCCCTAGGCACCAGACTTTAGTTCAGCACAGCTTTCCATCCCCAGACAGATGGACAAACAGAGAGAGTAAATCAGATTTTAGAAGACATGCTCAGGGCTTGTGCGTTGGACTTTAAAGGTAGTTGGTGCAAATTTCTGTGCTTAGCCGAGTTTGCCTACAACAATAGCTATCAGGCCACCATCAAGATGGCGCCTTATGAGGCATTGTATGGTAGGAAGTGCAGATCACCCATATGTTGGCAAGAAGCTGGTGAGAAGAAAGAGATGGAGTCAGGACTAGACAGCCAGACTGAGCTTATAGATGAGACCACTCAGGCTATCCAGACGATCCGCCAGAGGATTGAGACTGCCCAGAGTAGACAGAAAAGTTATGCTGACACACGCCGTAGGCCACTTGAATTCCAAGTTTGAGATTCAGTATTTCTCAAGGTCGCTCCTATGAAGGGAGTGATGAGATTTGGTAAAAAGGGTAAGCTAAGTCCTCGCTACATAGGACCCTACAAGATCATAAGGAGGGTTGGTAAGGTAGCATATGAGTTGGACTTACCAGAGGATATGTCAGCTATCCACAGTACATTCCATGTCTCCATGCTAAAGAAGTGTATTCACGACCCTAGCCAAGTGATTCAGCCTCAGTCAGTACAGATCCAAGAAGATCTTAGCTATGAGAGCAGGCCGACACAGATAGTGGACAAAGCAGTTAAAAGATTAAGAAACAAAGAAGTGCCACTAGTGAAGGTCATCTGGCAGAATCAAAAGCATGAGGAGGCTACTTGGGAACGTGAGGACAGCATGAGAGAAAGATATCCAGAATTATTCTAAGTTCGAGGACGAACTTTTTATAAGGTATGGGGGATTGTAACGCCCCAAAATTCCCATTTTTAGTTCTTAAAGTCCTTAGAATTATTTAAAAATGGTTTAGAAATATTCTAGATATTTTTAGAAATTTTTAGAATATTTTTATGGAATTTTCCGAGTCCGTTTAGTATTTTTAAAAAAGGAAAAACGTTTAAGGGCAGCAGGGGGTTCGAACCCGCGACCAGCAAGAGACCAGGCGCGCGTGTGACCAGCTAGGCTGGTTGGTTTTGTTGAAATAAACTGGGCGAAACAATAGATAAGGTATAGTTAGGTAAATTCGCCCCATAAGTATAAATAGATAATTAAAGAGAGAAATTTTATTTTCTCTCAACCTAAACCCTTTCTCTCCCTCGCCCAACACCTTGCGCCGACTCCTTTCCCCTCTCCTCTCTTGGGCGACACCACACCAAGGCCTAGAGGGCCGGCCAAGGCTCTCCTCCGAGAGATATTCCTATATTCGGGATCCCCGCGACGAGAGGAACGCGTAGGCGCGAAGAATTCTCCGAGATCTCAATTTTCTTCCGAGCCCTAGACGTCAATCTTGGTTGTAAGTCCAAGATATCAATGTAAGTACTGCTCACCTGCAGTAAGAGGCGGTTTTTCCGCAAGAATTTCCCTTAAAAGTTTTTAAAAGAGATATTTCCTTTTTGTTTAAGTTTTTGCATGTGATTTTAGTTCATTATATGCTTGTATAAGTTGATAAAGCACCCTATGTGAGATTAGGGGCTAAGAAAGTTATGAGAAAAGAAAAGAGAAGATAAAGATAAGAAAAGAAAAGGCCAAGGCCTTAAGAAATCCCCAAAAGTCAAGACTTAGGGATTTTAGCACGCAAGATGCTCGAGAAAATGCCAAGGCATTTACAGATAAGAAAGAAAAGAAAGAAAAGCTATTTTATTTTCTAAGGCCAGTACCCGGCGTCCAAGGGCGTCGTTAAAGAAATCCAGGTGTCCAATTCCAAGGTCTTGGCCCTGGTAGACCAAGGTCTGCTCTATTAGGATTGGTGGCTCGCTACCCCAACCTTTTAGGGAACGCGCATGAGATGGTACTTACGTCTTCAGTGGGTCCAAGTGATTATTATTTTCAAGTATATGCTTTAGCAAAGTTTCTAAAGTTTAAAGAGTTTTCAAAAAGTTAAAGAATAGCTAAAGTTTCAAGTTGAGCCAAGAAAAGTAAATCGAGATTTATTAATGCTTGAGTATGCATGTTTTTGAGTTATACATGTTCTTAGTTTTCTTTCAAGCATATAAGTATCTCATATGATTTTCATATTGTTCAAGAAGCATGTTTGCACATTTCGAGATTTTGTGAGCTAGATAGTACTTACTAAGCTTTTTGCTTACTAGTTGCATTTCCTCTTACTGCAGATAAAGGTAAAGGCAAGCAATTCTGAAGGAAGGCGACGAGGCGGTGCTGAGTAAAGTGTGTGTGGTGGCTGAGCTTGGAGAGACCCTTGGGACAAGATGAATAAATTCTTAGTTTAAGTTAGACCCTATAGAATTTATTCGAGTAATTGTGTTTGAGATATTTTGCATGTCTTAAAACCACGAGTATAGATTCCATGTCATTTCATTTAGCATATATATCCTTATGATTGCATTGAATGAGTAGAAGTGTGAGTAGTTTTGAATATTGATACTTTGTTGGAGCTATTGATGCATGTGCCAAAATAGAGCTAGTTTCCCTTTGAATCAAGTTTTATTGCTCAATTATGCTTAGAAAAGTTGCATTAATATTCCATAATGCTTTAGTGATGTTTTAGAACCTTGTGTGATGAGTTTCAATGGTTAGAAGTTAAGTTTGGTACAAACTCTAGCCTAAGGTTTATATAGCTTTTCATAACTTGCTAAATCTCGCAAAAGTCCTAATTTCAAGTTTATGGATTCGTTTTGATTGGCTAAAACGTTTAGAAAACTAGTATGGAGTATAGAAATGGTGTCATGATTTTGTATGGCTCGAAAGTATATATTTGGTGGATGTTTGGAGATGAATTTCAAATTCTGAATTGCAGATTTCAGGCGTGCCAGTCGACTGGTTCAGTATCAGTCGACTGGCCTATCGAACAGTAGCTTCTGTTCGATGCATCAGTCGACTGCCAAGAGGCCAGTCGACTGGTGCCGCGCCCAGAAACTTTCTGTGGCCGATACCAGTCGACTGGTTAGATGGCAGTCGACTGATACCATTGCAGTGAAGTTCTAGAGAAAGGAAGTATGCCATTGTATCATGCATGACTATTAGAGTTAGAATATCATCCCTAGATGAATTTAAAAGAAAAAAAATGTTCCGCATTCTTAGTCGTGCATTAGAGTCAAGAAGTAGAAGAAGTAACGATTCCGTCTAAGGTAGAGAAGGCGGGTCGCTACACAAAATATTAAGACCAACACCTTCCATTAATATGGTTAGAACCGGAGTTTTGTTTCTCGTTTGGGTTGATGGACACATCCATGCCCGGCTTGAACCACAACATGTTCAAACCATGGAATTAGTTTATGATTAATATAGTTGGAGTCAGAGGTCAATCCTTAGTTTTGGTTGTTGGACACATCCAAGCCTGACTAAACAGTTGAATGAGCTCCAACCATATTAAAACTATTTCTTGATTAATGGGTCGGCCTTAAGCTTGGAGCATCGATTTGTTGTGCCACAGCCAAGGTCGATGTAAAGAGAGGTGCAGTTGGGTGCAATGTATAATGTTACATACTTGTTAATGAGTTAACAACCCAATGATTTATGCAAACATTCAATTAGTTGATAGCATAATGTGATAGTTACATATGTGTGATATGTAATCGGTATAATTACCTACCTTCATAGCTAAGAATAACTTGATGGCCCCAGCCATGGTTGTTCTTATCTATGGTTGGATATCAACCTATTTGGAGATGTTCCTACGATCTCCCGAATTGAAAAAAAAGGGTTATTCGATTCGAAAAATAAATAGGATTTAATTAATGTATGTTGATGCATTCTTTATCATTCTTCTCACATAAGCTCAATTTATATTTCTAGGATAATCACTTGATCATGTCTTCTCTGAATTTGCGTTTCATTTTGGACACCAATAAGATAACTAAGGACAAAAGGATTGAAAAGGCACCAAAAGGCACTTGCCATCACTGTGGCAAGGGGGCCACTAGCGAAGAAACCGCAAGGTTTATCTTGAGTCCTTGAAGAAGAAGGCATCTGATGCCCCATCCTCTTCAGGCATCTTCGTTATTGAATGTCACTCTATTTCCTCGTACACCTGGGTACTTGATACTGGGTGTAGCTCACATATATGTAATGACATACAAGGGCTAAGGAATACAAGAAGACTCGTCAAGGGAGAAGCCGATTTGCGAGTTGGAAATGGAGCAAAGATTGCTGCTGTTGCCATCGGAACATATTTGCTAAAGCTCCCTACTGGACGTGTCTTAGAATTGGATAATTATTATTTCGTTCCTTCGTTAATAAAGAACATTGTATCTATTTCATGTTTGAATGAAAAGGGTTATCATTTAACATTTAGTAACAATTGTTGTTACATAACTTTAAATGGCGTTCTTTATGGGAATGGAACTTTGTGCAATGGTATCTACACGTTAGATTTATCCGGTGACGTTTTCAATATCGAAGTTAGCAACAAACGTGCTAGAATAGATAATCGAATAGACTCCTACACGTGGCATTATCGTCTTGGCCATATAAGTAAGAAATGCATGACCAAATTACACCGATGTGGAATTTTGGAATCATGTGAACCCGATTCATTTGATACATGCGAATCATGCTTAAAAGGCAAGATGACCAAATTACACTTTTCCGAAAAAGGTAATCCAGTGGGAGAATTGCTTGGTCTAATACATACTGATGTATGAGGACCAATGTCAACTCTTGCACAAGGAGGCTATAGCTACTGTAACGCCCCAAATTTTTGGGCTTGTTTTTCTTTTCTCAATGCAATTGTACGACTTTATTTGATAAGAAATAAAAGTCCCAATATGTGATTTCATAAAACCCCTATATGCGATTGCATAAATTTTAATTGATGATTTCATGTGATTGCATAAGAGTATGATTTCATGTGATTACATTATGATGTGATTATGCAAAATGCGAAGTATGTAATTTCATGATTGATTATAAGATTTGATTAAGAGGGATTATGAAATTACATAAGGAGTGAAATGTGATTCATGAATCACATATGTGATTTCATGAATTCGAATTCATGAAATCATATGGAATGGAATGGGCTTAGTGGGCTTATGCTTGATTAAAACCAAGAGGAGCAAAAATGTGCTCTCACCAAGGATTGAACCTTGGTACTCTTGGCAAGCAAAGCCTTGAGGAGTAGACTTGGTGACCATCTCACCAGGGGAGAAGATGTTGAGAAGGAAGTAGGGAAATCCTTATTAAGGGTTAGGGAAGGTAAAGAGGTGGAAGAAAACTCTTGGTGAAACACCCCTTGGTGAAAGGGTGCTTAGTGAAGAGGCACCATGCCTCTTTACCAAGTATAAAAGGGGGAGGAGAGTGTGAGAGCACAATCACTCATTCCCTCCTCTTGCTATTGCCGAGAGCCCCCCTTCCACTCCTCCCTCCAAACACTAATCTTCCTCCCCTCCCCCAAGTGGCCGAAAGCCACCTTCTTCTCCCCTTCTCCACCGAAGCCAAGCAACACTCTCCCCTTGTGGTTGCCGAAACCCAAGGTTAGGATTGACACTCCCTAAACTCCCTTGAGTACCTCTTGCAAGACAAGGAGCATTCAAGGATCTCAAGGGCAAGGACCAAGGGCACCATCCCTCCAAGTTAAGGGTACCATCCCTCCAAGTTAAGGGTACCATCCCTCCAAGTTAAGGGTATACCCTAAGGATTTAGCGAAAAAGGTAAGTGCCCCTCGCCTGTAGCATAATTGTTTGCGAATAAGTTGCATGATGTCCTCTAAAGTTTCGGCCACTACCCTAACCAAGGGTTAGGGTGTGCCATATGCTACTACATGTTTGATTAAATGCTACATAATGTATGGAATGTTGTATGATAAATTCTTGATGACATGTATGTTTCGGCCAACCCTAAACTAGGGTTAGGCCTTGGACAAAACCCCATGCTATGATTGCTTCCATGATGCTTGATATGATTATGAGGAAATACAACTCAATGCAAGAGGTCCAACCTCTTTACAACATTCGGCCAACCCAAGAATAGGGTTAGGTCCTAAACCTATTTACATGCCATGCTACCCTAATGAATGCTTATGATATTGCATGCTTTGAATGACATGAACCATGCTTGTATGATCTAGGAAAGTGAAGAATGCATGATGATGATTTTCGGCCAAGGGAACCCTTGGACCTTATTTATGTTCACTTTTCATGAAAGCATGTTATACTATGATATGAATGAAATGCATGAATGAATACCTATGTAATGCATAAATAGTTATCATGGATTATGAGTTTATGTATGATGAAGGCTAAGGCCTAAAGTAATGCTCCCTTGAAAGGAAGGGACTAAGAGCATGCTTAAAAGGGAAATGTACATGATAACTATGTTACTTTATGATTGGCTTGTACCACAAACTCTTAAATGAGTTCATGATGGGTCCTAGGCTGAAGGACTTTTTGAGAAGGCCTAGAGACCCCCAGGCTGAAGGATTTTCAAGAAGGCCTAATAAGGAACCCTTCTAGGTCAAGGCTAGCTACCTTGTGCCTAAATAGGGTTCATGTGCACAAAACTAAGGGTACAAGCCGGGGCCCCCAAAAGATGACTATGTTATATTCAAGTACTATGTATATGTTTTCAAAAGGAAATCTTTTCATAAAATTACTATGCTCACTATGTCTACCATGCTTAATGATCCCATGTCTTTACACGTTATGTTTACCATGCTTAATGACTTCTATGCTTAACATGTTATGCTTCTATGCTATACTTGATATGCTTACGAATTGACGACGTTTTGTGAGTAGGACAAGGCCTTACTAAGCGTTGCTTATAGTTGTAGTGTTCTTATGCTACAGGACACTAACTAAGGAAGCTGCAGGAAGAAGAGCAAGGGAAATGTGATAGTGACGGTGGATTAAAGATCTTGCTCGCTCTATGTTTTGTTTTCAATTTTGAAACCTAAGGATGTTATACACCTTCTTCTGCACACTACTCTAAGATTGCTCTTATGTTTGGCATTACTCTACTTCATGATAAGTTTTTGCTATACTTGTGAACATATGATGTCTTCATCTTGATTGTATGGATACACCACTCTATTCGATTATGCTAAAGTAGTTGATATGATACTTCCCTCATAACATACTATCTTGTTTATGCTCATGATCCACTAAAACTCTATCATACTTGCCATGCCTAGTTATGCTTAGATCACTTATGATATTCGGCCATCACTTGCTGGTTTGAGTCCTCTCATGTTCAACACCCTTATGCTCCCCATGTTGCATGCCACGATCATGTTAAAACCTTCCATATGTTTAGATCCTTACTTGTCAATATTGTATCATGCGCATGGACACCACATACTTTATGCATTTCATGAAACTTGCTCCTAAATGCTATAATGCCCATACATGTTTCGGCCTACTCATGTATAAAATTTGTTTTTAAACCCTAGGCTTCATGCTCTCACGTACAAGCATGATCTACATGCTTTCAAGTCTTATGCTTCCGCTCTTGTATGATCGCATGCATCTAAAGCTTAGATGGAAATGAATACATGAAGTAGTCATGTTAACATTACGTGAATGATGTTATGCTTCCGCTATATGATGCATAAAGTAGTATAAATATAAGCATTAGTAAAGATGTTATGAATGTTAAAGTAACGCCACAAATCCTTAGAGGATTTAGGGCGGGACTTTACAGCTACTTCATCACCTTTATCGATGATCACTCACGATTCGGGTATGTGTTCTTGATGAAACACAAATCTGAAGCATTTGAGAAATTCAAAGAGTTCAGAAATGAAGTAGAGAAACAGCTTGGCAAAAGTATTAAGATACTTCGATCCGATCGGGGTGGTGAATACTTAAGTCAAGAGTTTCAAGATTATCTTAGGGACAATGGGATATTGTCTCAATGGACTCCGCCGTATACACCACAGCATAATGGTGTATCTGAGAGGCGTAACCGCACCTTGATGGACATGGTTAGATCCATGATGAATCATGCAACTCTTCCAAAATCCTTTTGGGGCTATGCACTTAAGACAGCTGTTTACTTGCTAAACAGAGTCCCGACCAAGGTAGTCTCTACTACTCCATATGAGACGTGGAATAGTAAGAAACCTCACTTAACTAACCTTAAGATATGGGGTTGTCCTGCTTATGTGAAGCGGACTGTATCAGACAAATTGGATGCTAAGTCTGATAAATGTCTATTTATTGGATACCCTAAGGAAACAAAGGGTTACCAATTCTATCATCCCTTGGAAAAAAACGTGTTTGTTTCAAGGCATGCTATATTTCTGGAAAAAGAATTTCTTTTACAAGAAAACAGTGGGAGTGACATTGAACTTGATGAAGTTCAAGAAACTCCAATAGACATTACAGAGACACCTAGTCTAGACCCACAACCAATAACTCATAATGATGAACTATCAGTTGAACCTAAAACAACAACACCTCTTCGTAGGTCTGATAGGACACGCAATATTCCAGAGAGATACAGATTTCTCATAAGTGAATCAAACGACGTGTTACTCATAAGCGATGACGAATCTATCAGTTATGAAGATGTTCTGAAAAATTTAGAAAGGGACAAATGGCTTAAAGCCATGAAGTCGGAAATGGATTCCATGTACGAAAATCAAGTATGGGACTTGGTTAACCCACCTGAAGGGATTAAGCCCATAGGGTGCAAGTGTGTTTTCAAGAAGAAAACCGACATGGAAGGTAATGTTGTTACCTTTAAGGCTAGATTAGTGGCAAAAGGATATCGTCAGAAACAAGGAATTGATTATGACGAAACCTATTCGCCAGTAGCTATGCTTAAATCCATTCAGATGCTCCTAGCCATAGCAGCTCATTATGATTATGAGATATGGCAAATGGATGTGAAAACAACTTTCCTTAATGGAAACCTGCTTGAGGATGTATACATGATACAGCCTGAAGGTTTCACATCGGTTGATAAAACCAAAGTATGCAAGCTTCGACGATCCATATATGGACTGAAGCAAGCATCCAGGAGCTGGAACATCCGTTTTGATGAGACAATCAAAGAGTTTGTTTTCTCACAAAATCCTGACGAACCTTGTATGTACAAGAAGGTTAGTGGGAGTGCAGTCGTATTCCTAGTATTATATATCGATGACATATTACTTATAGGAAACGATATATCAGTCTTACAGATAGTTAAAATTTGGTTGTCCAAAACTTTCTCCATGAAAGACCTGGGAGAAGCAACCTATATCCTTGGGATTAGAATCTATAGAGATAGATCAAAATGGTTGCTTGGTCTTTCGCTGTCTACATATATAGACTGAGTGCTAAAAAGGTTTAGCATGTCGGAATCCACGAAAGGTTACCTTCCCATCAGGCATGGGATCAACCTTTCAAAGTCTATGTGTCCGTGCACGGATGACGAGAGGATTTGCATGAATAAGATTCCTTATGCATCCGCGATAGGATCTATCATGTATGCTATGTTATGTACTAGGCCCGATGTATCGTATGCTCTGAGTGTCACGAGCAGATACCAGTCTGATCCAGGAATGGATCATTGGGCGGCTGTCAAGACAATCCTTAAGTACTTAAGAAGAACTAAGGATGTGTTCCTAATATATGGAGAAGGAGATATGGTAATACGTGGGTATACTGATGCCAGTTTCCAGACAGATAAGGATGACTCCAAATCTCTGTCTGGATACGTATTTACTTTGAATGGAGGCGCAATAAGTTGGAAGAGTTCCAAACAAGACACCGTAGTGGATTTTACCACAGAAGCGGAATATATCACAGCTTCGGAAGCAGCAAAGGAAGTAGTCTGGATCAAAAAGTTTGTCTCCGAACTTGGTGTGGTTCCAACCATTGATGAAGCAGTGCCGGTTTACTGCGACAACAATGGAGCTATTGCACAAGCAAAGGAACCAAGGTCTCATCAGCGATCCAAACACGTGCTTCGACGCTATCATCTGATCAGAGAGATTATAAGTAGGAATGATATACAAATTGAGAAAATTCCCACTGAAAGGAATTTAGCGGATACTTTAACTAAGGCCTTGCCTCAAAGTAAGTTTGAGGGTCATGTTAGAGCCTGTGGTATTGGATACCATAGCGATTGGCATTAGGCCATGTGGGAGTTTGTTAGTAATATGAGAGAAGTGTCCTAAGGCAATCGCCTTATGATTGTAAACATTTATTTTAATAAATGAATATTCACTATTTGAGTATACATGTCTGTGTATTTGATTGGAATCTTAAACTCATTTACTGAATGTCCACAATACAATTCACAACATGAGAGAATTTGTGATGAATTCACAACTAGTGATTATCTCTACATGTGCAATTGTGAAGTATTGAAATTATCCCTAGTCGATGAATTGATAAATAAGGACACTATCAATTCTGTTGAGACTAGCATGGGTTATTCTCTAATCAGCTGATTCTCACTGGCTGGTGACATTGGGATGTCCAGAGATAAACATGAATGCTAGTTAAGGGAACTAGTTCATTGGAGTGACTGGCTGTAAAACTTCACATGGTAGTCTACATATAGACATGTCAGTGAAGTTCTTACTGCAGCTTAAGTGCGATGTTCCTTTGACTTGCGGTGTTCAAGTCATCTTGGTCATGGAGACTTATACTTTAACATGTTAAGCAAGCATCTCCAAGGAGGTGTGGACCCAGGATGGTTGGGTATAAGCCGAAGTGCCCGAAGATGTTTGAACAACCTACAAAGGATTCACCACTCCTTGCGAGGGGATGTATACCCAAGGCCTATCGTCGGATTGTTACTCAATGCCTCTGGCCAGAGCATGACATGTTCATAGTATGAGTCTCTAAAATACATGAGAGTAATTAGAATCCGTTGGACGAGAAAGACATTACTTGGGCTAGGTGTGACATAGTCAACCTAGTGGGGACTGACACATATAGACCATGTCCTGAACCAAGTGGGTATAAGATGGTGAAGGGAATGAGGCACGAATCATTAGAGCTGCTGAAGGGTTTCAGAATAATTTCTGAGGTCAACCGTTGATCTTTCGATTAATTGGGGATCATGATGTACTACTAGGTGTCACTCATGATCGTTCTATAATTGATGAATTATAGACGGCCAACATAAATCGAAAGCCTATTTAGTCACACGCACTACGAGTAATCCGAGGGATTTAAAATGAGTTGAAAATTGGATTTTCCAATCAAGAGAAATAAGTCGAATCTGAATTTGTCAGAGGCGCATCGGAGGCATAAAATGGCTAAGTCTTTTGAAGGCTTATTGGACGAATTAAATGAGTTTAATTCGCAAGGGTTTGGCTTGGTGTGGCCGGCCAAAGAGGGTGCCCACCCTCTTTGGTTTGGCCGGCCACAATAAAGGAGGGAAACCAATTTATTTGGTTTAAATTATAAAATAAATCAAGCGCGATTTGTTTTATAAAATTATGGATAAATAAATTTATATAAAGAAATTTATATAAAAAATTTATATAAAGAGATTTATTTTCATGGAATTTAAAATGAACCATGGATTGGTTTATTTTATTTTATAAAATCAATTATGAATTAATTTTTCCATGATGAGAAAAATTTATTTAATAAATTTATTCTTTTTTTGGAAATTAAAATGAACCATGGATTGGTTTATTTTATTTTATAAAATCAATTATGAATTGATTTTTCCATGATAAGAAAAATTTATATAATAAATTTTTTATGAAAATTTATATAATAAATTTTTTGTGAAAATTTATTCCATAATAAAAGGGGAGATGTGTTTGTTTTATTATAAAGTTAGTTATAATAAAACTTGGCATAACGGAATAATTCATAAGATAAATTTATAGGATAAATTTCTTATGAAAATTTATTCCGTTAAAGGGGAGACATGGCGATGGAGAGGCTACTATATAAAGGAACCAAGGCAAGGCTTGAATTCCAATTAAGAGATTAAGTAGCAAGCCCTCTCTCTCTCTCTAGGGCCGGCGCCCCCTCTCTCTATAGGGCCGGCACCCTCTCTCCTCCCCTAGGGCTGTAGCGACCCGCCTTCTCTGCTTCAGACGGATCGTTACTTCTCTCTACTTCTCGACTTTTGATACATGACTAAAAATGCGGAAATCTTTTTTTTTTTAAACTTTTAAATTCATCTAACAATTATATTCTAACTTAAGCAATCATGCATAATAACATATCACACTTTCTATCTCAAAAGCTCGCAAATGGTACACTTTGAAGCTTGCCTCGCCCAACACCACAATCGGGTATCAGTCGACTGATACTGCATCAGTCGACTGGTAGGCCTGAATTCAGAAAACTCAGGTTTCGGCAGTTGCTTCACAGCTCCTCCAAACCTATAATTTCGAGCCATATGGAATCATGACACCATTTCTACACTCTATGACAGTTTTCAAATGAGTTTAGCCAATCAAAACGAATCCATAAACTTGAAATTTGGACTTTTGCGGAAGAAAATAAACTATTCAAGTTATATGAACTTTAACACTAAAGTTTGTACCAATCTTGACTTCTATACATCCGTAACACCAAATACATGTTCTATGACCTTGCTAAAGCATTATGAAATGTGAATGCAACTTTTCTAAACATATTTAAGCAATGAAACTTAATTCAAAGAAGAAATTGATACTATCTTGGCACATGCATCTATTTCTCTAACAAAGTATCAATGTCTCCAACTACTCACAATTCTACTTATCCGATGCAATCATAAGAATATATAGGCTAAAAGAAATGACATGGAATCTTTACTCTAGGAAATTGAGTATGTAAAACTGTCCAAAACTTAAATGTTCGCTAAACTCCATAAAACAAGAACTTGAAATTCAAATGAACTATAACATTGTGAATTAAATAACTAAGTTGTCTTGTGCCAAAGATCTCTCCATAATCAGCCACCACACACACTTTACTCAGCACCGCCTCGTCGTCTTCCTTCAGAATTGCTTGCCTTTACCTTTATCTGCAATAAGAGAAAATGCAACTAGTAAGCAAAAAGCTTAGTAAGTACTATCTAGCTCACAAAATCTCGAAATGTGCAAACATGCTTCTAGAACAATATGAAAATCATATGAGATGCTAATATGCTTGAAAGAAAACTAAGAACATGTATAACTCAAAACATGCATACTCAAGCAATAATAAATCTCAATTTACTTTTCTTGGCTCAACTTGAAACTTTAGCTATTCTTTAACTTTTGAAAACTTTCTTAAACTTTCGAAACTTTGCTAAAGCATATACTTGAAAATAATAATCACTTGGATCCACTGAAGACGTAAGTACCATCTCATATGCGCGTTCCCTAAAAGGTTGGGGTAGCGAGCCACCAATCCTAATAGAGCAGACCTTGGTCTACCAGGGCCAAGACCTTGGAATTGGACACCTGGATTTCTTTAACGACGCCCTTGGACGCCGGGTACTGGCCTTAGAAAAATAAAATAGCTTTTCTTTCTTTTCTTTCTTATCTGTAAATGCCTTGGCATTTTCTCGAGCACCTTGCGTGCTAAAATCCCTAAGTCTTGACTTTTGGGGATTTCTTAAGGCCTTGGCCTTTTCTTTTCTTATCTTTATCTTTTCTTTTCTTTTCTCATAGCTTTTCTTGGACCCTAAACTCACATAGGGTACTTAATCAACATATATAAGCATATAATGAACTAAGATCACATGCAAAAACTCAAACAAAAAGAAACTATCTCTTTTAAAACTTTTAAAGGAAATTCTCGCGGAAAAACCGCCTCTTACTGCAGGTGAGCAGTACTTACATTGATATCTTGGACTTACAACCAAGATTGACGTCTAGAGCTCGGGAGAAACTTGAGATCTCGGAGAATTCTTCGCGCCTAAGCGTTCCTCTCGTCGCGGGGATCCCGAATATAGGAATATCTCTCGGAGGAGAGCTTTGGCCGGCCCTCTATGGTTTGGTGTTGGTCGGCGTCGCCCAAGAGAGGAGAGGAGGTCGGCGTGAGGGTTTGGAGAGGAGAGAAATAAAACTTCTCTCTTTAATTATCTATTTATACTTAAGGGGCGGATCAACCTAACTATACCTTAAATACACTTCTCTCCGTCCCTTGTTGTGCTTGATACCCTAGCCCAGCTGGTCGCGCTCGTTTCTGGTCCGGGTGGTCGCGGGTTCGAACCACCGGCTGCCCTTAAGTGGTTTTTCCTTTTTTTTTTTTCTTTTTTTTCTTCCTTTTTAAAATACTAAACGAACTCGGAAAATTCCATAAAAATATTCTAAAAATCCCTAAAAATATCTAGAATATTTCTAAACCATTTTTAAATAATTCTAAGGACTTTAAGAACTAAAAATGGAAATTTTGGGGCGTTACAATCCCCCATACCTTATGAAAAGTTCGTCCTCGAACTTAGAATAATTCTGGATATCTCTCTCTCATGCTGTCCTCACGTTCCCAAGTAGCCTCTTCATGCTTTTGATTCTGCCAGATGACCTTCACTAGTGGCACTTCTTTGTTTCTTAATCTTTTAACTGCCTTGTCCACTATCTGTGTCGGTCTGCTCTCATAACTAAGATCTTCTTGGATCTGTACTGACTGAGGCTGAATCACTTGGCTAGGGTCGTGAATACACTTCTTTAGCATAGAGACATGAAAGGTACTGTGGATAGCTGACATATCCTCTGGTAGGTCCAGCTCATATGCTACCTTACCCACCCTCTTTATGATCTTGTAGGGTCCTATGTAGCGAGGACTTAGCTTGCCCTTCTTGCCAAATCTCACCACTCCCTTCATGGGGGCGACCTTGAGAAATACTGAATCTCCAACTTGAAATTCAAGTGGCCTACGGCGTGTGTCAGCATAACTTTTCTGTCTACTCTGGGCGGTCTCAATCCTCTGGCGGATCGTCTGGATAGCCTGAGTGGTCTCCTCTATAAGCTCAGTCTGGCTGCCTAGTTCTGACTCCATCTCCTTCCTCTCACCAGCTTCTTGCCAACATATGGGTGATCTACATTTCCTGCCATACAATGCCTCATAAGGCGCCATCCTGATGGTGGCCTGATAGCTATTGTTGTAGGCAAACTCAGCTAAGCACAGAAATTTGCACCAACTACCCTTAAAGTCCAACGCACAAGCCCTGAGCATGTCTTCTAAAATCTGATTTACTCTCTCTGTTTGTCCATCTGTCTGGGGATGGAAGGCTGTGCTGAACTGAAGTTTGGTGCCTAGGGCGTCCTGAACACACCTCCAAAAATGGGAGATGAATCGCCCATCTCTGTCAGAAACGATCGACTTCGGGACTCCGTGAAGCCTGATTACTTCTTTCACGTACAGCTGTGCTAATTGCTCTACCGAATGCGATAACTTGATGGCTAGGAAGTGGGCAGACTTGGTCAATCTGTCCACTATCACCCAAATTGCATCGTGTCCATGGGTGGTTCTTGGAAGACCTGTGATAAAGTCCATGGATATTTCTTCCCACTTCCACTCTGGAATGGGAAGAGGCTGCAGAACTCCTCCTGGTCTCTGGTGCTCGGCTTTGACCCTCTGGCAGGTCAAGCAGGTACTGATATATCTGGCCACGTCTCGCTTGAGTCCAGACCACCAGAACCTTTGCTTTAAATCTTGGTACATCTTGGTAGAGCCAGGATGCATAGAGTACGGGGTACTATGGGCTTCTTCTAAAATATTCTTTCTCAGTTCCTCATCATTGGGGACGCAAAGGCGGTCTCCAAGATAGAGGATGCCACTATCTGATACTCGAAACTCTGAATTTTCTGACTCTTGGATCCCCTGCTTGATCTTCTGGATTTCTGGGTCTTGATCTTGCTTTCCTTGTATATCTACAAGCAGGGTTGACTCTAGAGTCAATGCAGAAAGTTGCCCAATTATTACTTCGACTCCAAAATCCTTTATTTCTTTCTGAAGTGGTAGAGACAGTGATGATAGGGACATCAGTGCTGCACAGGATTTTCTGCTCAGTGCATCTGCCACTTTATTAGCTTTACCTGGGTGGTAGAGGATTTCACAGTCATAATCTTTGACCAACTCTAGCCACCTGCGCTGCCTCATATTCAGATCTTTCTGAGTGAAGAAGTACTTCAAACTTTGATGGTCTGTGAAGATTCTGCACTGCACTCCATACAGGTAGTGTCTCCAGAGCTTCAGTGCAAAAACCACAGCTGCTAGCTCAAGGTCATGCGTAGGATAATTCTTCTCGTAGTCCTTGAGCTGTCTGGAGGCATATGCTATTACTTTACCATCTTGCATGAGGACAGCTCCAAGGCCCATCTTGGATGCATCACTGTAGATGTCAAAGGCCTTGTCACTCTCTGGAACAGTCAGGATGGGAGCACTGGTCAGTCTCTTCTTCAGCTCTAGAAAACTGTGCTCGCATTTATCTGACCATTCAAACTTCTTGTTCTTTCTGGTCAAGGCTGTGAGTGGAGAGGCTATTCTGGAAAAGTCCTCCACAAATTTTCTGTAATATCCTGCCAGGCCTAAGAAGCTTCTGATTTCACTGGCATTCTTGGGTCTACACCAGTTGCTGACTGCCTCTATCTTGGCTGGATCAACTTGAATGCCTTCTTTGGATACAATGTGACCTAGGAAGGTCACCTGATCTAGCCAAAACTCACACTTTGAGAATTTTGCATAGAGCTTCTCCTGCTGAAGGATCTGCAGCACTATCCTCAAGTGTGTAGCATGTTCCTCTGGAGTCTGTGAGTATATGAGAATATCATCAATAAATACAATGACGAATTTATCGAGATACTCCCTGAAGATGTGGTTCATCAGCTCCATGATGACTGCTGGAGCATTGGTTACTCCAAAAGGCATTACTGCAAATTCGTAGTGGCCGTATCTTGTCCTGAAGGCCGTCCTGGGGATGTCACTTTCTTTAACCTTCAGCTGATGATACCCAGAACGCAGATCTATCTTCGAGAACACTGTAGCCCCTTTGAGTTGATCAAATAAATCATCTATTCTAGGAAGGGGGTACTTGTTCTTGATGGTTACCTTGTTCAGAGCTCTGTAGTCTATGCACAGACGCATAGACCCATCCTTCTTCTTCACGAAAAGTACAGGAGCTCCCCAGGGTGAATGACTCGGGCGAATGAAGCCCTTGTCTAGTAGCTCCTGGAGTTGCTCTTGTAATTCCTTTAACTCTGCTGGAGACATACGATATGGGGCTTTCGAGACCGGACCGGTACCGGGCACTAGCTCGATCTCGAATTCCACTTCTCGGTTGGGAGGTAGTCCAGGCAATTCTTCTGGGAACACTTCTGGATATTCACAGACTACCCGTACATTCTCCTGCTTGAGTTCTTCCTTTGCTTCTGATTCCACTATGTGTGCTAGAAAACCAGCACACCCTTGCTCTAGCATCTGGTGGGCTGCCAAGGCTGAGAGAAATTTCTGAGTCTTCCTCCTTGGGGCTCCTTGAAACTCGAATGGTGGTTCCCCTTCTGGGCTGAAAACCACCTTCCTTCTACGGCAGTCCACTGAAGCGCTGTACTTACTGAGGAAATCCATGCCCAATATGATGTCGAAGTCCTGCATCGCAAGGACTATCAGATCGACATGTAGCTCTCGGTCTGAAATCTTGATTGGCACAGCCCGGAGCCGCTGGGTGGATTCCATGATTTCCCCTGAAGGGAGAGTTGTCAGGAATCTGGACTCCCAACTCTCTGTAGGCACCTGTAACTTACTAGCAAAAGGTACTGATACGAAAGAATGGGTCGCCCCAGTGTCAAACAGTGTAGTAGCTAAATGCTG